>JALJCO010005806.1:327500-553426 GCA_023101725.1 Atherinomorus stipes
GTGGACCAACGTACCTGCCAACAGGTGCAGACGTCTTTTTGAACATTAGAGGAAACACCTGATTGCAGTGATTGCCTGAAAGTGTTGCTCAACTTAATTTTTAGCTTCAGAGCCTCATCATGCTTGCTTACTTGTTTTATTTTGTGTGTGTGTGTTTTTAATATTCCGTTCAAACCACAATTCAAAATCAATGTGATGATTTTCATAGAATTTTTATTTATTATTACTTTAGTCAATTTCATCATATTTCTCTGACAGCTGATGTTTTTCCTTCTTTAATTTGAGGGTGTGAATAATTTTGAGGACAACTGCACATTTACATAAAAAAAAAACCCAAAACCCCACTTGAATTACAATCCAGAGGACCCAGCTTTCCAACTGCACTTAAACACATCATATATTTGTGAAACTCAGAAGTTTTTGAGGTGAAAGGGTCTTACAATACTTCATAGGCATATGTAATCTAACCTGCGGATATCAGGCCAAGCACACACCTGTCCATTTGTATCCACAGGAAGCTTTCTGAAGAAAAAATCAACTTATCTGTGAGACTGAGTTCAAAATATTCATGTTTACGCAGTCTGTAATTATTCTCGTGTGGATTCAAACGTAAGTTTCCAGAGATTAACCACACATTTGTTAGAGTTATTAAGCTGATTTGGGACCTCATGTACATACTCAGCTGAAGCTGTTTTTTTTTCATTTAAGAAACAGATTTAGTTGATATATTCAGTGGCTGAGATGCACGGCATGGTCGGGGTTTGCTTGGTGCAGCTTCCAGCTTAAACGTTTCCTTTTCATTACGTTAACTCATGCATCCTCACATCGCACTTCTCTCCTGTGACCTGGAAATCATTTCCCCTCCACCACCAAGAGGATCTTTACATCTCTTACGTGCACTTTGAGGAAGAGGAAGTGAGAAATGGTTCCTGGAGGAGCTACAACAGACAAGTGTACCCTACATGGAAGTCTTTTATAAAGTGATATGTGGTGAGTGTGCTGCATTACTGAACTGATGAATTCTCAGCTCCTCAGTTGTCTCATCCCCTCCTTTAATCTCCCTCAAATCTTTGCTGAGAGGAGCAACGGGGCTACAGGAGACATTAGAATAATTAAAGGCGCCCTGCCCTCCTCCATGCCTCTCCGGTCGCCTCCTGGTCCTGCAGCAGCTGTCGGGAGCTGCAGCCTCCTCTCAGCGTCGGACAGGAGGCGCTGATGAAGCCATCTGAGGACCGAGGCGGCGAAGGCCAATTATTAGTGTCAGAGTCGAGGCAGGATCGATGTGGATTCAACAAAAAACGACTCCCACAGGCGGCCCCCAGGAGTCATCCTCCTTAGATCAATGGCAATAACCGCTCCCTTCTCCTTCTTCTCCTCTCCATGAGCTCAATAAAAGGAGGCGAACACTTTGTCTCTGCTATGATTAGACTCACAGAAGGAGAGCAATGATGTATCTTTAGAATCAGCTCAGATGTGGTTTTCTGTGTCCTCTATGTGCAAATTCAAAGAAATCTGTTAGTTTTACAAAAACTGAAACCACAATTTACAGCTAGTAAAGTTTATTCATACATCCATGTACAGTATTTAGTAGATTTTTTACTATCTAACATGACAAAAATAGTAAAACCATAGTGTTTCTCAAACTTTTTCCAGATATGCACTGCAGAAACTCAAATCTTACCAAGTATATTTTTCTAATTTCTACTCAAAGTGTCTCATCATGAAAGAGAAACATTTCAGTGAGACAAAGACGCTTGTTTTAAGGCAATGCATCTTATTCAAAGAAATCTTATCAAGAAAATTTTGCTTGTTCCGTCGGCAGAATTTTTTGCTTATTAAAAAACTAAATGAATGGATAAAATGAATCCATATCTTCATTCAATTTTTTTACAAAAAAATCCTTTTTCTAAAAACTTATTTTAAGAATGACCAAGATTTTTTTGCCTGTAATAATAATATTAAAAAAAAAACTGCCAATGGAACAAGCAAAATTTTCTTGATAAAATTTCTTGAAATAAGATGCATTTCCTTAAAACATCTCACTGAAATGTTTCTCTTTAGGTAATTTTGTCTTATTTTGAATGTGATGAGATGTTTTGACTAGAAATTAGAAAAATACTGTTTACTTGGCAAGATTAGAGTTTTTGCAGTGTGTACCATGTATAAACGCTGCACCATCGGTTCCTTATTTATTAAAATTACTCATCTAAAAAAAAAAAAAAAAAACACTTTTTATTTTCACATTTAAAAAGATGTTTTAAAGATGTTTAAAACATCTTTTTAAAGAAGAAGATCAAAAGTCCAGACTTGAACCTGACTGAGATGCTGTGGCTGCAAACAACCTGAAGCAGCGTTGGGAAGAAGGTTGGACTATAGCAATAACATACACAGTATATGTGGAGCCTCACTGCAATTTGTCATTAAATATTTAATTTATGTAACACAAGCTTTTTCATGATTTAATTTATTTCCACATTAAAGTCAATGACACAATTTCCACTTCATTAAACATCCACTGTTCCCTTGATCCTGCCGCCTGATGGGAGGAATGTTGAGGGGTCTCTCAGTAGCCGACAGCAATGAAACGTGGATGAGAGAGCCTTCCTCTCATTCCTGACATCACGCGCCTCGGTGAGGAGGCAGCCGCAGCGGAAGTGGTTAATGAGGGTGAAGGGGTGAGCATGCATTTACACGATGGATTCATTAGAGAGACATATTGCAACATTTGGTAAATGAAGCCCAGCCGGTGCAGCGTCGACGCTCTGCAGAATCTGTTTCCAACGTGGCCTCCGGTCTCCAATTACTGACCAAACTTCTCATCTGGAACACAGGCCGAAACACCTGCTCACAACATCTGCTGACTGCAGGATCTGTCTGTGTTTGTGTCAGGCGGCGGTTTGCTCTGAAACGGCTTTTAAAGACAAGAAATCTCCACATCGTCACCGTGTGGGACGTGTGACAGATCACAGGGCCGTTATTGTGACTGTAATTGCTCTTTTCTGCATCTTTCTGCCTGACAGCTCATCATTTCCTGCCGTTTGACTTCAGCAAACATCCGGGGTTCGTGTAATCGCAGTCGGAATGACTGCACTTTACACTCTTTCATTCTGTCTGATTTCCCCTGACAATTTGTGCTGTTTACCAAAAAAAAAAAAAAGCTCAAGTTTAAGTAATATAACAAATATGAGGCTTAAAGGGCAGGCTCTCAGCCTCAGTTTGAGGATATTTACGTCCACAGGGAGGAGGGGGTTAGGATTTACAGCTTTTTCTTATTTTATGAAGCTGCTCTTCAGGGGCTCACATGTAATTGGAAAATTTACTGGAAAGCTGTTTTATCCACCAATGTGGGATGTTCCTAAAGTAATGCTTTAATTAAACACGTTAAAGGTCTGGACATGAGTGTTTGAGTACATTTTACTGCTGTGAACAAACATTCAATCAGAGGATGCAAATAAAGCAGGCTGCATTCGTTCTGAGGACATCCGCAGGATGATCATGGGGGGGGGGGGCAGTCTGGGATGTTTGGGACTGCTTCTTCGGACTGGACTCACCAGACACTTGCTAGCAAGTGCGATGTGCGACTGAATTTCCTTCTGATCCGATACCAAGTAAAATTCAAGCCAGTATCGGCGATATCAATCCGATACCGATACTTTGGGCTTCACTAAGAGAAAAGGAATTTAAAAAGTCATCACGCTTCAGACCCTTGTTGTTCTCCATCAGTGCTGAGCCTCATTGAACAAATGACAATGGCAAAAAAAAAAAAACTAGTTCCTACCAGATGGGTAAAATTTAGACAAGATTCTGATATTATAGTTACTTTTTACTGTATTCTAGTTTGGGAAAACCCCGTATTTACAGAAAAATACTAAAATATCCATATTCTGACATGAAAATCGATTCTAGAACATTAAAAGCTGGTATCAGAAGTATTGATAGTTCAGTATTAATCCGCACATCACTACTAGCAAGCTTCCCTCCCAGGTCTGGTTTCAGGAAGACGTCCTGGTTTCCCCTCTCTGGGTGAAGTGACTACACTGTAAAAAAAAAACAAAAAACTGTTTATTTCATGATAAACTACTGGTAACTGTGATTGCCAGTAGTTTACCATAAAAATATGGCAACCACGTATAAGACATTATGGATTTATAGAACTGTAAATCACAAGGTTAAATACAGTGTTATTTACAGTATATTACTATGAAAAGAATGATTTATCATAAACCATATTACAGTATGTTCCGTAAAAATAACAGTTGGTGGTCAACTATTTTACTGTAAACTACTGTAATAAATATAATGACCATGTATAAGTAATTACGGTATGCTTTTATGGAAAGTTTAAATTTCATGGTTGAAAACTATCTTATTTAGGGTAAATTACTGGGATGATTATTTGTTTTTTTATTATTATTATTTTCAACTACAAAAGCAATATTTTATTTAACTAAATTATAATTTTGCAAATTCGTATTTATTATTAGTTTCTTTAGTTTCTTGTTATTTGAATTACTATTGTGAATTTAACCTTTTTTTCTAATTGGAGGGTATGAATAATTTTGAGGACGACTGTATGTGAACACACCACTAAACACTCCTGGGTCAAACTGCTGGGTTAAAAAGGTGCCAACTAATTTCTGGGTTGTTTCAACTCAGACATTTGGGCTGTTGACCCAACTTCAGGGTTAAAATAACCCAACATTATCGTCAATATAAACCAACTTCTGCGTCAAAAAATTGACCTGAAAGTTGAGTAAAAAAAAACGTAACTCAATTTTCTGGGTCAAAGTAACCCAGAATTTAGTTGGTCCCTTTTTAACCCAGCAGGAGTTTTAAGTGTGCAGACACATAATCAGCCTGTTGTTCTGAAACTCGCTTTTCTATATTAAATATCTAGTTTTTTTGATTGTGCAAATGAATTTCTAAGAAAAAAAGTTTACAAAAGGGCACTTTAGGCACCCCCCCGCCCCCCATGTTTTTTATGCTATGAACATAGCATAATACTAAGCAACACTTATTATTATGCTATGTTTATTTCCCAGAGGCATTTGGATGAGGTACACAGAGTGTCTGAAAATGAAAGTAAATAAATGTGTGCATAAAGACTGCAGAGCTTCTACATGACAAATGACCATTTTTAATCAAGATTTGACTGACTGAGTCATTAATATTCAAACATGTGAAGCTTGTAGGTTTGTCTGCATGTCAGACGTGTAAACAGAGGCAGGAAAACGCTCCACAGCAAGCTGAAATTGGAAATATTAAAGAAAGCAAAGAAGTGAATTGTGGCAGTTTGCTCCAGTTGGACAGCTGACAGCTGGAACAGTAAACGACAGCAGAGAAGCAGGACCCTGACGGGGCGACAGGGACGCCCCTCCAAGCGCATCGCTAAGCCCATCAAACATCCAGCATCTCATAAAACGCCGCGCCAAAGTGCGTCTCTGGCAGCGTTTGTTTCTGGGAGCTGAAGGCTGGCGAACAGGCTCGTTGAACTCTGTCCAGCGGCGGCGCGAAGCCTCCGAGGCCTCTGCGGCAGCTCGACGGTGACGGAGCGCGCTGCACGCCTGTCAGCGAGCTCTCAAAGTCTTATCTGGACCCCTGGTTTCCAGGCCAACAGTGTGGGGGCCGGCTACCAAACAAACTGTGTCGTCTGAAATTGATTAACTCATTTATATTCCTGCTGCTTCTGTGAGCCAAGACAAAGAAGTCCCCCTCAGCACAACAAGGACAGGAGATGAATAAATCACCCATGGTGGATTGTTTTAATACACTAACATGTGGTGAAGTTAACGCAGCCTTCTTTTCTCGGTTCTGCATGGCTCAGCGAAGTGAAAACTGCAGATCAGGTTCATGAGATCGATCTGGAACGTGGTCAGATGATTTGAGAGCCCGTTAAGATAATTAGACCTTGAGATGCTCTTATTAATTACACCATAATCTCACACGACGTGATGAAGCTCTGCGTTGTGACGTCACACACTTTCTCATCATTACACTAACAAAGCAGCAGAGCAACATCAAGCCAAAGGCTCCTCAGATCAGACAAGCTCATGTCACAAAGTGGACATGAGCCGGACTGCAAAGTAGCTACAAGTTTTAGTCTCTATCCTATTAATGGTTTGAATTGTTGCATTTTTGTGTTGCTGTGAGTGTTTAACCTTGTTTAATTGCTTTCATTAATTGAATGAGACTAATTGTGGATTGGCAGCAGGTGGCACATGGACTCTGATTGGCTTGCCGACACTCCAGAAACCTCATAAATGGGCCTACAGGTGTGTGGACGGGAGAAGAGGAGACGAGAGCACCAAGCATGGGGTAGGCGGATGGAAGCTGTGGAGGCGAATGTGCGCTGATGGGTGCAGAGGAGAGGCACGGCATGGAGGTACGATGAACAGCGCTATGGGTCGGGTGTTGGAAAAGGCGAGCTGGATTGCTACGACAGGGGCGGGACCGCTGCTCTTGCCAGTCATGGAGGCCGACCAGAGGAACTGAGGACGATGGAGGAGTGGAGCATCACAAGGTGGAGCGGAGTTCGGAGCGGCAGAAGGAACAGGAGTAGCCGGGTCCAGGAAACGATGGCTGCGTCAGAGGCGCTAGGCGCCTGGGCTGACGGGGCAGCCAGGACACTGGAGGCAAGCCTGCTGTAGTCCGAACCAGAAGGAATGGGAGGAAGGGCCTCCCTCCCTCCATCCCTTGACGTCCCTGTTGGCCGAGGGCAAGTTGAGCATGGACATCTAGGGTTTTCTTCATCTTTTTATTTTTTTGTTTGTAATAAATCCTTTAATAACCACTCTGGGCAATGGTTTCATTTTCTCCAGCAGTAGCCGGTACCACACGGGATCACCCTGTGACACTCACAGCTCGCTGAGCAGCAGGGAGCATCTGCATCCACACCAGCATCACATGGTAACACAGCTGCTGCAGCCGCGTGTTCAGGTTATCACTTCTCCTTTGTACTGTACGTGATATTTCAGAAAAAAAAAGTCCTCATTGATGTGTCCTCACGGAGAGAAGCTTGTGTCCAAACTTCTGTCTGACAGAGTGGACCAGTCAAACCAGCAAAGCCAAGGCACAGTCCAGAGAATGGGAACCATGATCAATGAGACTGGTAATCTTTACCCCTATCTATCTACAGTATCGTTTTATCTATCTAAAGTTGTGTTCAAAATTATTCATATCCTCCAATTAAAGATAAGACTAAACTAACAATAGTAATTTAAATGACAAGAAACTTATAAATAAAAATCTAAAAAATTATAATTAAGTGAAATGAAATATTGCTTTTGGATTATGGTTGAAAATATTATTTGAACACAAACAAACACACAAAACTGTCCCAGACAAATTTGAGCATGTCAGCAGGTGTAGAAGTGATGTGCATTACAGAAAACACCTGATTGCTGTGATTGGCCTAAAGTGTTGCTCAACAAAATTTTAGCTTCAGAGCCCCATCATGCTTGTTTACTTGTTTTATTTTTTGGGTGTTTGTTTTTAATATTACTGTTGAACCACAGTTCAAAATCAAGATTTTCATAGAATTTTTGTTACTACTTTTGTCACTTTCAACTTATTTCACTGACAGCTGATTTTTCCTTCTTTAGTTGGAGGATATGAATAATTTTGAGGACGACTGTATCTAGAGTGAGGCATCCAACAGAGGGTCCATCCACAAATCCACAACCACTGGCAGCAGGGGCACAAATAGGGGGGGGACCAAGCTGTCAGCAAATTTCACCTCAATAAGCTATCTTTGCGTAATTTGGGCTTTAACTCGGGTCTCACTCTCACATAGCTACTAGCACTCCCAGGCTCTCACATACATTCCGATCACTCCGCGATATGACACAAAAATACAGATATTATGACCACGTGTGTGGTCACAGCCCTACATTCTATATGCTTCCCTGTAATTCACTCACTCTGTCAGCTACTGAGCTCAGACCGTGACCAACAGAGACGACCATGTCGCTGATAATCAGTTTGTTTGCAGCAGCAGAGCGTTAGAATTCATTGTGGTGATGTTGTTGTTGTGAATACGGCAGAATGTAGCCAACCATATATAGCACATTACTTATGGAAAACGTTGCAAAAGCTACCGCCTATCAACTTTGCTCCAAGCAGCACAGCACAGGGAGAAGTGGAACCAGTTCACACCAACCAATAGAAACATGTCTCTCATCCACCAGTGTAGGCCCCGCCCATCAAGTGCACTTGAATTCACAAGCAAAACTTTAGAATTTGCAACCAAAAGGGACAAATTTGTAACCAATTTTTAAAAAACTTGAAATGAAAGAGGACTGATGCATAAGAAAAAAACTGTTTTTACTTTCAAACATTATTGATTAAAGTTAGAGAAATATACTGTCCATTTTTATTTTTCAATTGCAACTTGTTCTGTTTTGATCTAAAAAGATTGTCTTTGATTGCCCCTGACTTTATTTTGCTCTCAAATCTCTTTTTTGGTTTCAAATATATTCTATTTATTTAATTAAATGATAAAGAAACAAAATTCTCTCCATAGATAACTGCAACAGGCACACATGCAGGTAGAAGTTTCTCCTTAGCACCCTGAGGTATGAACCTTGTGTTGTGTTCAATTGAAGAGGGAGTGTGTCGGAAATGGGGGCCTTGGATCAACATAACCCTATGATGGAGTGCTTCCAGCACTAAGCAGCCTTACGCTAGGGACACACTGCATGCGGAAGCGTGCCGAAGCGCAGCGCACCGATTTTCTCGTGGACGCTGCTCCTCTTTCTGTCCACATCGGACGCGCACAGTCGGCAGCAGTCCTGCTTCTCTGCTGTACTTCTGGAGCTGATTGTTCCACAGTGGCCACATCGCCTGTTCTGCTTTCATACTATTTACAAACAGAAAGACAACATTTCTGTGTGTGAATCTTTCCACTTGCATTTTCAATACATATGAAGACATAATTGACATATTATTGGATCTATTAAAAAGAGATTGGGTTTTAAAGCTTATCTAGGTGATTTTACTTTGAAAATGGGTTTATTTTGATAGAATTGTCTCGTGTTCCTGCTTATTTTCCTGCCTGGCTTGACAACTTCGGCCGCGGCTGGTGCAGAAAATAAAGCAGGAGCCGAAAGCACGCCGTTTTGTCACTGCACGCCACAGCGCACCACACAGCGCCTGATGTGGTCGACGCCGTCTGTTAACAAGGGTGCTGAAATGAAACTGCTGCGCTTCGGCGCGCTTCCACATGCAGTGTGTCCTTAGGGTTATACAACAAAACAAGGAACTACTATTTAAGTAAGCAGCAGACAGCATAAGTTCTATGTCGGGTTGGTGAGATGAATCCAACTTTCTGAGCTGAAGATCCGATTTCACGGAGGATTATTTCTGCAATTCTGACTTGGAGTTAGGAAATTCCAACATTAGTGTATAACTTAAACGCACCATTAGTTGAAACACAAACACCGGGCTCTCAGTGAGCACTGCTATGACTTTAACTATCTAGCGATGTCTGGAAAAGTGTTTGTTTGCGGGGGATGGAAGGGTGATGTTAGTTGTTAGATGTTAGTCATTTATTATGCTCACTTACATACGGAAATGGCGACGTCTGTTTCATGCGTCGCCCTGAGCGGCTGCCTTCATACTTCCTTGCATCTTCTGCGTTCCCATGGTTCATAACTCAGTTTGTCCGCTGCCTGTCCCCGTGTCCCCGCGATGTGATGTTGTAGAGTGTATTTTCGGACACACAGCCTCTCCTGTAAAGCTCCAGTCATGTCTACAGATGCTCCTCTGTGTGTTTGCCGTCTCCTTTCTCAGGTGCTTTTATTGGGCTAACGCGGCTGTTTTGTATTGTTATTCTTCCGCTTCCTGTTCTTCTTCTCTGGTTTGTATCAGCTACACAACTCAACACTCACCCTGCGGTTTCTGGTGGAACTGCTCCATCTTCTGCGTCGAGCATAAATGGACTTTACCCAGGGAAAGTGTGGGGGGGGGGCAGATCAGTGTCGCTAAAAAACTGAGGGGGACACGTCCCCTCCATCCGGTGCTATCTACACCCTTGACTGGCAGTAATGGCAGACATAAAGAGCAAATTGTAGACCTGCGGCAAGCTATGGTGTTGAAAAGTGAAGCCAATGCAGAAATGCTAAGAATTGCAGTGGCCCCCTCACCCACTCATCCACAAAAAAAGGCCATATTTTTTTAAAGTACTAATGAACAAACAATGATAACTCAACAAAAGGCATTGCGCCCACTCCAGTGCAGTGCATTTTTTTCATGCATCTCAAATGTTTGGGTGCATGTGTTAGTGGAATGGGAGGGGGGCTTGACATTATAACTGCCAATGAAAAGGGGGCCCTGCAGAAAAAGTTTGGGAACCACTGCACTAGGGGCTTCTTGCAAAGGGGAGTCATTCCCCATAAACTCCCATGTTAAAAAAGCCAACTTCACAGTAGAAATAAACATGTTTACAGCAGAAATAAACATGTTTACACCTCACAAATGTGCTTCTGGAAGAATGGTGAAAAATGTCCATAAACACACTCCTAAACCTTGTGGACAGCCTTCCCAGAAGAGTTAAAGGTGTTCTAGCTGCAAAGGTGGACCAACGTCATACTGAACCCCATGGATCAGGAATGGGATGTTACTGAAGCTCATATGACAGTCAAGGCAGGTGCGACAATACTTTTGACAATATAGTGTATCTACAGGTTGTATTGGCCGAGGCCGATGAGAAAATATCGGTATCGGCCCTAAAAAACCAGTCGATCCCTAATTCTTATCCCCCTCTAGCAAACATGCTTGTTTATCCCCATTAAGGAATAGAGGATTTCTAAACTTGAAAGTTTCCACCGACAGCAGGAAAGAAAACATTAACTTCTGCAACAACTAAATGAGATTTCAGGAGTCTGAACTGCCTCAGGACCACATCGTTACCCCCCAGCTCCCGGCTACCAACCTGCAGCTCTACCCATGGCCGTTTTAACATGGACTGGATCACAGGTCGGCAACTTTCCACTTCCTGAACGCACCAAACACACACGACAAGCAAGGTGATGATACAGCCATTATTCCAGGAAGTGCACGTCACCGCCCCGCCCTCCGGCTCTCATCACGTCTCCCGCGTGTCGTCTCAGATTAACAGCCTGCAGAGCGGTGCAGGGGCGGGATGAGTTAATCTCAGCGGCGGCGCAGGATTTCCCCCGAGGCGACCTCGTATCTTCTCCTTCCACACCTCCGTCCGTTCTCTCCATTTCTACAGATGAGGAGAAGACTGACAGGAGCTTAAACTGGGAGGCGTAGTCTTTTATGTCCAGGAAACATCCTCCAGATGTGCTCATGCTGAGAAAAATTAACCGCAGGTTTCTGACTAAATTATTCTCGCTGTGGAGGAGCTTTTCATTTGCTCCAAACTGCATATTTAATCTCAGGGGGAAAAAAAAGTTTTAAACTTAGAAGTTTAGAGATTTGTCCTCATTATTATTCTTTTTTACCAGATTAATGACAAAACTCAACAATATTGTGGCTCAACATCCAGATTTAGGACATGGTACCGACGATTCACCTCCTGGATGCAGAAATGAGCAAAATGGCTGAGCAGCTGCAGATGTTATCATCTGTAATCCATTTATTTCAGACACTTTCGGTGGAAACGATCAGCGCTCCAGCTGTGATGTAATTATAAAACTCACTGTAAAACTGGAACTGTCCAATTCTGAGCAATCATTTGGAGAATCAAGACCTTCTTGGTAAAAGAAATCAACTTTTCTTTAATTGTTTCAGTGTAGTTTTGCCTTTACATGATGATTGATTTATAAATATCAATATTAGTATTTGTAATGGATGATAGTAGCATGATGGGACCTGTACTTCACTTCCACTTGCTCTCCTTTACGATGGTCCTGCTTCCTCAGGATGTCGTCACATGACTCAGAAACTCTGACAGCAGATAAACACAGAGTGGCTGCTGCAGAGTGATTGTATGGCAGAGGAAGAGGAGCTATTTTATGGCTGTCAGAGAAAATGTCACAAACTGGGAGTTCAGGGAGGCTGTCTGCTACTGAGGTGAGACTACAAAACACTTCCAGCAACAGAGGAAATGGAGGGGAGAAGAAATCCATCAGACTGACCCAGACTCATCCACGGGGAGAGAAGTCTCTGCCAGAGTCATTTCAGATAAACATACGACATCATTTATAAGCTGAAATTAATATTTGATCATGTTTGGGTGAAAGGAGTTTATTTTTGTGGCTCAACATTAAACTTTTCAGTTTCCGCGGCAACGAAACTGCGTGTTTTGGGTGGGGGGACGTCTCGTGTAACTGTTGGACCAGGTAAGCAAAAACAAATAAAATGCATTTGTTTATTTTTCTGTGTTGAAAACTGCTTTGTTTCTGTTAGCTGCCTGCTAGCCGTCCGTGATGAACACTAACCTCGGCTTTACACCGGATCTGTGAGCGCAGCGCAGCGGCTTTGCTCCGACCTCCGCGGTGTGAACATTTACACCATGCAGTAAGTGCCTGCGAGTGCACCAGCTGTTGCTTTATCCGTGACATCACAGAATCACAAGAGGGATTGCAAGATCGCCTGTGATTCTCATCCAAATTGTTAAAGGAATAGTACACCAACAGAATGATGTGCCTTCATTTTCTACTCCCCCTCATGCTGAGCAAGACTGTGGAGCCCTTTTTTAATATCTCACAGGCAGCCAGAGATCGGACAGCTTTTTGTTTTCCCCAACTTTGCAGTAATATAATGGAGTTGACCAGGAACTGAACCAAAAAGGTCCATAAAAGTCCACAAAAACTGGGCAATATTCCTCCATACTGTTCGTCCAATGTAATCCAAGTGTCCTGAGTGGGTAGCGTCCAGAATTTACTCCAAACGAGATCATTTAGTATATTTTTATAGCTTAAACAGTACTGCATGTAGCTGCCGCGAAGCGCGCCCTTTTGAGTTCACGACACTTCGGAAACTGCAGCAGACGAGATTGCACGTTCTCTTTTTCTTTTCTTTGACGAGCAGTATGGAGGAATGTTTTTGTGGACTTTTATGGACCTTTTTGGTTCAGTTGCCGGTGAATTCTATTATATGAGAGTTGGTGGGAAACAATAACCTGTCCGATCTGCAGCTGCATTTGAGATATTAAAAAAGTGCTCTAGAGTCTTGCTGAGCATGAGGGGGAGTAAAAAAATGAATGCACATCATTCTGTGGGTGTAATATTCCTTTAATTTTGTCCACGTTTGTGTGTCATGGTTTCTTATTTCACTGAAACTTTGTGCACCAGAGATGATGTCATATTCAGATAGTCGGCAGCTGAAAATCTGCACGGTGACTTTTGTTTGGAAGTTACCGGAAGTTTTACATTGAATGCCGTGTCTAATATCATGTCTGGTCCAATCTGAACTACTGAAATTTACGCAGTGTCTGTGCGTGCACTGTCAAAAATAGAGCTGGCGCGTATCTTAAGCACAGTGGTGCAACATGCCGAAGTGATGATGGACCGTTCACGTGCTGTAGCGTGCTCAAAATGGATCAAACCACACTCTCAAAAATAGAAGCACGAGACAGGAACATTTCTGTACCTGTAGGTACATTTTTTACAAATGTTCTCTCAAAAGTACAATATTGGTCTTTATGAGGCCAGAAGTGTACCTATATACTATGAAAAAGGGTCCAAAGTGATATAAAGTACAAATTTGTACCATTTCAACCCTAAGGGTACCTGCAGCATTGAAAAATGTGTGTAGCTTGTACAATAACTATAAATAGCAGTACTTCTAAACAGTAGTATAATTATAGTTATTATATTGTGATTTTCATAATAATCATAGTAATCATAGTAATAATCATATGTATAATTTTATATATATGTTTGGCCTAATATTTATATAATAATTATTCATTTCTTATTAGCATCTTTGATTGTTGTCATAATCACCATTTTATTGACTTTTATTCATCATTTTTAATTGGTTTAATTGTACTTGATTGTAATTGAACTCATACAGCTTGATAAGGTACAAAAACGGACCATGAGGGTACAGAAATGGTTCAGCGACAAGCTTTGTACCCTTTTAAGTATAAATTGGTACCTCTATTTTTGAGTGTGTATTGACTACAACAGGCGCCATTCAGTGCGCATGGAGCTGTGTGGCGCTCACGGACCTGATGTAAAGCCGGGGTAAAGAGTCTGGTACCAATTGCAGGCTGCTTTCTCAACCTGTGGGCCAGACTGTTATTTACAGACTGAAACATGCAGCGTGAGCCATCGGCTAAATTCAGGTTTAAAGCTGTTTTAACCTCCTAAGTTTGACCAAAAGTTGGTCCAAATTTACAAAAGAAAAGATAGAAAAATCTCAATCAGAAAAAAAGATTAATCCAACCCAGTTTAAAGTCCTGTTGCTGGTTTATAAAGCTCTGAATGGCTTTCAAGCTTAATGTCATATGTCATATTTTGACATATATTAGGCCTGTCGTGATAAGCAACAACGGAATCTCACCAGATTTCGTTAGTAGAAAAATTATTAAGATTAAAACCGATACCAGTATTTTCCTATGTTAGATTTTTATGCCAATATCGGCCATTAATATTAGTTGGCCGATAATATTGGACATCTCTGTTCTTAATTTTAAGTCATGCTTGGAACCATCCTGATCTTATTTCATTTTGCCTCTTTCTGTCTTCATTTATTTTCTTAAATCTACTTTTTATGCATCCTCTTTGCACTTTGAATAGTTTTGCACATGAAATGTGCTATAGATCACAAATAAACTTGCCACGTTTGCCAATGCGACGTACTGAAACTACATAATTATCAAATTCATCAACTCTGCTTTCCAAAAGGTATTAAAAGACTTAAACGACAAAACACACCGATATCTCTGAATATACTGAAGAAATATAAAAACTAAAGTGTAGAAGCAATTAAAATATTGAAATGCATGAGTAAAGACTGGGGCCCAGGGCCCTGTCTGGCTCTGGGGGGCCGGCGCCTGCTGTCCGTGGCCTCCAGAGGCCGGTGCCTCGTGGCTATGGGGCCTTCCTCCACCACCCTCTGAGTGGGTGTGTGGTCGTCTCTGCGGTGGGCTGGCTGGGATTTGTGCTCTGGGGTGGCGGCTGGTCTCCCGGGTCCTTGGGGCCCCCTGGTCTGCCTTTGATCCTTGCAAGAGGCCCGGTTGTTTCTGCATGATCAAACTCATCACTATTCATGCCTGATATTTTCCCCCCACATTTCCTAACCTGCTGATGATGTCACTGCTGTCTGGTGGGTTTAATAATTACATATTCATGTTTTTTCTGTGTTGCTGATGTTGTTGTTGTGGTGATTGATGTTTTCCAGCTTGTCTGTCTCAGCTGCTCCAGATGACGATGCTGCAGGTGGTTTCCTGTTTCCTTCTGAAGCCAGTTTATTCCTGTTTAAATAGCTGATTCTGTTGCTTCTGTATCTGGTTTACCTTTGTCTCCTTTTTTCTTCTCTTCATTCTTTCCTCCTCTGTTTGCCCCCCAAAAAGAAATTAGGAGGCTAAAAATGCATTAAAAGACAATCAGAGACCACATGGATCTCATGCTTTGCTAAAAGCTGGGACTAAAATGTGTTTTAAAAGTTTCTAGTGTTTCCAATAACCCAAATGAAATGGTGAGGGATGGGCATCCCAAGCAAGAAATGCTATTTAAAACCACTCAGACTTATTTACCAATTATTCAGATATCCCCCTCCCCACTGGCAGGTGGTTGTTTGCTAACACCATGATGCTTACTTTGTCCTGTATACATGGTGTTACTTTCTATTCAGTCCTCAGTGTTTGGTAGCACTTTAAAGCACATATGTGAGGTTTCCAGCAGTCTGCTGCAGTAGCACGTCTTTGCTCTGCCCAACATCTCTGAGTATTTTCCAGTCAAGCTCGTAATGAAGGATGGTTACACGCAACAGTGCTGGACATTCAGTCCATGAATCTGTGGTCAGAAACAATAGTGTTTGGCTCACCTACAGATAGTCCCAGTCCTGTCCCGATGGATGTTCTTGATCGGACTTTATGCTCAGGCTCAACAAACTCCATCAAACTAGGAAAACTTTCATCTCCAACACAACTGATGGAAGCATCTTCTGCTGTCATCTTTAACGTGAGCTTTGCTGTCAGTGCAGTGGAACAAAATTAACAGTCAATGGCAGAAAAATGTAATACATCGTTCAAAACTGTGTTTCTATTGATGTTTAATTACTGCACTTTAATACACTGCCTGGCCCAAAAAAACAAAACTGCCACCTGGATTCAACTAAGCAAATAGATACAAAGCCTCCGATTGGATAATTACTGCATGGACGATTATCTTTCAGCTGGTAAAAAGTTATTTTACCCCAACTGGTGCAATGACTTGCTTCTCATTTCCTTAACAACCATGTGGAAAGACACATCCGTGGTCGTGGAAAAGATGTTAGTTTGTTTGAGAAGGGTCAGATCATTGGCAGCATCAAACAGAGAAAACATCTAAAGAGATGCAGAAACTACTAAAACTGGGTTCAGAACAGTCCAACGCATTATTAAAAACTGGAAGGATAGTGGACCATCGTCTTCCATGAAGAAATGTGGCCGGAAAGGCAGATGAAGTGATGCAGCATCATCCTAGTGCCTACTGTATGAGCCTGCGGGTGGCAGTGTTATAATGTGGGGTTGCTGCAGTTGCTCAGGTCCAGGTTCAGCAACAGTATGAGCTCAGATAATGAGGTCAGCTGATACCTGAATATACTGAATGAGCAGGTTATTCCATCAATGGATGTTTCTTTCCTGATGGCACGGCCATATTCCAAGATGACAATGCCAGAATTCATCGGGCTCAGATTGTGAAAGATGGTTCAGGGATCATCAGACATCATTTTCACACATGGATTGGCCCCCACAGAGTCCAGACCTGAACCCCATTGAGAGTCTTTGGGATGTGCAGGAGAAGGCTGTGGTCAGACTCTACCATCATCATCATCATCAAGATCTTGATAAAAAATTAATGCAACACTGGATGGAAATAAATCTGCTGACGTTGCAGAAGCTTGTGGAAACAATGCCACAGAGAATGCTGCCGTAATCAAAGATAAAGGCGGTCCAACCAAATATTAGAGTGGAGGACCTTTTTTTTTTGGTGATGACTTTTTTTGGCCAGGCAGTGTTGTTGTTATGTATTTATTTTCATAGAATGTGACATTTCTATTAACTTCCTGTGGGTCCCTGTACGTGGAAGCTGCCATATTTGTGCCACTTTTTTTTTTTTTTGTTACAGTGTCTCTTAAAGGACAAAACAATGTGTGAACTTTAAACTGCTGTACCAAGTTTGTTTAATGTAAGTTACAACACTGTAGTAAGGTCATGTCTGCAAGAAATTTGGCCAGTGACGGCCACCGTACACTCACAGCAGTGCTGGCATATGAGGTCATTGCTATACCCATCTTTACCATGAGATGTCAGTAATTCTTATACACTGTACCTTTAACTGTACCTTGACATATTATAACGATTAATTAAAAAATTCAAAATCCACCACAGATCACTTTAAAAATGCACAACAGAATTTTGGCAGATCATCTCAGTGATGCGCCCCCTGATCGTAGTTTCTTGAACGTGCATCAGCGTGCTTCGCAAAAGTAAGATGTACCACTGTTTCTGCTGTAAAAATATAATAAATGACGTCGTTTTAAGTAAATTATGGATGCTACCCACTGAGGACACTTGGATTACATTGGACGAGCAGTATGGAGGAATATTGACAAGTTTTTGTGGACTTTTATGGACCTTTTAGGCTCGTGCGCCGGCGAACCCCGGGGAAAAGAGAAGCCTTCCTGATCGCCGGCTGCATTTGAGATATTAAAAAAGTGCTCCATAGTCTTGCTCACCATGAGGGTAAGTGGAAAATAAAGTTGCATCATTCTGTGGGTGTACTATTCCTTTAAGATGGCTGTTATAATCAATGGCTTAGTTCATGCCTGCAGCGCGAGCCAGAAGCACGCTGTCGCAGCTCTCCTCTAAATATGGGCGTCGAGTCTGTTTTTGACAGAGCAGCTTCCAGAATCAGCTCATTAGTTCAGATAGGAGAAATCGGATATGGGAGTAGCAGAAAGCATCCGGTGACTTTCAAAATAAAAGCCCCTGCGGGTTTACAGTCGCTGAACTACATCAAATGTTACAGTACATTACCAGTGATACCAGGTTCAAAGTCTATCTGAGGGTCTCAGCGTTTTATTTTATTTTCATAAGAAATAAATATGTTTTTAAACTGCTGGGAATTTCTTCAGCAGGTGTTGATTATTCTTTCTTGTTAATACACTTATACTGCAAGTCTTGTGGACTTGAATATGTATTTAGGTCCTCTAATGAACGGCCAATTGTTTCCATTTCAGTAAAGCTCAGGATTAAATGTGCAGATGTGGAAGCAACAATGAAGTTTTTGGCAGAGAAGCATGGGCATGCATCAGTACTGTGTTCAGGGCAAACTCTGTACTCTAGAACTCTGAAAGCTAGAAATTCTAGCACTTACAATCAATTTAAGTTGTTAAATTTAACTTGCAAAATGTCCAATTTATGTGATTACTTGATTAATCGTCAGAAGAATCGCTAGATTACTCGATTACAAAAATAATCAATAGCTGCAGCGCTGCTTTTAATAAAGCATGCTTCTACTACACCTCTGAGGTCCTTGTCACGGTTGCTTTTGGAGGTTCCTCAAACCAAATGTGTATCTCGAGGCGATAGAGCCTTCTCTGTAATGGCCCCCAAATAGTGGAATGTGCTGCTGCTACATAGAATAAGTGTCCAGTCTGTCCAAGCTTTCAAAACTTTACTTAAGACATATCTTTGCTTCAGCTTTTAATTCATAGTTTGAGGTGGTCCTTTATATACTCTGTACAGATGTAGGCATGAAAAAGTTCCCCTTTCTGCCGACTGCCAGCTACTTACCAGCGACTTGTCTGCTAATTCAATCGCACAGAGAAACGCCTGTGTGCCCAGGGGAAACATAAATGACCGCCGGGAACAGGGACGTTTCCACACGCCAAGTTTGGACACCGTGCGTGATGATGTCTTCGCGGTACAAATTGTTCAGCCAGTGATAGTGCAGTAATAGTGCACTATTGCTGCAGTAAAAGTGCACAGTAATAGTGCAGTAATAGTGCACTATTACTGCACTACTTCTGGCAGAAAAAGGAGGAAGTTTTTCATGCCCGCATCTGTCATTTTTATTCTTTGACGTATTTATTTGGTCCTGAGTTTTTAATCTCCTAAAATGGTTTTATTCTATCTATTTATTAATATTATCCATTAATGAATTAAATAATTAACTAATTTAAAATGAATTGATTAATCCATGCATTATTTTTAATTTACCTTGAGAGATTGTTTACATTGGTGTTTGTGTATCCTTGTGTGTATTTGTGTATGTATATGACCACATGATAGGTGTGAATGTGTAAGTATGATTATATGTTTATGTGCTTACATCAGTGTTTGTGCGTTTTATATATCTATTTAGATATTTTCATTTTTCTGTGCGGCACTTTGTGCGAGCCGGGTCGTTGGAAGCTTGCTATACCAATAAACCTGAACTTAAACATGAAATTCTGAATAGAATAATTCCTCTGTCACGTAAACCGTTGATTTTGACAGACATGGAGGAATGATGGGAAGCAGAAAGATTTCCACTTTCACTCCCGGCCAATCACAGAGCCCGGTTTTCTTGTTCTTCCTGCTTTTTTGGGGGGACTATCGCCCCCTAGTTACTTTAACTACGGCGGTTTAACCAGTGGGGTTTGGTCCACTTCGGTTGCTGCAGTTTGAACGTGAGCCGCACCAAAGAAAGGAGTGAAAGTTTGGGGAAATCCCATCATCATCAGACCGAGTCCCCGAGCTATACTGTGGTGACTGCACCCTAAGTGTGTTTGCACCAACACACGTTTGCTGCAACCTAAATGGAAACAAACATCCGATGCATTCTCTTACTGCATTCTCTTACTGTCTTCTAGCTTAGCATTTTTTTATGATTTGCCATTCATTTGGATTATCACTGGATTAGACTGGATTATACCGAAGTTTAAATAAGATGAAGCCAAAATAAAGGAAACATTGATTTACTTGTCAAATAAGTTTGATAAAAAATCTTGTCAAAAATCTAATTATATTTTCTTCATAAAGTACGAAGAAAAATATTCCTGTTTTCTGTGTGTTTACTGATGCATCATGATCATGAATTTTAACAAAGAATTAATATGATAAAAAACTGAAACTGAAACCTGAATTTGGTCAATGGCATGAATAAAATATTATTTTAATAGATTTTTTTTTTTTTTTGGGGGGGGGGGGGGGGTGGTTCAGCAGGAAGCAGGAGGCTTCCAAACACAATTGATTGAGTTATTTCAGTGCATAGTATTTTACAGATTTTCTTTGATTGATCTGTTTCCTTGGGAAAGGAGCCTTGAGAAATAAAACAGAAGCTTGCATAGAATGATTACAGATAAATGTTTTGTGTGCATTTTTTTTTAGATATGTTGTGTAATTTGTGGCACACCGAGCCAGAAATGAATGTGAGGAGAGGCAGTGAAGGCATCATGAGTTGATGGGTTGGATTTAGCGGTCGCTCTGTATCTGAGCCATGCTTGGCAGAAAAGACATCATTTAACCTTGTAATCACAGACAATCCTGTTATGCGAGGACAAAAGGAGCAATGCGATAGTGATGTGTGGAGGACACATTCTGCTGCAACACCAGCATCTGACTGATTTTAAACTGTTATAGAAATATATGGAAAACCTCCAGAACATTCAACAAAACTCAAGGAACCCATGCAGTTAAATATTTTGATACCTTTAAAAAAAACCTAATGATTTAATGATTTGATCTTTTTACTTATCTTACACACAGATTAACAGAGTTTTCAAACTGGGGGTTGGGGACCCCCATGTGGGTTGCAGGATAATTTCAAGGGGTCGTCAGATCATTGTAAAAAAAAAAAAAAAAAAAAAAAAACCCTAGAGCCTACATTTATCAAATAAATTAGGGATTTTAGGGGCCATCAATATGAACACATTGCAAGACATTAATCTGTGAAATTAACACATTCATTTCGTAATCATTTGCATAAATAACTAAGATATTACTAATACCATGTAAATTGTAAATCTGAATTTAGCATTATATTAGCAAGAGACGCTGATTTTGGGCACATATGTGTCTAGTCACAGCAGTGACCTGAATCCACCAGAAAACAATCACCCTCCTTCTTTATGAAGTTTCTGACCATTTTCAAGCCTTTCATAGGATTTTTTTTTATCATTGAGTGTTCAGATACAAAGTTATTACCGCAGCTATTCTTGCACTTTCGTTTGTTTGAAAGCACAGATGTTTTTGATATAAACGTCCCGCCTCTCCTGACACACCCTTCTTCCCTCCACCTCAATGAGAATAAAGGTCTGCAGGCAGGTCCGTTGACAACTAGGGTGCACCCCACTTAGGATTGGTTGGAGTTTTATTGAATATTTAGAGATTGGAATAATATTTTATTTTGATTAATGGTGGGTCTGTCTTGTATTTTAGAGTTCCATTACTCATTCATAGCATTTTACCCTGTTGAAATAGGTGATGCAACATCGGTAAGGGTTGCTTTAAAATCCAAATTTGGCTCTATTTTGGAGAGAAAACCTGAATTTTGTCATATGGGTGCTTTTTCCACAGTTGTTAACATAATACAACAAAATCCACTATTATGAGAGTCTCCCGTCCCACTTCATCGTAATGAGAATCTGCTGTTTGGATGAGATTTTGTTCCATTAGTACGAGAATCTCCCGTTTCACTTCATTGTAATAGGAATCTCTCATTCCACCTCATCATAATGGGAATCTGCCATTCCACCTCATCGTGATGATCTTCTGTTCCACCTATCGTGATGAGAATCTCACATTCCCCTTCTAGTGATGAAAATCTCCCGTTCCACTTCATCGTAGCGAGAATCTCTTGTTCTACCTCACTGTGATGAAAATCTCTCGTTTGATCTCATCGTGATGAGAGTCTTCCGTTCCACCACATTCCAAAGCTGCTCTGTTGGACTGATATCTGGTGACTGTGGAGAACATTGGCATTCAGTGAACTCATGGCCATGTTGGAGATGATGTGAGTTTTGTGACATGGTGCATCATCCTGCTGGAAGCAGCATCAGAAGATGCTCCACTGTGGTCATAAAGGGATGGACATGGTCAGCAACAACACTCAGGGAGGCTGTGGTGGTTAAACCGCCACGTTGGTACTAAGGGGCCCAAAGTGGGCCAAGAAAACCTCCCCCACACCATCATACCAGCAGCAGCCAGAACTTAGGTGGTCAGTGAGTATACAGTAGCTATGGTATTCTTTTATTATTTCCATTGTAGATTAATGCTCACCAATACTGAAATGACTTGGCACAAGCTTCTGTATTTACACTACAGCCAAACATAAACGTTTAATGAGAAACATGGTTTGAAAAACAAGAAAGAAAAGGACAAGGTGCCTTTGGATGATCTTTTATTGAACCAAACTGACTTGGCAATCAGCCAGTGATGAACTGGTCCATTCGTGGTCCGGACGACACAATCCGAAGATGTTTGGCACAATTCTAAGTGATAAGTGTAACAAAGTAAGCTTCAAAAGCCCGCTGATTAAAGATGAGGTGATGAAAACATGGAAACAAACCCGTCTCAGTTATTTTCAATGCGATGCTGTCCAGTTTTTCTTTAGAAAAATAAATTAAAAAGTTACAGCACAATATTTCCATAGTGTTATCTTTAATTAAATGTATACGTCTTGTCATATAAGTTTTCCCATCCCAACCTCTGCAGAAACGGGGTGAAGGATATTTATTTTTTCCATTTGTTACAAGTCTATTTGAATAATTGAATTTTCCTTCTCTGAAGGATACAGGGTTTGTTTTGTTGGTTTATTTGCATGTAGAAGAGCAAATCTAAGCATCTCTTAAGGGAAACTAGATGATTCTATGAGACAATGATGAAAAATAAAAAGAAAACATCACGATCATTATAAAGAGATGATCATTGTTGGGACAGAAAATGGATTTCATTCCATTCGGAGACACGTTTCATTGTAACTCAGACAATGAATGACACAGTTCATGGGACCAAATTTAACAGTTAATCTGCATCCATCCTTCCTTTGCTCCTACGTTACTCTTCTCTTCTTTTTCAGCTGTATTCAAAGCTTTCTTCTTTTTACTGCTGAGTGGCATCTCTCCAGTTTTAATCACAGTTTCAGGACTGAAGATCGTCTTTCAATGCGAAGAGCTTTGGCTGTTACTGAATTATCCCATCGTCTCTCTGACTCAGCCATTAAGAATACACCCTATTGTTGAGAAATACATTTTCATCTGACAGATCTCAATAGGAGTGTAGAAGAAGAATGGTTCTGTCATATTCCCACACGCACCATTTTTGCTGTTTGCCAAGGATAACATCAGAGTCAGGGTGATTTGCTTTAAGAGCTCTGTCAGCTGCAGAGATGATGAACTGTATTTACCCTGAAGATTAAAACAAAATCAGTTTCCGTTAGACAAAAGCATGGCACCATTATCACAATCTGAGGGGAAGAAAAAGGAAAACTGGAGGTAAGGGCAAAGTGTCAGAATCAAGATGAAAGAGTAGGCTGTGAAGAGCCTTAAAATGCTCAAAAACATGTCCACATGTGGTATTAGACTGCACCAGGATCAGCAGTGAGTAATTTCAACGACATGCAAGTGTGCACTAGAGCTGCAGCAAATGATTATTTCATGAAAGAATCAAGTAATCAGACAACAAACCTTGTCAGCCTTTTAAAGCCTGAGCTCCATCTGTAGGGGGACTTTAATGGTCCTCCAATGGTGGTGGGTGGTGCCAAAATGGTCAGCTAGGAGACCTCGCTTACACTCCAAAAAATAATTTGTTGGTTGAACACAATTCAATCATGGAACACACACTATATCGCCAAAAGTATTTGCTCACCCATCCAAATGATGGGAAACAGGTGTTCCATCACCTCCATGTCCACAGGTGTATAAATGAAGCAGCTAGACATGCAGACTGTTTTACAAACATTTGTGAAAGAATGGATCTCTCTCAGGAGCTCAGTGAATTCCAGCATGGAACTGATATGATGCCAACTATGCAACACATCCACTTATGAGATTTCCTTGCTCCTAAATATTCCATAGTCAAGTATCAGCTGTTTTATAAGAAAATGGAAGTGTTTGGGAAAGACAACAACTCAGCCACGAAGTGGTCCGCCACGTAAACTGATGGGTCAGCGGATGCTGAAGCACATAGAGGTCACCAACTTTCTGCAGAATCAATCACGACAGACTTCCAATTTTTATGTGGCCTTCAGATCAGCTCAAGAACAGAGGCAGAGAGCTTCATGGAATGTGATTCCATGGCAATCAGCTGCATCCATCCATACATCACCAAGTACAATGCAAAGCATGGATGCAGCGGTGTAAAGCAGGTACTCTGGGGCCCAAAGTGTCCCAAGAAAATCTCTCCCACACCATAACACCACCACCACCAAGCTGAACCGTTGATACAAACAGGGACGCCCCCAAGGGGTGGCCAGGGGTGGCCAGTGCCCCCCTGAACAAAAAGCTAGCCACCCCACTGGCCACCCCTGCAAAAATAATATTTTTTTCATTTACATCAATTTTTATGTACTATTAATATGGTGCAGCAGGCTTTGCTTATATTTGTCAAAATCTTTATAGGCTAATAAAAATAAAATGAATAAAAATAGTACACTAGACCTACCACCTTCTGCCGTTGGTGTTTTACTGTAGTCCCCCCAGGTCTGTTACGCCTAATCAACTCAGCCTTTCTTATGCAAATTCATCCAGGAAGGTGCCACCCAGAACTGCCCCAACCAGTATCTAATGCCCCTCTCACATTAGCACCTACTTACCCGCCCTCTATGGGCCGACACCACTCTACCCCCATTTAGTTTGTTCATATTACAATTGAGGTATCTTCAGCTCTGGTGTTCAGTGTGAGTGAGGTCGTCATAGTGAAGTTTTGTGAAGTAATTTGTTTGCAACACACACACTGAACTGCTTATTACAAGTGAAAAAAGTCCTAGCCACTTTTAAAATAGGTATAAAATTCTGCCAAGTCAAATTTTCTTATAATATTTCTTGAAATAAGATGCATTTGTCTTAAAACATGTTCGTATATCTCACTGAAATGGTTCTCTTTAGGTGGTTTTGTCTTATTTTGAGTGTGGTGAGATATTTTGATTGGAAATTAGATTAAGATTAATAATAAGATTTGAGTTTTTACAGTGTATTGTTGAAATTAAGGAAGTTTGGTGCAGATAATGTCAGAGGCCCATTCATTCTGCCCCTTTCACTGCCATTATACGGCTATACGCAGATCTACGACTGATCTAAATAGTGTCCAAAGGAGTCAGAGTGATGCAGAAATGTTCCTGATGAGTAAATGCACGTAGGCTACTCTGTATAAATTCCAGAAATGAAGTCCAGGTTCAAAGAAACAAAAGTTATCCTTTAAAAACCCTTGGCCACCCTGCTATTTTCTCTGGCCACCCTGTGGCCACCCCCAGAAAAATTTCTGCGGGCGCCCCTGGATACAAAGCAGGATGGATCCATGCTTTCATGTTGTTGACACCAAGTACTGAGTCTACCATCTGAAAGTTGCAGCAGAAATGGAGACTCGTCAGACAAGGCAACATTTCTCCATCTTCTATTGTCCAATGTTGGTGAGTCTGTGTGAATTGTAGCCTCAGTTTCCTGTTCTTAGCTGACATGAGTGGCACCCGGTGTGGTCTTCTGCTGCTGTAGCCCATCTGCTTCCAGGTTGGATGTGTTGTGCATTCAGAGATGCTCTTCTGCAGACTTCGGTTGTAACAAGTGCTTATTTGAATTACTGTTACCTTTCTATCAGCTCAAACCAGTCTGGCCATTCTCCTCTGACCTCTGGCATCAACAAGGCATTTGCGCCCACAGAACTGCTGCTCACTGGATATTTTCTCTTTTTTGGGACCATTCTCTGTAAACCCTACAGATGGTTGTGCAGGAAAATCCCAGTAGATCAGCAGTTTCTGAAATACTCAGACCAACAACCATGCCACATTCAAAGTCACTTAAATCACCTTTCTTCCCCATTCTGATGCTCAGTTTGAACTGCAGCAGATCATCTTGACCATGTCCACATGCATAAATGCATTAAGCTGCTGCCATGTGATTGGCTGATTAGAAATTTGTGTTAACGAGCAGTTGGACAGGTGTACCTAATAAAGTGGCCGTTGTGTGTGTGTGTGTATATACATATATATATATATATATATACGTATATATATATATATACACACACACATTTGGGCTGTAACGGTACACAAAAATCACGGTACAGTAATGGAGAAAAAAATGAACAAATATTAACTGTCTTGTGTTTTATCAACAAGTTCACTCAAATTTAACATCACAGCCGAGTTCATACTACGTACCTGAGCCAATAGCTGCGTTTACATGGACCCAAATAGACCGATTGCTTTCGGTTTAAAAGCTCTTTCGGAATTAAAATGATCCATGTAAACGCCTCTTTCCGAATGAAAAGCGCCGAACTGAATGAATTTTCTTTCGTTTTCACGGGGGTAGAATATTCGTTTCCCCAAACCGAACGGGGTATCATGTAAACACTGAATCGGAAAGTTGTGAGGTTGCGCTCTTACAGCGCACATATTCTGCGCATGTCAGGCAGGGTTATTCTGAATGAATATTGCCGCATGTACACGCCAGGTCCGAATGTATTAGTTCCCATGTAAACAGCTGCCCTAAAATCCTCAATCAGAATGATTTCAATCCGAAAGGGAAAAAAGTCTCCATGTAAACGTGCCCAGTGTTTTCCCTGCCAGACCCAGCACCGCCTAATTTACTGTGATCTGGTTTTCTATCCAGATAGATTTATTTTTTTTTTTTTTTTTTTTTTTAATCAGTTTGGAAACACGACATGACTTAACAGAGTAGCTGCTTGTGATTATTTAATTAACTGTAACTGGAAGGTTACCAGTTACAGAGTTCATGAATGCATCATTCAGCAGAGCTGAATTGTAGTTATACGTGATAACACAGCTGCTATCACACTTACTGTTGTTCATCCTGCCCCCTGACCCCCGCACCCAACCAATGTTGTGAAGCTGATGGGGAGACAGTGCGACCGCAGTTCTGCAATGTCGTTACACTCATTTTGTTTTGTCGACTTTTATTCAGCTCCCTCTTCGTCCAAAGCGAGGTGCTCTCAGACAGAGGACTGGAGAGTTGGTGGAGCTTCCTGTAGCTCAACAATCTCACATCCATGTAGTTACGACTTGTTAGAAACAGGATGGTCAGCGCGCTGCGCTGGTCATTTATGTCTGGTGGCAGCAAGAACTTAATGAAACAAAAAGTAGCTAAATAAACAAATCATGCACTCAACAGTTTGGTACAGGGTCGTGCTGAACCGACAGTAGTGTCCCGAATGATTCGACACAAATACACCATTACAACCCTAATATATGTATATATATATATATATATATATATATATATATATATATACTGTATATATATACATAAATTACAACTGTATGGAGTAGCTCGTGTCTAAAATAAGAAGGGAGAGTGGTTTGGAAGCAGTTTTGGGTCACCCTTGTCAAGCAGCAGTTTTCTTTCCCCAAACGCAATATCTCAGCGAGAAAAGCTTAGAACTGGGATTTTCAATTTCTGCGTCTCTGATCTTAAAAATTCCAACTTTATGGGGTAGCTCGTGTCTAAAATAAGAAGGGGAAGTGGTTTGGAAGCAGCTTGGGGTCTCTGTAACTGCTCATGTGCCTCCCAGTTATTTATTATTATTATTATCATTTTTCTTTAGTTAAAGCATGGGGGTGGCAGGATTGGCCAGGGGTAGCCGTGACCGCCACCCCCTAGCTCTGCCTCTGCACTGAAGCACATAATTCCCACTGAAGATTTTCATCATTCATGTAACTTTAGGAATGATTTCAGCCACGGTCTTGTCCTTGACCTTCCTGCCAGTCATGACAACCGTGTTTCCTGCTGCAGAATGCTGATCTCATTTCCACACATTTACAGTACATCCACAGAGAAACCAGCTTCCAGCCAACTTCTCAGAGGAATGCTACATTATGTAGCAGCTGCTTGTGTTTCAGGGTTAACGCTCCACTCCAGGCTCATGTTTGAGACAAGGGAAGCTTAAAGTCACGTATATGCAACACCAGCAATAAATATAACCTGCACAACTTTTGAAAATATCTGTTTTTCTAAGTACAGGTGAAAAGTTTATGCTGAATAATAGAAGCTTTCTTATGAGACTGTTTGGGCTGCAATAAAAAGTGATGGAATTTGTTATAACTAAGAAATGACTGTAGCTGTAACCCAGCCGTAATGGAAATGACATACCCGGCCTCTGTGCTTGTGTGTGTGTGTGTGTGTGTGTGTGTTTACACAAGTGGGTGCAGAACTGCTTACCTGCTGAAAATTGTCAGGTTGATGAGCCCACTGTGACCTCCTTCTCCTCATGATGTCACCTGCTGACATGTGCAGGAAATGTGGGATGGGATTGCCTCCATACCTGCGTGTCTGCACATTCTCTTTTAACTTTATCTTACTGTGATTTCCTGGATGTTACGGCCTGATTTTGGTGATAACAGGCCTCCGTCAGCAGAAACCCCCCGTAAGCATTTCTGCCTCTTATCCTCTCAACCTCAGTTCTGCACACACATACTGCAGATGTGATTTACAGATATAAAAACTTTGTTGTTGCAGCCATGTGTCAGACTTGTTTTGACGCTAAAGCTTGAGACTGAATTCATGAAGGAAGATCGATCCCGTCATGATCTGGAAAATACAGGAAATTCTTGTTGATCCATTTTCGTCATCATTTCTGTTTGCAAGCTGCCAAAAATACTAAATCCCCTGTTTAAAGGAAACTTGTGCATTGATCTCACTCCCATCACTCCCCCTCTCCTTCCACCGAGCCTCCTCCTTCATCATCATCCCGCTGTCCAGGGTGTCCCAGCTCAGGTTTCCATCAGCCATCGGTCGACTCTGTCCCGCCACCACCAGCATCTGTGCTGCAGCGATCCTCTTCATAGATGCGCTGCTGAAAATCACATCAAACTTTTCTTTGTGCCTCCTCATGATGTGTCCCTGTTGGATTTGGTTTCGAGATTCTTGTCTGAAATCTACAGCTTCAGCTAAGACTTGCATGTCCTCTCTGACTTTATCTTTCACACAGAGGTTTCATTGACCCCTGATGTAAGCCATCACCCTGCATCTGTTCTCAAAACTCAGTGCGCTTGATCTTGACTGGATGACGGCCACCTACAGTAAAAATGTAGGAAACTGGACTTGATGACAGCTTCTGGGGAGTAACTCAAAAGTTTGAAGCTTGTTCCATACTCTACGAGAAGCAAGAACTTTGTTCTTACCCTCGAGGCTGCAAGAACAAGAAAAAAGTTGATTTTCGTCAAGTCAGTACAGCCTCCACAAGAGGTTCTGCAGCTGGACACATGCGGGGTGTGTGTGTGTGTGTGTGTGTGTGACGGTAGGCCTTTACGAGTAAATCTGTTCATAAATTTACAAACGTTTTCGTGAATGAGACCCGTTGAGTTTTCTGTACTTTCGACCAGATACTTGTCCTACTTAAGTACTATGTACTTGGTTTCTCAAGAAGAGTCATGTAGTGACGTCAGTACATGACACACCCACCACACGTGAAATCAAGATAAAATCTAACCCTAACCCCTCCCGTAACCCTTACCACGATATGCCCACTACATAACATGCCTCTGGGTTGCAAGACGCAGACAGATACACTTGGGTTTTTCTGGGTGTGTAAATCACCAGTCCACACATGTTCCTGGTAGATAGGCTTATTTACATATTTCGCATCATGCCTTGCAGGACCCTGTGTTCTGTTCTGCACCATGAGTTAAATGTTTATGTAACCCCATGAATCCTCCCTGTATGCACTGAGATGAATGTGCTGATCTTTCCACATTAGTTTGAGAGAAATGCATTGTTGAATAAAGACTGCAGGAAGTATAACTACAATACTACTGAAAACATAGGGCACATTCAGAAAGCATAGTCCGCGAGTCTCGGTCAGTTTGGGGACTCGGTCCGGTTGGGGACTCGGTCCGGTTGGGGGCCCGGGTGGTCTTCAGGACCGAGATTGCGTTCATGTTGCACTATTGCCAAACGGGCCAAAAACGAGAATCACAGGTGGCGCTGCTCTCGGATTCACCGTAGGCGAGGACAAGACGCACGTACAAGAAGGTTCCCACAACTTCTGTTTCTTCCACAAAGTGACATTATTTTTGTACGTGGAGCTGGATATGATTTCATCCGATCAAATATTGATTAAAGCTTTTACTTCCTCGTAACTCCACATCTGACCATGAGCCATCTTTGTAAGTACTGCAGTCCCTCACGTGTGCTTGTTGTCGTGGCGTTTACCCACGTTGTCCAATGTTTACCCCACAATGCCACTGCAATTTGTAGTCCACTTCCTGTCTTTGGTTCACTTGAATCGGACCGAGACCTGGGTTTGCAGGCGGACCGAGTCCGCTTGTTTGTTCCAGATCAGAGTCTGATTGCGCATTCACAACTCCCCTAACGAAGCGGACTTTCCGTGCAAAAGGACCCTGATTCGAATCAAAAAAGCTTTGTGAATGCGCCCATAATGGTGGAACGCAGCTTGGGCTCCTCTGTCTTTAGTGTAGTGTGTAAAAACTTCCAAGTAAACTGCCCACTTCTTTTGGCAAAAAATATTAATTTCTTGTGACTTATAGTACACTTATGGACAAAATCTTAAGACTGCACAAAAAGTTCAAGGATCAACACCAGGTTGCAAGTAAAGCATCAAAATGCCAAAAGAAGAAACAGAACCAAGTTACAAAAAGAAGAGTATAGGCTTTGTATTGAAAAATGCATTTAAACTAAAACTGGCTGTTCATCAGCTGATCAAAAGTTTACAACTTGGGATGTCCAATACCGATGCCAGTATCGGTACTTGCTCCGATACTGGCCTATTTTGCTGTACTAGTACTCGTGAAGTGCTCTTCCCCGACAGCACCCGATACCAAACGTCACGTGACACGCTGTGTTTAAAAAGATTAAGAAACGCCTTTCTTTTATTTCACTTATCCCCATAGGTACTCGGATCGGTATATCGGCAAGTACTCAAATGCAAGTACTTGAACTTGAACTTAGGTTTTGATCCTCCAACGCAAAATCTGATTCCATGTACTCGGGTCTGCCATTCCACAGCAGGAACATTACCACGAGGCTACCCCCCCCCCCCCCCCCCCCAGAATAAATAAACTAAATTAAAGGGTAAAGGCCTTTTTACACCGGGGACGATGCGAATAAACGGCACGAAATTGGGAAAAAAATGGAGGAAAAATATTGACGTCTTTTTTTATACACACCTGCTCGGAGGAGAAATTACGAAGATGCAAGAATAATCTTGCATCCATTATTCAGGGGGAAGGGGAGAAAAGGCGGAGGGGAGGGGGGGGGGGGGGGGTGGAAGGAAACAACTTGATGCTGAAAACAGCTGTGATCACCGTGGAGAGGTGAAAAGGGGATATAAAATAAGACAACTGTAGCGAATAACTACAAAGGGTAAAAAAAAGAAGGGAAAATGCGGTGCCACTTGCGGTGACACGACCTCAGATGCTAAATAAGAGAGGGGTGAGGTGAGAGGGAGGAAACAAAAGAGATATGATAATGAAGGAAGAGGAAACATGAAACATCTCATTTTTCTTTTTCCTTTCTCTTCTTGCTAGCACGGAGATGGCGGTAGGAGAGTCGTGTGATTGGTGGAGGGCGGATGGGTAGGAAGCGAAAATAGGAAAATATGAAAAAAAACGAGAAAAAAAAGATAAAATAGGAAAATAAAAGGAAGACATCATAGTGAGAAGTCTTCATTGATAGAATTAATTATGAAATTATCGGTCGGGAGATCATTCGGGAAGATCATTTAGTTTGTCACTTTTGACCCAAGCATGAGTGTAATGTAAGTCATAATAACTTATTTCTGGGGTCAACATGTAGGACTTGATGCATGTCGGTGCACCATGGGGGCTGCCCTCCTCAAAAAACAGACAATGCAACTAGGAGCGGGACTGCCTTTGGAAAGTTACCAGTTTAGTGTCCCTAGTGGCCAAAATTTACACAGTATCCCTTTAAAAATCTAATTAGAATTATTTAAAATAAAGAAAACCATAACTTTAAATTTCTTTAGCAGCTGTGTGGCGCTGTTTTTAAATCGTTGATGCAGCAGAATGGAGAATGGGCATGTGATGTCACCAGGACTTTGGTCCCCATGTTAGAGGAACAGGTTGATGGAGGAACTGTTGAGGAATGGTATTTCCCGGCTATGGTTCGGTTTAAGGAGGCAGAACCCAAGATGGAGACAAAAAGTCAAATTACAAATCACTGCGAATGCTCACAGATGAAGGAGGGGGATTCTGGTGGAGACTGCAGGAGAGGATGAAACTGGTGAACCCCACAAAACCCAACATGCTACTGTTTCCATCAACACTAGTCAGCTATGTTAAAAAAAAACCGCTAGAGAGAAATATCCTTCCTGCCATCAGCTCACAGGAGCAGCTCATTACGATGCTGAAACATTAATAATAACTTAGATGGTTCCAAGCTGCTGACAGATGGATTCCAGATCTACAAGCTGCCTCCTGTTTGCGTCTCAGACATCGATGTTTACCGTGTGTTTGCTGGAAGTTGTTACATCTGTATCATTAAATGTTCATGCAGTCATTTTCCGAGCAGATGGATGAAGACCCCCGAGTCTAAAACTGCCGGCTGCAACGTCATCATACACAAAATGTTTATGTACTTAAATGTTTATTGTTTTGATATTTTGCTTCTGAAATCAAATATTTCATCTGTTCAACTGTGTAGATTTAATTCTGATAATTGAATAAAGTCTGGGATGTATGAAAGGATAAGAAAGATGTCTAAATACACACGATTAAGTCACTAATGTAATACTGTACGTCTTGTTTTATCAAAGTGAATGAAAATATTAAAGCCAGTAAAAATATGAGGATGAATGTTTATCTAATGAAAGAAAAGTTTAATGTGCATTTACACAATCACAATCACTTACACAACTTATTCCTCATGTCTTACAATAATACAAACACACACCATATCATTCACCGACATGCACATTTATACAGGCAAATTAAACCAGCGGAAGCTGTTGTTGTTGTTTGTTTTTTATTTTGTTTACTTGCAGGTGCTCCTGCTGTTTTCTCACCAAAGTTGTAAGATAAGTTTCTTTACAGTTGTAGCAGCTGGTTGTCTGTTTTTTCTGTTTGGGTTTGTTGTACAGTTGTTCTTGTTTTTATCTTTTGTATCTTTGTCTCATTTTCCTTCTCCTCTCTCTCCTCCATCCTTTCTTCTCCCAGCCAGGTCCAGCATTTATATGTAAATTCAGCTCAGAACAAATCTTAAAAATAAAGAAATAAGACAAACATATCAAAGAGAGCCTTGTATCAATGAAGATTTATTTCCTCTACATTCATAAGTCTCTTCTTGGCAAAGCACGAATGCCCTGGTAAAAAAAAAAATGCACCAGCCTAGGTCAGAAGGGGATGATAGAAATGAAAAATATAGAAGGAATCTGAGATTATCCAGGACCTAAATAAAGACCAGAGTTCTGCATTACATCATGGAATGTTAAAGCACTGGAAGTTATTTAATAAGGTACATCAATAAATTTCAGAATGCCCACATGTGTTGCACATTTCCAATTTTACAGTATTTTACATAATGTAGTACTTACAGACCTCACAAGTCTGTTTTCAACGAGTATAAAGTACACAAAGCGTTACAAAACATGCAGCTCTCTTACTTTGGAGAATCAAGCCAAACCAAACTTTATCTATGAAGAATTTTTATACAATAAAAGGTAACACGAAGTGCTTTACAGGTTTTAAAGGCACAGTTTATGATGTGCTATAGCATTTTGTACCAAATTGCTTAAAACCGTCTTCACAACCAAACTGCAGCCAATTAATGAAATGCTCTGACACAAAAATAAAAAATGTGGTCACCTGTGACACACAGGACTGAATAAACCCCATCCAATGGTGGTCCATCACACTTGACCACCATTTGTCTCTCCGTCTCCCAAGCCCCCCGTGTGCGCACGCTCACGCCGCTTCATGAACATCTCAGTGTAAACAAACATGGCTGCTCACTGCTCTTATCTATGCAGCTATTTGCTCTAAAGATCCACCAAAAAAAAAAAAAAAAAATATGGATGTGGATCAAGTCATGGAGGTGTTGACGTTTATAAATGATCCTTATGGTAACATGATTAAAGCGGACCTGGGTAACTTCAGCTCGGGGCTCCCCCTAGTGGCGTCCTTTCACTGTCATAAAGTACAACCCCCCCTACACCCCCACAGCACACAGACGACTTCTCTTCCTGCCTTTCCTCTATTTTGATCCCTGGATATATTTCTAAACTTTTACTAGCTTGATGATGCTACATTGCTGCGTTGGTAGCAGTAGCTCGTCTCCCTCTGCTCAAAGCAAAGACCTGTACCACAATTACGGGTAAATATGCCGTGGATTATATTTTTCTCTGGTGTTGGCTGGTAGCAGGTAAGAATACAAACTTTTATTTACTTTTTGCGGACGTGACAAGTGATTATTGAGCCTGAAGCAGTGATGCTTCACCCGGCGCCCAGGCAGCGCAAGCTACGTGAATCACTCTGGTCCAGCAAAGAGTTGGTTATGAGAGCCAGGAGCCGTGTTTAGGTGGTGTGAGGCTAAAGAAATGTTTTCTTCGAATTAGCGCTGGTAGTCTGGTTGAAATCAGAGCTGGAAGCAGCTCGTAGATAGGGGACCTGAGTACCGTACAGCGGTTTCTGTTGTCGCAAGTTCTGCTCGGGTTGGCGCAGGCAAAGTTGCATGGAGCTCCTCGCAGGCCAGAGGCACCAGCGGGAGGGGGGGACGACATTGAATCGCTCCGTAAACACTTTGTTTAGCCCCACGGGGATTCCAAAAAGCATTTATTGAGGTAAAAAAGTTACTGAGTTCCCATTTAATATCAGAATGATTAAAATTGCTGTCAGTAAAATGGTCAGTATAACAATAATCCAGTCATTTTCATATACTTATATTAATTAAAATAAAGGAATCCTATCCTGCATACATGCCGCACTTAGTAATGAAATTTCAAATAACTTTATTCCAGATTTACTAGTTTCCGTTTATATCAGATTTATCATTTATCAGCTTCCGTTGTGTTGTGAACTTGCATGAACGTGCAAATAGGAAGTGAGATGTTCTCCTGTGTAGGCTATAAAAATATACTAAATGATGTGGTTTCTAGTAAATTCTGGACGCTACCCACTCAGGACACTTGGAATACATTGGACGAGCAGTATGGAGGAATATTGACAAGATTTTGTGGAGTGGCGATGAACTTCATTATATTTAAGTTGGTGGAAAACAAAACCCTCCCCGGATCTCCGGCTGCATTTGAGATATTACAAAAGAGCTCCAGAGTGTTGCTCAGCGTTGGGGTGAGTAGAAAATGAAGGCACATCATTCTCTGGGTGTTGTATCCCTTTAAGAAACACAGCAGGAGGGAGAAAGTAAGGATCAGTTTCTAAGCTAGCTATTTCTAACTTCTGTAAACACTGCTGCCTTTGAGCCCCAACTAGATCTCCTACTTCCACTGGCAAATCAGCTTGACTTGAACAAGCAGAAGCAATGACCATTTTTGCAAAACAAGTTGGAAAAACCAGTAAAAACAATCACAGTCACTGACTTTTCCTTCCGACTAACTCCTGTTATTCACTTCTGACGTCCCTTACGGTGGTCCTGCATGCTAAACGTAGTTGCAAATGGTCAATATATTTTATAGTGTCCAGTCGATCCTCCCCTTTAGCCAATTCTAAATAGCTTTTAGCTTCTCAGAAACTCCTCCCAGATCACTAAACTTGGCTCTGCTTGCAGGCTGACATGGAAAACAAACAGTTCAATGTTTAGTGGCTTTACAGAAATTATTCCTCTAACAAAGGTCTGCCATAAGAGCTGGACTGACAATGAGTGAGTGCAGTCGATGTCTTTGAAAGCCTGGAGAAGTATTGCTCAAGACCACTTCAAAAGATCACATGCAAGTCTGGCAACCTGGAAACAAAACAAAGAAATGAGGGGCTGGATCAAGATTTTTACAGAGAAAAAACCCTCTGAAGATGGTTTATACAGAATAAACAAGACCAGAATATGAACTTCTGTTTTCGCTACAGGTCTGTATTCAGTCAGGTTTGTAGTTTTTCATGTCATATCAGTTGTTCCTGTTCTAGTCACGGTGTAACATAAATTCATCTTCTTCTCTTTTTAAAGATTAAAGATTAATATCTATCCACACACACGCGCCTCATGTTGGTTTTGCTGTTTGTGTGTGACACCCTGCTGTGTTCCTTCATATTTATTGATTTGGCAATCTGAGCAGCAGTAAGTGGAAGGTAAACAAGATGATGGAGGTCCGATGGAAGTCTCATTATCCAGATTGCAGGGGGGAGCCAGGAATCCCCGCCCCGGCGTTTTAGACTTTGTGATGTCCCGTCTGTTACACACTGCTGGGAATTCATTTTTCTCTTACTTGCTTCTAGTGATGATGTTCAGCTCGTTTCAGAGAGCCGTCTTTTTTGACTTGGATCCCAAAGAAGAGCCGGCTCTTTTTTACTGCTGAACGGCTCTTAAAGGATAAGTTTCTTTTTTTTCAACCTGGACCTTATTTTTAGGAGTTTATACGTGCATTTACTCACCGGTAGAGTTTCTGCATCACTTTGAGTCCTTGGGAAGATATTACGTTATAGGCCCTTTCAGATAGAACGCGGCAAGCGCAGGAGGACGGCGGCAAACCCATTCACTGTGTATGTGGTACCGCCGCGGCAGCGCACTCTGCCATGCTGCGGAGCTCCACGGTGCGCAAGGTGGGCGCATGCCGCCGTGATGGCGCTGACGCTGCTGCGCTCAAATTGAAAATTTTTCAATTTGGGCGCAGCGCTCTGTGACGACATCCTAGCGCGTCTAATAGGAGAAGCCAGTTCAGGGAAAAAAGTGGTCCTTGTTCAGCCTGAAGTAAACCTGGAAGCGGTCTGTGTGAAAGAATGCAGCTCCCGGACGAGCCTGAACTCCCCCAAGTTCTGCCTTGTTATCAGGATCAGGTGGACCCCCACCCTTTTATCTGCTGCTGATCTTCTCCTCCTTCTCAGGAGAAAAGCTCTTAGCTGCGACGATAAGAGATACATCTCTCACAACGAAGCGTGCCGGGGAGAAAACACTTCCTGGTCTGTTGCTTAGCAACGTGTGCCTGACGTGCTCGCTGCCGCTGTGCTCCTTCGCCGACTCTGCACCCTACTCCGTGGTGCGCGTTCTATCTGAAAGGGCCTTAAGTCGCCATTCGGTGGACATCCTGTAAAATGGCGATAACGGGACAGCCTCTATATAAGATCTGCAGCAAAACTTCTTGGTTTCATCAATGCTTTAAGTAGAATGAAAGAACGAATCAGTAGCCTACTATTGTCCTGTGAGTCCAGATTTAGCTTTCCGCTAGTTATCAGGGTGTTCTCCTCACTTTTCGGGGCCGTGCGTTCACGATTCCGCAGAACAGCTGAGACAAGCAGCTCACTACCCAGACAACAACAAAAACACAATTTGTGAAACTCTGAACTCACAGGACAATAGTACTCATTCGTTTGTTCATTCTACTAAAGGCACTGATGAAATGAAGGAATTTTACTACAGTGGCTGCCCCGTCATCGCCATTTTACAGGATGTCCACCAAAGGGTGACTGAACGTAATATCTTTCAAAGGATTCAAAGTGATGCAGAAACTTTACTGGTGAGTAAATGCACATATAAAGTGCATATAAATGCACTGAACTCCTCCTCTTGCTGTTTGGACATCCTGCCCACTGGTTTTTAAAAAAGGTCTCAAAGACCTTGGAGTCAGATCTGCTTCAGATTGTGAACTCCTCTCTAACATCAGGTGTTTTCCCAGAGTCACTGAAAACAGCTGTGATCAAACCTCTGCTAAAAAAGGATAATCTAGACAAGACACAGATGAGCAGCTACAGGCCGATCTCCAATCTTCCATTTTTAAGTAAGATCATTGAAAAAGCAGCCTTTCACCAGCTAAATGACTTTTTAAGAGAAAACAACCGTTATGATGTCTTCCAATCAGGTTTTAGACAGCACCACAGCACCGAGACTGCGCTGACCAAAGTCATGAATGACATATGTCTGAATACTGACACTGGAAAAATATCAGTGTTGGTTTTACTGGATCTCAGCGCTGCATTTGATACGGTTGACCACATCATATTACTTCAACGACTGGAGAAGTGGGTGGGTCTCTAGTTCTGTACTAAACTGGTTCAAAACATACTTGGAGAACAGGAAGTACTTTGTGTCAGAAGGCAATTTTACATCTGAGCAGACAAAAATGACCTGTGGAGTTCCCCAGGGCTCTATCCTGGGGCCTCTTCTGTTTAACATCTACATGCTCCCACTGGCTCAGGTTATAAAGAACAACAATATTAGTTACCATAGCTACGCAGATGACACACAGCTATATATTACAGTATCACCAGGAGACCGGGGCCCTGTACAGGCTCTTGGTAAATGTATTGAGGAGATTAATGACTGGATGTGCCTCAACTTTCTTCAGCTGAACAAAAACAAAACTGAGGTGATTGTTTTTGGAGCCAAAGAGAAACGACATCAGGTTGTCACAGAACTTCAGTCCATCCACATAAAAACCACCAATCAGGCCAGAAATCTGGGTGTAGTGATGGACTCAGACCTAAACTTTGAAAAACACATCAAAGCGATCACTAAATCAGCCTACTATCACCTGAAGAACATCTCAACGATAAAAGATCTGATGTCTCAGGAAAATCTGGAAAAACTAGTCCATGCATTCATCTTCAGTCGGCTTGACTACTGTAACAGCGTCTTTACTGGTCTACCTAAAAAATCAGTTAAACAGCTGCAGCTCATTCAGAACTCTGCTGCCCGAGTTCTCACAAAGACCAGAAAAGTGGACCACATCAGTCCAGTTCTCAGGTCTTTACACTGGCTGCCGGTCCATCAGAGAACAGACTTTAAAGTTCTGCTGCTGGTCTATAAAGCTCTGAATGGTTTAGGCCCAAAATACATCAGTGACCTCTTGACCCAGTTTGAACCTACTAGACCCCTCAGGTCTTCTGGATCCGGTCTTTTATCAGTTCCCAGAGTCAGAACCAGACATGGAGAAGCTGCGTTCAGCTTCTATGCTCCACATGTCTGGAACAAACTCCCAGAAAGTCTCAGATCAGCTGAAACACTTAGTTTATTTAAATCCAGGCTGAAGACCCACCTGTTCTCAGCTGCTTTTACGTAGATTTTATTCAAAAGTTAAAATCCGCACGTCTCTGTATTCTCTCTTTTTAATCTTAAATGCTTTTAATTTTGAATCATGCTTCTAATTGTTTTTTTTCTCTCCCTTTTGCTTATAATGTTTTATGTAAAGCACTTTGAATTGTTCTGTACATGAAATGTGCTATACAAATAAACTTGCCTTGCCTTGCCTTGCCATATTTATGCCTAGAAATAAGGTCCAGGTTGAAAAAAAGAAACTTATCCTTGAATGATCTTTTGTAGCACTTTTAACTTTGCATAATATAAATGATTCATGTGCTGAAAAACTTTTGGCATTCAGTGTTTTTATAAGAAGCCTTATAATTTTATCCTATCTTCAAACTTTTTTTTTGTTTCACTTATTTGCTTATTTGATAGGGACAGTACACATAATTGAACATATTTAGCAAGTAGCAACAGTCAAAGCAAAGTTCTGCAATCTCCTAAAAAAGGATTTGGAATAGTGCATCCACAGAATGATGTACGTACATTTTCTACTCACCCTCGTGCGAAGCAAGACTCTAGAGCACTTTTTTAATGTATCGAATGCAGCCGGAGATCAGAGAGGTTTTCGTTTCCCCCCAACTTTCATGTAATGGAGTTCACCAGCGACTGATCCAAAAAGGTCCATAAAAGTCCACAAAAACTTGTCAACATTCCTCCATACTGCCCGTCCAATGTAATCCAAGTGTCCTGAGTGGGTAGCGTCCATATTTTACCCAAAATGACATAATTTAGTGTATTTTATAGCTTAAAGAGTAGTACATATAGCTGCCAGAAAGCGCGTCCATGAGAGTTAACGACACTACAGAAGCCGTGGCGTTCAGCGACTACTCTGCCGATATTGTAAGCGAAGAAGAAATTTGCTGTTTACATTGTGGTAAGAGCGAACGAGCTGCAGACAAACACAACAGGGGTTGGCTGTTGATTTCAAACAAAGAAAGAAAGAAAAAGAGAACACATGATCTCGTCTGCCGCGGTGATTGTGTCAAAGCCGTAAAAGATATGTAAATGCCCTTTCACACGGTTAAAGTTTTATCTTTCATGGCCTCATTTAAAGGCAAGATAGGGGATTCTGGAAAATGTAGCAAGCTGCATTTGAAAAATTACACCTGCCCGAAGCCACGCCAGAGCACAGGAACGCATGCGCCGATTATTTATGGGCAGGTGGCGAGAATACCCAAGAACAGCCAAGTGGATAGCTTGTTAGCTTGCTAGTAAACAGCTGAGGAACACGTTACTAAACGTGATTATTGGCTCACCTCCATCTCCACACTGCAAACGCACACCTCCGTTTTTTTTCTTTTTGGTGGGTTTTAAAAGCAAACAGCGGCACAGACAACAGCAGTGAGCAGCCATGTTTGTACATTGTGAGACGTTCAAGGGGAGTTGCAAGCGCATGCTTGGGGGGGTTCAATGGTCTTTGAGTTTGATAGACATATCATCATTCAATCAATACGCACAGGCCGTTACAAGACGATTTTTTTTTCAGGCCTGTCTGTTCCACAGGTGACTAAGTTTTTTCATTTTTGTGTCAGAACATTTCATTAAGACCCTTTTTCACACTTCCTTGTTTTTTGACCGGAAATCGTCGCAGATCTTTACTTCCGACAACAATGTCTCAAGCAAGGTTTAATGTTTTGGATTTTTAATTAGTTTCAGTTTTTATTTCGTTTTGCTTTTTGTTTTTCAATTCAGTTAGTTTTAGTTGTTTTTTGAGCAGATTTGATAGTTTTTATTAGTTTCTATTTTTGGAAAATGTTTAGTTTTAGTTTAGTTTTTATTAGTTTCAGTGTTAGTTTTAGTTTTGGGGGGTTTTCTTTTCAGTAAATTATAGGTGTTTGTCTGGTGTGACATTCAAAATCATTAGAAAGTCACTTGGAGTAAAACCAGTAGAGCAAAGTAAAAAGGTTAAATAGAAATAGATTTCAAATCAACCCAAAAAGCTGATGTATTATATTAATTTACAAAGACTAAAACTAAGGATGTTTCTGCAATAATTTTAGTTAGTTTTAGTTAGTTTTGTAAAGACATGATACAGTTTCAGTTAGTTATCGTTTTGTTAAAAACTGTCGTTTTTATTTTTATTTTAGTTAACTGAAATGTTTTTTCAATTTCAGTTTTCGTTTTTTCGTTAGTTTTAGTTAACTACGATAACATTGGTCTCAAGCTTGAAAGTCCGGTCACTGCAGCGCACCGGGATGGTTTTCTTTTGCTCTGAAGCATCCTACATCCATTTCCAGAAATTATGCAAAACAATGCATAATCCTGGACCAAATTTCAAGCCTGGCTCTGCATCCTCAGTCATCACTGAAGTCAAATGTTCAGCACAGGTCGTGGTCAAAAAGCAGCTTGGCCTGATATATTCCCTTTCCTTCCAGAACTCTCTCTCCTGCTCTCATTTGTTCTGGACCTGCTTCAGTCACGCACCCAGCTGGAGGTTTAATCGACTTTTCTGCTTCTCTTTTGAGTAAATGTAGCAGCTCTACGTGGAAGAGGAAGTCATAAAGGATGTAAAGGTTATACTCAAAGAGCTTTAAAGGGTAATTCTGCCTCTCAGATCAGCAGAGCTACAGACTGTTATTGCCAAAGTTCTCCACTCAGCTCTAAACCAGGATCTTAGTGGCAACTTTGGGAATGCTTTTCATTGACTGACTAGAAAATTGTCTGGCCTTAGTTTTTTAAACAACTGATGCAACTAGGCAAAATACTTTATCTCACATTGTCCAGACTAGTAAACTTAGGTCCCACCTCTGCTCCACCACCACGCTCAGCGTCGGCTCCTCACACGGCTGTGACCCACAGATTGTACACCCGCCTATAAGACAAACTCCAACAAAAAATTCACATATGACAATAAAGTGTATGCATATAAAGTGACTGTGTGTACATATACATATATATATATATATATATATATATATATATATATATATATATGTATATGTACACACAGTCCTCAAAATCATTCATACCCTCCTATTAAAGAAAATGCTAAATTCACAATAGTTATTCAAATAACTCAAAACTAATAATGAATAATATATATACATATTATATATATATATATATATATATATATAGATAGATAGATAGATAGATAGATAGATAGATAGATAGATAGAAAGATAGATATAAGTTTATCTCTCTCTCTCTCTCTCTATCTATTTATATATATATATATATATGTGTATATATATACACACAGGTACTACCCCAAAAATTTGAATATCTGGAAAAAGTTCATGTATTTTTGTAATTCAACTTAAAAAGGTGCAATTTACATATTGTTTAGACAATTTATATGTGAATCAGTATATTTCAAGCTTTTGTTTGTTTGGATGTTGCTGATTAGAAGTTGAAGCTTAAGAAAACCATCACTGACTCCCTGCACAAGGTGGGAAAGACACAAAAAGTGATAGCAAAGGAAGCTGGATGTTCTCAGAGTGCTGTCTCAAAGCACATTAATGGACAGTTAAGTGGAAGGAAGAAGTGTGGAAGAAAACGGTGTAGAAGCCGGAGGGCTGACAGCAGCCTGGAGAAGATGGTCAGTGTTAAGTTTCCCAGTCTGTGATGACCTGGGGTCCATGTCAGCTGCTGGTGTTGGTCCTCTGTGCTTCATTAAGTCCAGCATAAATGCAGCCGTCTACCAGGACATTTTGGAGCACTTCATGCTTGCTTCAGAGGACCAGCTGTATGGGGATGCAGACTTCATCTTCCAGCAGGACTTGGCACCTGCCCACGCTGCCAAAAGTACAAAGTCCTGGTTCAACAACCATGGATCACCATGCTGGATTGGCCCGCAAACCCACCTGACCTGAACCCCATTGCAAACATGTGGGGCATCGTCAAGAGAAAGCTGAACGGGAAGAGACCAAACAATAAAGAAGAGCTCAAGGCTGTGATGGAAGCTGTTTGTCCTCCATAACAGCCGAGATATGCCACAAGCTGCTAGCATCCATGCTACGCCGGGTTACGGCAGTCATTCAAGAAAGGAAAAGAAAAGAAAAATTTTGGGGGCTTTTTAAACCTTAATTAATTTATGGAAAAAAAAAAAAAAGAAGGGATCACCGCATATACCCACCTCGAAACCCCCCCCCAAAAACGGCGAATTTTGCCGAAAAGGGACAACTTTGCAAGTATGGTTGCTCAACAAAATTTTAGCTTCGGAGCCCTGTCATGCTTGTTTACTTGGTTTATTTTTTTTGTGTGTGTGTTTGTTTTAATATTTCTTTCAAACAACAATGCAAAATCAATGTAATGATTTTCATAGATTTTTTTTTATTTATTATCACTTTTGTCAAATTCAACTTATTTAAGTGAAAGCTGATTTTTTTTCCTTCTGTTGTTGGAGGGTATAAATAATTTTGAGGGCGACTGTCTATGCACATCTCTGTTTCTGATCTGAAGCTACATGCTTCTCATCAAAGGTTATCCACCCACCTGTCCTTCCAACTTTCTGAATTTAACAATTCCCTCTGAGAAGCAGTTGGCAGCAACCTTTTAACAGGAAGACCAAGTCAAAAAGAGAGACAAGTTTATTTATGCAAAGTGCCTTAGGATGGCTCTTTGTTCTGAATTGCTGCTGTATAAATAAAAGTGACAGAGAGCAGCACGTTCAGCTGATTGCTCGGCCGCTCATGTGAAAACATTGTGCCGCTTGTTACCCAGATGGAGGGTCTGAGCTGCTTACATGTAAATATATCCACAACCAAAACAAAGCCTCCGTTTTTATCTGACACGTTGAGGCTTCTGTCAAATAACTGCTATGATATCAGGATCTTAGCAGCTTCACTGCAAAAACTCAAATCTTAGCAAGTATATTTTTTCAAATTTCTAATCAAAATACCTCATCACACTCAAAGTAGGACAAAATTACTTAAAAAGAAACATTTCAGTGAGATATAGGAACTTGTTTTAAGGCAATGAATTTTAGTTCAAGAAATCTTGTCAAGAAAATTTAGCTTGTTCCATTGGCAGAAGTTTTTTACTTGTTACAAGCAAAACAATCTTTGCCACTGTTAAAAAAAAAATAAAAAAGTTTTTTTTATCTTTTAACAAGCAAAATTTTTTTGATAAGATTTCTTGAAATAAGGACGGATAGATGGATAGATGGACAAAGAAGTGGACGGATGGATGTATGAACAGATGGATTGATGGATGGGTGGATGGATAGATAGATGGATGAACAGATGGATGGATGGATGAACAGATGGATGAACAGATGGGTGGATGGATGGATGGATGGATGGACTGACTGAGAAGTGGATGGATGGATTGACTGAGAAGTGGATGGATGGATGGATGGTGGATGGATGGATGGATGGATGGATGGATGGATGGATGGATGGCTGGATGGATGAACAGATGGATGGGTGGGTGTGTGGGTTGGTGGATAAATGGATGGATGGATGGATGGATGGATGGATGGATGGATGGATGGATGGATGGATGGATGGATGGATGGATGGGTGGGTGAATGGATGGCTGGATGGATGAACAGATGTATGGATGGATGTTTGGATGTACAGACAAGTGGACGGATAGATGGATGGGTGGGTGGGTGGATGAATGGATGGATGGAATAAGGGATGGATGATGGATGGATGGATGAATGGATGGATGGATGGATGGATGGATGGATGGATGGATGAATGAACAGACGGATGGGTGGATGGATGGACAGTTGGATAGATGGATGCAGCTATCGTATAAACATTGTTGGTGAGTTCTTACAGTACAGATCTACTGGCTGATGACTGCCAGTGTGACTGAAGCTTCTACATCAGAAACGTCCTGAGATGAGGTCATCCCAGCTGCTGTCATTGCAGTAAAACCAGCTGTGGCCGCTGATACGAGCCAACATGACTGTTACACAGAGAAAACGATGATCAGTGAAGCCAAAAAAAGAAGCCACTTCTTCCAACCACACACTGATGTTTGCTAGTGACAGCTGTGCCAACCCAGGTGCTACAGATGTGACCCAATCACTTTTCTCACCCTCATTTTTCCCTCATATGTAATGAAACACTGCAGTGTTGAGTCGGCCGTCTTCTCACACTCAGAGTTTACTACAGAAAGCAACATGTTTTGATCCACTGACCAATACAGCCCACTAAAATATGTTTTCATCGGTGGAAAAACTGGAGATGTCTCACATCACTGTACTGTCGTACCTACAGACACAAACAGAACTGGCTGAGTCATATTTCTGACTGAATATAAAACTTAAAAAAAAGATTAGAAAAATATCCAGGCCTCATTTCTTTGTGATTTATTTCCCAGTGCTGTTTGTTTGTTCATTTATTGGCTGTTTGTTTGTCGGAGCTGTTGGAGACGCAGCTCCATGCAGTGTCACATCACATCAGTCGTGCAAGCGAGTCCGGACCGGTTGTATTTATAGATCAGCCTGTCAGGAGACGGAGCCCGGAGCCAGAGAGTAATGATGCACTACAAATGGGCCTCATCCAAAACTCATTCACACTAACACGCAGCCTTATTAACCTTCACGCACACGTCGGAAACAGACAAAACATAAACAAAAATACATTCATAGTCTGCTTTCTTTAAAGATGTAAAGCTTGAAGCAACTGTTTTCCAAGTTCTGCATCAACTGACTGGCGGAGAATAAAATAATCCATTTTTGCTACGACCCATTAAACTAAAGAACTTCCAGGATAATGGGCCTGCATTAACGTTTAGATGTATATTATTTCTGGTTTTAAATATATTGTTTATGTCAGGCTCTATAAGTTTAATGAATTTGTTTATTTACATGAATTTGGGGAAAAATAAGAATTTCTTTCAGACATACAAAATGTAAAGAATAAAACTTGCCACCTGAAACTTTACCCCCTTTGCTACCTTCACCCTCATCCTGCTTCATTTTTTGTCCGCTTGAATTTGAGAAATGTAAGGCAAGAAAGATCCTACTTCTACACATAGCATCAGAGCTAGCAACTCTGGAGCTAATGGCAACAGTGAAGAATATAGACGTTGGCATGGTAATCAGATGTAAATATTCACCTTTTAGGCCCGTCAAAATTGATGACACAAGTACTTATATGATATATTTGTGACGGCCCTGGTGTTAATATTATTTTTGTTTAAAGTTCTTCATCAGCTGATGTCCAGGTGGAGCTCTGACAACGGATGCTATAAAAAGGCTTCCGCCAGTACTCTCTCCTGTCGACGGCTGCTGGGTGCACGTCATCTCGCCTGGCCAAGTGCTGGGAACCTCCACCCCAGTTGGGGACCTAGTTTTTTTATTGAACAAATGCCCGATTTAGGGGTAAAACTTATCTGTCGTTGTGTCCTCCCTTTTTGTTACGGCTCTTAAGCTGGGTCATAATAATTGGGGGCTTGTCCGGGATTGTTTGTGTTCCTGGACGCATTAGCATTGTTCCCATGTGGGTTTGTTGGCGTTTGGCTGCCAGCCTGCTTTTGGGAATGAACGGTGACATCAACACTGTAGTGGAAGTGGCCGCACATGGTAGACTATGTTTGGAGGGCACACGCAATGTCGATAAGTTAAACATTTGCTAATACTATTTAATGGTAAGCCAGTTCTGTAATGTTGCAAATGCTAATTGAGTAAGCGAGTGTGAACGCACCACCTACTGCCGGGGAGGAATTATGCTTGTAGGTATCTCCTTTAACATTTGTTCGGAGTTTATACTGATTTATATCGACATGTATAGCTGTGACTCAGCAAAGATGCAGCTAAAATCAAACGTGTAATTTCATCTGCAGCCTTTCACACAGCTCATAAATCTCGTGGATGAAGCAAGTCCATTTGGACTTGGATCAGAATCCTCTTTGGAAAAGTCTTTTAAACTAAATAATTCATCTGGGCGAGGAAAAGCTAGAATCCTCATTACTTTGACAGAGACAGGCTGCAAGAGGATTTTAAAGAAAAGGAAATGAAAGCATAAAAATTCCTGGTATAATTATCAGTAGACTGATATGCAAATGACCTGGTCTCCCGTCTCCCGGTTGGACTTGGATCTCAGCATGGCTGATATAAAAAGACTTGAGCTGGAAAATCTCGTTTGTTTTTGTGTTGTCGTTCAGTCCTGGTGTTGTCAGTGTTTACACAGCAACACAAAGCAATTAAAGTTGTGACTATCATTCAGGGGGAGAATGAATCCACAGTTGGGAAGTAGCAGAAGCAGAGGAATCACACTGAGGCAGAAGTGAGATCACATCCACTGACTGACCGATCAGTCCTGGAGTGAACTGAGCAGCAGCCAAAGTTTCCCATTAAATCCTGCCATCAAAGGCAGGAACAGGCGCCCGCTGCATCTCTGAGCTCATTATTAATGCAGCTGTTAAAGCGTTGTTCGTTTTATGAACACGCTGCTCTTTATGCCCATCTGCCTCTGTCTCCACTAAGAGCATCTCAGTCCTGCTGTCCTCGCATGGCTCCACACCCAGAAACCAGCAGGTACCTTTCTCAAGATTTCTGATTCGTTCCACGTTAATATCAGAGCTACTGACTCCTACAGTAGGCTGAAAGTTTAGACACACTCCCATTAAAGTAAAGGCTACATTCACAATCGTAATTCAAATAACAAGAAACTAAAAAAAGTAATAATAAATAAAAATTTACAAAATTATAATTTAATAGAATAAAACATTGATTTTGAAGTGTGTGTTTAGAAATAAATGAAAAAAAAAACCCACCTTGCTCATAGATAGTGCACAAAAATACCTGTCAACAGGTGCAGACGTCTGATTGGATGTTACAGAAAACACTTGAGTGCAGTGATTGCCTCAAAGTGTTGCTCAATAAAACTTTAGTTCAGGAGCCCCATCATGCTTGTTTAATTTTTCTTTTATTCAATATTTATGCTGAACTACAATTAAAAATCAATGTCATGATTTTTTATAAAATTTTTATTTATCACGAGTTTTTTCGATTTCAACTCATTTTACTGACAGCTGATTTTTTCCCGTCCTTAATGGGAATGTGTCTAAACTTTTGGCCCGTACTGTATGTTTGTGTATACTCACCATCCAATCACATGACAGCATCTAGTCATGTAGACATTGTGAAGATGACTTGCTGAAGTTGAAACTGAACATCTGAATGAGGAAGAACGGGAAATTTAAAGAGCACCTGGCAGGTTAAGAGGACCATTAATGATTTGCATGAAGCATTTTTAAAATATCAAATATCTATTTTGTGTTTGTAGAAGTCAGTGTATTAAAAAATTAAGAAATCGTTCAATTTCTAGTTCTATAATCAACTATTAAAATCAACTGAAACACCTGTAAAAATGTGTTTTGCCAGAAATGACGTTGCGCAAGAGGTTCCGAGATGTACAGCCTACAGCTAACACAGCTGAGTAGAATGGATGTGAGAGAGGAGGAACAAGAAAATATTAGATCGGAAGGACCTGAGCCGTACAGTTCTGAACCAGAAGCTACTAACAGGGTCTCTGGCATCCAGCAGAAGAGATTGTTGACGGGAAACAGGCAGCAGATTCAGTCCAAGGCCGCTGAAAACGTGGAGGATTAATCAAACAGCATGTAAGTGAAAAGTGTTTTGTATATTTTGTCCCACATTAGCATCTGAACTGGGCTGCTGATACTGGTTAAGCTGCAGAGCAGCGAAAAAATACAGTGTTTGCAAAAGCCAGTAGTTTGATATTAACACTCTGTAGTCCATAGTCACATGTCTAAATCACATCCGATGTAAAATCTAAACAGCTGATTTTGATGATGAAGATGACTTAGCGGAGAAACGCAGCCTCCTTAAGTCAGGGTTCAAACTTGTGTTCGAGCAGTCACCTGTTTGTGTTTTACTGCACTTTAAGATATCGTGGGTCGCAGGGATTAACAACTTGTTTGAAATCCTTACGACCGCTGTAAGGGCGTTGAGGCAGAGCTGCTGCTGACTGGCTTCAAACTCGTACTGAGCATGTGCTGCATAGCTGGAGTGAAGAGCAGCACAGCGGAAGTTAACTGGCCTTAGATGATCTTTAAATCAGCAGAGCAACGGATTAAATAAACTAAAGAGGTCTGAGGAGTGTTTGGGACTCGGGAGATTTCCACATAAAGAAGATCTCACCCACCATTCCTGGTTTTATCTGTCCTCTGTTCCTGGATCACACAGCAGCAAAGCGTCCCCCTCACTAGTGAAGCAACGGCAAGCTTTAAAGGTGACGAACAGTCTCCGTAACACACTCGTCATGCCCACAAAAAAATAAAATAAAAACACAAAAAATCCCTTGACTAGCCCGCGATCTGCCCACACCTGTATAATCTACTGTTCACTTTCTCCCCCACAAAGAGTCAGTCCAAGTGTCACCCAGGAGTGAAAGGCAGCTCTTCCTGTTAGGAAAGTAGACCCGATGTCCAGAGAGACTTGGATTTGTGCATCTTGCACAAACACATGTATCCACCGTGTTGATGTTGCTGAAGCCTCAGATAAAACCTGCCGACGTTCCTGCCATAAACTGATCTGACAGCTGCTGGCTTTCCGACTGGTTTACCCAAAATGGCGTCATTCGTCACGTGGTTCAAAGAGTCACGTTTTTTGAAGCAATGCATTGCTAGCGGGCTAAATTAAGTTTAACTAAATATAAAAACATTCGCGAAACCTTTTCTTCATGTGACGACATCTCTCAGACTTTTTAAAAACAGCTTATTGTGGAAAATTCAACCTGAAAGATGCTTTTTAAGGGTCTTTTGTGGGATGGTTGTTGGTCTGAGTACAGTATTTACCGGGATTTTCACACACAACCATCTTGAAGGTTTCCAGAGATGGGTCTGAAAAAGGGGGCAGGTTATACTCACTAGAAAAAACTAGTGGGTATAACCTGCCAACAAATCTGCAGCAGCTGTGTGATGCTATCATGTCAATATGGAGCCAAATCTCAGGAATGATTCCAACACCTTGTTGGATCTACGGCACCAAGGCCCAATTCCTATTTTCATCCCTACCCCTAGCTTCCTTTGGTCTTTCAAGTGCTAGGGGTTGAATCATTCCCCTAAGACAGGGGTACCCAAGTCTGGTCCTCGAGAGCTACTATCCTGCAATTTTAAGAAAATACCATGCCCAACACACCTGAATCAAATGTCTGATTCCCTCATGCACATGTCGTTCAGCTCTGCAGAGGCCTGGTAACGAGCCATTCATTTGATTCAGGTGTGTTGGAGAGGGGTTGCAACCAAAATGTCCAGGATAGTAGCTCTCGAGGACTGGACTTGGGCACCCCTGCCCTAAGAAATGGGACAACCCTTTAAAATGCTCATGTGTCACCAATAGTCGTCCATGGCGCAGTAAACTGACATCACTGCTGTTCCTGGTAGAGTTCTCAATGACGTCTGCAGCAGCAATAATCTCCCCTTCCTGGGTGATTGGATTATTTTTTCAGCTTTGGGTGGAAAACCATAAAAATGAAAGGAAAAGAAGACGGCTTTGATTCAAGTTTAACGGTAGAGTCAGAAATTACCCCTGAAAATAAACGTTAGACTTGTGCAAGTGAAATCCGCCTCAAACCGGGCCTTTGGGCCTCTACTCACATGCAGTGATTTGTTTGAATGCAACTCTCTCTCCCCCCGCCTGTAGTTCGCTCTTTAGCTTTGTTTTGTTGTGATGGGGACGTTTCTGGGTGGAGATTCCTGTTTATATCGCCAGCCAATGACAGAGCTAAGAGCATGACCCTGTTTGATTGGAGTATCATGATTGGAGCAGACGCCAGTCACTTGAACTCTCGAAGAAAAAACAAGAAAGAAAGAAAAACGGTGGATGCACCGAAGAAAAAGTAAGAGCTTTAGGTGATGCAAGTTGGAAAACGAGGGTTAATATAAGTTTGGCTTTGAGCTCTGAAGGAGGCTTGAAGCTGAACAGGCTGAAGAACGAGGCGGCCATTAGCCTGAGGGGGAGGGGCGCTCAGTCTGAATACTGTTGTATGCTAACAGAAACAGTGGGGGAACTTCAGGCTCTACCTTTTACGTTAACGTTATCTTGCAGACATCAGCAGATGCACAAAACGTTACGGAACTACCATTTTTTTTCTCAAAACTGTAATACATTAAATGACCCACAACGTAACTTTTAGACCTTAAAAATCTGTTTCTGACTTCCTTTGATGGCGCATCAACATTCATTATGCGCATTTTCAAGCCGTCTAAGGTGGTACTAGAATGTGGACCTGATGACGTTGCCAGTGAGTGTAAATATCATAGGTAGAATTTCTTTTAATACTAACTTCACTCTTCGTTTAGTTGAACAGGTTGGAGATTGCAGTTTTTCATGTTTTTTTGCTTGTAATTCCTGCTACTTTTTAAATTTATACAACTGCTGGTTTTAAGTCATATCAAATGGCAGCATTTGAACTAAATACAGAGTCATGATTTTAATAAGGGTATATTTACTGCTGACCACCTTTAGCAGCAGTGCAGAGACAGTTGTGCCTTTTCTTTAAGCTTAAAGCAAATTGTTCCCACACTGATGCAGCTTCAAAATGACATCCAGAACATTAATGTTAGCTCTGCTATAAATGAGCCAGCATTGACTTAGCAACACATTTAGTAAAGCAACCCATTTTTAATATCAATAACATTCAGTCTTCTACATTCCTCATTCCCACTCGCAGCCTCGCCTTTTGCCGTGCGACCGTTATTAATTTGAACGTCACATAAATGTGAATGTGAAGTAAAATATTTAAAACAAGCTATAAATGTTTGACTTGTTCACACTCTCAAGTATGAGTATAATTAGGTTGATGCTAAAATAATTTAATTTAGAGGTTTTCAAATTTAATTTTAGCTTGACGGTTTATGAAGAGACATTTGCTCTGTTCTGATATTCTCCCAAATGCCTTTTTTATTCTGAGCCAAAGACCTGGATTTACTAAGCAGGATAAATGATTGTGTTCTTGCAAATCATAAACAGCAGCACCAGCAGAGTTCAGGTGTTCGGCTGATGTCCTAAAACTGCATTAATAAACGCACAATGATGTATGACCAAAATTTCAGGCAGTACAAACTACTTAAGAAGAGATTTTCAGCTCCTTTTAGAACAGTAACAATAATAATGTGTCCTGTCCAGATATGCTTTTTCTGGATTACCAGCTGTTACGTCCGGTCCCTTCACCCCAACACAGAAAACAGGGACATCATGGACATGTCCAACCAAAATACAGTCATGTGAAAAAGAAAGTAAACCTTCTTTCAAAGTTAAAGTTTTTATGTAGCAAAACACTGAAAAATAAAAAGCACACTTTTGGTTTTACATTTGTAACGAGGCCAATTCAATTTTCTAGGTTTGCCTACAATATTTCATGGCTAAACAGTACGCCAAGAGAATACAAAAGACTTCTGTAGTACAAAAGTACAGCCACAAAGCTACTTCTACATGACATAAAAACCATCATTGTGAAATGCAGTGTCAAGGAAAAGACAAGTATCAAGGTGACACCTCCTACTGAAAATTTGTAGATGAACCCACTAAATATTATCCAAAATGTTATCAAAGAGTATTATCAAAAAATATCCACAGCAAGAGGACTGCAAAGATATGAAAAATGTAAACATTAGAAAAAAATAGTAAAACTGGGGCTTAACAGACCAGACTGTGAGAGTGAAGCAAGACTGAGTTTCAATAAGTTATACATGTTGGACATTAGTTTTAACTCAGTATTGTAAATGTTAAACATTCAATCCGTCACAGGATTGTTTGTTAAAACAGCATCGTTCATGTTAAAGACGCCATAGAAAACCACAGATAAGGTCTTTACGGTGGGTACGGAAAGTATTTAGACCCCTTTTAACTTTTCACTCTTTGTTTCATTGCAGCCATTTGCCAAAATCAAAATGCTCATTTTATTTCTCATTAATGTCACTCAGCACCCCATCTGGACAGAAAAAAATGGAAATTTAGAAATTTTTGAAAATTTATTAAAAAAGAAAGAACTGAAATTTGACATGGTCATAAGTATTCAGTACTTTGCTCAGTACTGAGTAAAAGCACCTTTTGAGCTCACACAGCCATGAGTCTTCTTGGGAATGATGCAACAAGTTTTTCACTCCTGGGTTCGGGGATCTTCTGCCACTCTTCCTAACAGAACCTCTCCAGCTCTCACCACTATAAACATGCACACACAGCCGTGCAGGTGCAGTATTAGCCGGATCATTTCCGGCTCCTGAGGAGGGAAAATCAGCAGCTGAGCACAAACACACCTTCAGCGACTGCCAGCGATTAACAGCAAACCAGATATGATGGAGTCTGTCGGCTGATCCCACGTGAAACCGAATCTCAGGGATGTTCCTTTGAGACTTAATGACTTTCAATGCTGCAGGCTAAGAGGTAAAGGAAAGCTCCAGGCTTTCATTTCCTGGCTTTTATTTCCCAAATTAACCTCGGCTGGTGAGGAGATGATCATCGTAACGTGTGGTGCACTGTATCACGTCATGTATTTGTCAGCAGTGACTTGTTGGTATTGACAATCAGGATTAAGAGCTTGTATTCTCAGAGGAGATGATGTGACTAAGTCGAGAGAAACGAAAGGCCACTGGCTCATTTGAAGGTTGTCATGGGGACATTTCTGCTTGTCTTCGCAGACAGATGAAGGTCGACGTTCTGCAAACGGGCCTGAAGGCGTGAAATGTGCAGGGATCACACGTGGCACCGTGAAGCCGCCTGATAAATGAACAACGTTAGAGGCTGTGATGTGGTCGTTATTGTGATGTCCTCTGGGGGTTTAATCAACCTTTATGCAATTTTTCCCTGCCTTTTTTCCTTGATCTGGATTGGACAGATGCTCAGTTCTGATTTGAATATTCAGGTCATTATTTGTCAAAGATGCAATGAAAAGCTAGACAGCCAAGCATTCATGTAACATCTCTTCCCCCTCATTAGTTGTGCATAGCATAAGCATGTAGAAAGGGGGTTCTCTGCAGAATGTCTGTCCCAGCATCTACTTTGTAGGAGGATGAATTAGCCAAAGTAAAAGCCCATTTACGCTCCCTTTATATCTGTTTCAGACGTCACTGCTTTCGTACGTTTATGAATCCCTTATGTTGTCATGGTTATTAGCCCATATGTGCATCAGAGGCAGTGCAAAGTTTAGGATTCACCTCCAAGTTCCAACATCAGTTTCATACAACAGCAAACATGGCATTAGTGGAGATCATAATGTTAATTCTCAGAGGGAGACATAAAAGGAGGCAGTGCAGTTGGCAGTGGTGGTTTGTCTGACCATTAAATTCACTGTAGCATCATATACATCTTTGTTCCTTTCATGGGTCACATATCAGCTATACTGCTAAACACTGCCCCCATGGTTTCTGGTGGTACTCTGTTTGCTCTGTCAGGGTACAAGCCGCTCAAATGACCACATAAATGTCACAGAAGATTGATGAGATGCTCCATATCCGTCTTTTGCGTATAATGGGCTAAGAATGGAGGGGATAAAATCAAGAGGAAAACTACAGGAGAAAAATGAAGCCCTGGAAGCAACCTTAAAACTTGTAGTTCACCTCTCTTCCACTAGGGACTGGCTCCAAAACAGAGCAAATCCCCACAGAATCCCATATTAAAGGAGTCATCACCCAGAAATCCCACGTTTTCAAGGTAAAAGTAAAACGTGTATTGGAATCAGAGGAGGGGACCCGAGTCGCAATTTGAGACTCACCTCAGACTCGAGAACAATTTTTTATTATTTTTTAAGTTTTTAATAATAATAATAATAATACATTTTATTTGAAAGTGCCTTCTCAAAACACCCAAGGACACTGTAGAGGCAGATAAAACATTAAAAGCAGGAAGCTAAAACAGTAAAAACACAAGCATAAGAGGTAAATAAAACAGGGAAAAACAACATTGGAGTGATGCATGTGGACTCAGGTGGAATAAGATGGTCTGAACAGGAAGGTTTTGAGTCTGGATTTGAAAAGAGGGAAGGAGTCCAGAGTACGGAGATCAGGAGGGAGGGAATTCCTGAGATGGGGAGTAGAGCGACTAAATGCTCGGTTCCCCATTGAGACAAGACGGGCTGGGGGAACGGAAAGCTGGAAGGTGTGGGAGGAACGTGGGTCGGGGTGTTAACATGAAGGAGATCTGACCCCCTCCGTCCACTGCCTCCGCTCCGCCCCGCCCCGCTCCGGTCCGCACGACGCAGCAAATCCGTTGCTATTTTAATCAATGAGCAGCAGTCCACTTCTCCGCCAGCGCTCCGCTCCGCTCCGACACGTCCGCTCGGGTCTGTCGGCCTCCGCCAAAAATACGGATCAACTCTATTTTCTGGTCCGCTCCGCTCCGTTTGGAGGAAGTTGCAAACATGAAACATCCGGTTTATAAAGTTTTTTTTTACATCCACCACAGAAGAAATTGATTGCTGTGTTTAAAACTTATTGGGCATATTGTAGCATCTCAATAAAAACTTTTTTATGAAATAATATTGCGTCTTGTGTGACTTGAGAATGGGCAAATTGGGCAATGTGTGTAGTTCAATGTGCCGTATACATACTCCCTACAAAGTAGGTCGCCGCACGTCAGATCCTGTCAAAACCACAAAAACTGTCACTTGTAAACACTCATTTTGGAAGTTGAAGGCCAAAAGATTTTGCTTCTCGCGCATGCTCCTTTGCCTGCTTTGTGACTGAACGGAGAGGGTGCTGGCGGAGTGAGGCGGAGTATGTGTGCGAGGGTTTTTGCAGCCCGCCGGAGAAGACGGACGAGAGCGCAGCGCAGCGGATCGGAGCGGGGCGGAGCGGAAGCAGTGACGGGAGGTGTGAGCTGTAAGATGGAGCCATGTTGTGGAGGGCCTTGAATGTAGTGAGGAGTTTGAAGATGATCTTTTGCTTGATGGGGAGCCAGTGGAGTTGTTGCAGTATGGAAGTGATACAATGAGAAATGGGGGTCCGTGTAATCAGACGTGCAGCAGAGTTTTGAAGGAGCTGCAGTTTCTGGAGGGACTTATTTAGGAGGCCAAAAAGGAGTTAGTTACAGTAGTAAATGTGAGAGGTGATGAGACTGTGAATAAGGATGGCGGTGGTTTGGGGACTGAGAGAGGGACGGAGACGAGAGTAGGCGGACCGGGTGATGATGTTAATGTGAGACTGGAAGGAGAGTGTGCTGTCCAGGACGACACCCAGACTCTTAACCTGAGTGGAGGGGAGGACAGTTGAGCCATCGAGGGTAATGGAGACCCTCTCCATCATGATCTCTGTCTGTCTCTGACTGCTGTCATTCCCCCAGACTGCACTGACGCAACGTCACACAGACGCGTCTACACGTGCACTCAATCAAAACAACGGGGCCAGTGAACAGCGTGATGCCGAACATCAGCGCATCGCTGTAACTGTGGGTATTAAAAACTCAATAAAAGTGACAAATACGTGAGCATCGAGCTGCAACGTCTGTGGGTTAAAACTCCGGGAAGCTGGATTCCCCACATCCACCTTCATCCACCTTAAACACACCTGGACAGGTTAGTCACTGTGCGAAAGCTTAAAGGAATAGTTCACCCTCAGAATGATTTAACTTTATTTTCCACTTACCCTGATGGTGAGCAAGACTCTGGACCACTTTTTTAATATGTCAAATGCAGCCGGAGATCAGGACGACTTCTCGTCCCCCCCAATGGAGTTAGCCAGGGTCCGAGCCAAAAAGGTCCATAAAAGTCCACAAAAAATTGTCAATATTCCTCCATACTGCTCGTCCCATGTAATCCAAGTGTCCTGAGTGGGTAGCGTCCAGAATTTACTTGAAACTACGCCATTTAGTATATTTTTAGAGTCTAAACAAGACTACATCGCATGCCCAGCAAGCACGCCGGTGCACGTTCATGAAACTACGGAAGCCACGGCAGATGAGATCGCGCGTTCTCTTTTTCTTTCTTTCTTTCTTTTAGATTAATATCCAACCCCTCCTGTGTTTTTCCCGGTTTTGTAAACAGTGAATTTCTTCTTCTACGCTTGCATTATTGGCAGAGTAGGCTCTGAACGCCGAGGCTGTCGTAGTTTCGTGACCGCGTATGTGGACGCTTCATGGACGTAAACAATACTCCTTTTTTCTCCGTTCCATCTGTCAGCTGTTGGAGCCGTACATCACAAATGTAAAGCATCGCAGCCGCACTGACTGCAGCACAGATGCTCTGCATCACTGAGGTTTTATTAATGTTAATAGACTCATTAAATTAGTTTTGATATAGACCAACGCCTCACCTCGAGGGAAAAGAAGTATTAGTTCTGTACTAATGTAGCTGAAAAGCTTAATTTTTGTTGTTGAATTATGCTCATAGTGTTCAAATCCCACTCAGTAAAACATCATTCATTCATTCATTCATTCATCATTCACAGATAGTTTCATGCACACCGTTGGCGACGCTGACGTTCCCATGATCGTCTTGCGCCGCTTGGGTTGCATCTGAAATAATCTGGTTAAGAGGTCACACATGCAGAAAACATTCATTTATGGAGCGCACACCCACCCATGCCATCACGGTGAAGAGTTACAACACGTGCATGACATGAGTCTGGAGATGCAGTATCTGGATAGTATGAGAAGGAAATACTCTGAGGAAGCGCTGTAGTGTGATTAGTGACTCTAAGTGATCAGAGTACGATGTTGTTCTATGATTGTACAATCGCACGGACTTATGCATTAACATAGTTGGAAATTTTCTGCCAGCAGTTCTTCCTGCCTTTCTGGCCTGAATTATGTTTCTGACTTCTTCATGTTTCATCGTCTGCTCCTCCATGGTGAAATATATCACTCTGTTTCTTCATATCTGTGACCGGTCAGACGCTTCAAACACCAGCCCTTTTATGTGAGCGTGCACTGATCAACCGTACCGGGTTGAGTTAACGAGTTGATAACCAGCTTCACCGTTTATCAAGATCGCGGATGTCTGGTCAAGTCAACCCAGGTAACAGAGAGAAAACCATTTTCGTAGTATAGGCCTATGGTATTAATCTCACAGCAGTTGTGTCACAGCGTCTCATGAGGCTTCAGTTTCACCATTCTGGGTACAGTACTAGTCTTTATTAAAAAAAAGCTACACACTGCACTGGATACAACAGCCATACCTTTTGAGGGTACTACCAGAGACTACCCTTTGTACCCTGAAAAAGGTACATCTAGGTATGGTATTTTCTAAGAGTGTAGGATTATTGTGACGCTAGGGTGTGTGATGGACTCAGAATGCCAGTGAAACTAGATTAAAAAGAGAAATGTTTTAATAGTTGTCAGCAGGTGAATACTGATCAGGAGCCAGGATGGTACTTGAAGCGCTGCCAGAGAGTCGGATGCTGCTGGACTTTGTTCACGATGATTAATGAGCCAGGTCCAAGTAAATGGGAGATGTATTGAGGATGCCGGTAACTAAAGTCCTAAACGGAAACAGATGACTTGTGGTCCGAAACAGAACACATTACTCCAGATCAAGAATCTACATCCAGTTCCAAATCTAAATCCAAGATTTCCAGAGACAAAAATTCACGGTTCCTGAGGGGCCAGAAGCAGATATCAGGGTAAGATCAGGGAAACACAGGAAACTGATGGCGGGGGAGTCACTCAACTGACTGCAGGTTTGCAGATAATCTGGCAGAGGTTTGAACCTGACACTGCTGCTTAAAAAGGGATAATAACTTTATTTTGTTTAACTTATAATTGTGAGTTGTCTTGACTTTTCTTTCAGGCTTTCATCATTGATTGAACTCATGTTCTTGAGTTAAAGCTTGCATGAACAAGAAGGGGGCGGGGCTATTTTCAAAACTCAACGTATCTGGACCACAAAGGCTCATAGAAAATGCAAATCCAGCAGGAATTCAACCTTTTCTGATTGTTATTCAATTAATTTGAGTTATATGTGTACTGCCTTTGTTCTGTTCACATTTAGAGAAAGTTTTTGAAAAGTTCTGTTCAGTTTGGATGTCAAAGTTGCACCATGAGTGTGAAGGACAGTATAGGGAGATAAGATCGTCATCACAGACTGAGGTAACTGGTGTAACAGAGAGAAAAAGCATTGTTCAATATTTTGTCATGATGCTGATATTTCTCGCCTGCATAATTTGCTGGAGAGCAAGCATAATGAGCTCATCTGAGTATCATCTTAATAAAATTATCTCACATATTTGATTGTCTGAATCAAAGATTAGTCAAGATCACCTGGGTTCTGTTTCTGTACAAATGAAAATATAGTTTGTCTGACTAAAGAAAGAAGATTCCCAGCATAAAACAATAAGCTATGACAACTTGATCTTGTAAGTTGAAGAAACTCCGTTGCATGTTGACTTTACCTTAAATATTTTGTTGGCCGTACTCAAAAATTTAAGGCAGCGAGGTTACAAATTATTTTAGGTTTAGTCAACTTGGGATTTTTTACAGTGTAGGATTTAGGGTGGGTATTGGGACAGGGCCTCTGTTAGCTTCTATGTTGTGGCTAAATTACAGTAAAGCTCGTGGCGCTTCCTTGTTTCTGATCAGTACATCGAAGCTTGGTGGATTTGGTGAGTCTCGGGATGTCGTCATTAATCAATCATCAGCCCTTCTCCACTCTGAAATACCATGTTTGGGTATTCAAATAACCCATCACGAAGCCTTCTACACAGGTTAGATAACATGTTGAGATTTAATAACAGTGTCATTTGTTTAATCCACTGAATGTTTGACTTTCATTATTAAAAATGAACTCTTTTATCTGCAGAGAACCAATCTGTCAAATAGCACAAAGAGCGAAGATTAAGCTGGGTGATATCTTTAATTTCAGGAGCGCAGATACGTTTTCTGTCTCTCTACATGTCAGAGTTCTTTCATTCGGAAGGTTAACATTGATTTTATCCCGACTTCTGCTGGCTCTGGCTCAACAAGACCTTTGGCTGTCCATTGTTTAGTCCTGCTTAACCTCTGATTCACAGGAGGAGACAGAGGACAAGTGGTGGTGAAAGTGACTCAGACTTTGAGCGTGAACCTCGGGGTTTGTCTGAGACGCAGCAGTGCTGCTTATTATCTGCTCCCGCTCTGCATAGCTGAGCTGATGTGACAGGATGATAATGATGAGGTTTGCTTGCTTCTTGTTCAGTTGATTCTCTGCATTTTAAAAAGAACAGTGCTCCGTAGCTGGGATTTTAAAAAGGGAAAAACATGTCTCTCTGCATCTCTCTCTTTTTTCTTTTAATCCATAAACATCAACAAAGCAGCTGTACTGGTTTCAGAGGGGGTTGTGCATAGGAATTTTAACAACAAAAATATTTTTCTGGTCATCTGTATACAGTAGTATTTAAGTGGTGCCAGTCTAGCTGCAGGAAATAAACCATCCCTGACAGAACATTGGTTCAGCATTGCCCCTGTGGAGCCATGAAAACAGTTTTCTTCTTAAAAATGTTTGCATGATTATCTTAAACAAAGATGACATAATAGACCCTATGCTGACCTGCGAGTATTACTGTGACATAGTTCCATGTTTTCCAATCAGACTGAAGGTTTGCGGATGAAGGTTTGAAATGGGAGGCAAAAGCTTCAGTTATCAGACCCCTCCCTGTGGAATAGCTTAAGATAAGGCTGAATCTTTTGCTTATACATACATGTGTATATATATATATATATATATATATATATATATATATATATACTGTATTATTTTTTACATCAGAGCATTAATTTAAACTATTACTCATCTCCGGCCTTTACAGAAAAACCACATGTGCACCAACATGTGGAGCACATGCTCCACATGTGCAAACGTGTGCTTTTGGAACATTTGATCCACGTGAAAAATGTGTGACTTACATGTGGTCCACATGTGAGCCACATGTTCATGTACATGTGGTCCACATGGGCAAATGTGTGCTTTTGGAACATTTTAGTGTGATCCACATGTGAACCACATGTGGTCACATGTGAAATTCATGTGGTTTTTCTGTAAGGGCGGAAACTGGCTTTAACGACAAGCCACACTGGAAAAACACGCACATCTCGTGATTATTTATCAAAGTTAAAAAACTAAACTCTTTCAAAGGTGGTTGCTTTTCTACTTTATCACATACTTGGCTTTTGGTATTGTTTAAGGGCTGTACAGACCATGTAGCCGTCCAGCAGATGAAACTAAAGGCTGCAGGACGACGTCTTCCTGATCCAATTCAGTTTGCGACTGAACTGGTTTTATTTTCTGGTCCCAACGTTGCCCTGATCAGAGCTAATAACCTTATATTTCACAATATCTCCCAGACTAGTCATTAACTCTCAGCAACACCAGCTGTCTCTGTTAGCATTAGCTAGCATGATAACGTTATGCGGTGCATCATTTTTGGGAGCATACATGAAATAAAGTGTCAGATTAATGAGTTTTCACCATCATTTACCGTGTTTTTGTTGTTGGGGATTAAATCCAGTGTTTTCTCCGCCGTGGCAGCAAGTTATTCCTCCTCTGCTCTGCGTGTCTGATATTCCTCCTGATACGAACACACTGACATCAGTGGACTGAGCAGCACCGTCCACTTTTGTCATAGACAGCAGAAATCTAAATGAAATAAATGTCTGTGATCTTCTTATTCACTTATTACCACACTTAAGTTTTCCTCTGATGTTCCAACAACCAGGAATGTGACGTCCTTCCAGATTTCCTCCATGTTGTTCAGAAAAAAGTCAGATTCTCATCTGTTCTAGTTACACATGTACAGAAACGCCCCCACTGCAATGGCGGACAGTCCAGTTCCGGCGTTTGGCCGGATTGGTCTATAGACTGGATTCTGGGGCAATGGAAGAAGGCCATGTGGTCTGAGGAGTCCAGATTTACCCTGTTCCAGACTGATGGGGAGTATCAGGGTCAGAAGAGAGGAGGATGACGTGATGCAGCAATCATGCCTAGCATCAGTCTATGATCTGGGTTGCTGGGGTTGGACAAGGTTCAGGTCTAGGTTCAGCAATATTATGCGCTCAAAGAATGAGGTCAGCTAACCACATGAATATTATACATATGCTGATAGATTTGGTTGTGCATTAACATGAAACACCTATAAGCTCTTTTTTAAACGCGCCTCCCGCTGGTTTAACCAGCATGTCAGCGGCAGCAGCTGCATCGGCACCCGTTATATTTTCTATAAATTTCCTCAGAAATGTTCTCATTTGGTCATTTCTGTTATAAATGATCAAAAACTCACTGAAACTGTGAAAAGTGTCTCAGGAGGGATTCATCTGCACCCTTCATGGCCGTCCAGCAGCAGAGCCATTTCCTGTTTACCTTGTGGTGGAGATGATGGGCAGGACTAATGCGATTACACACATGCCTCCTTTTTACTGGGCCTCTGCAGGGGGATGGACTAACCGGCTATTGATTGCTGCGAGCCAGTAACCAGGCCCTTTTCACTTCCATGAGGTAACAGTGCGATGGTAAATGTCAGAGAAATGTCAAAGCCTTCTGGGCCCAGATTAAAAGTGAGGCTCGGGGGTCAGTCAGGAGTCAACCATTACCGTGGCACATCATCCACCGCGTGGAAAATCCAGCCTTTGGATATTCAGAGGGACCTGGCAGATTTCTCCAGAGGCCAGCTAACAAAGCCTTAACCAGGGATAAGGTTCACTCTGTATCGCCGAGGCAAAACAGCTCGATGAAAGACAAACATAGAATGACTTACAGACGTTACACACGACACGCTTAAATGCTCTCTGAAAAACTCAAATGAGAATGATGCAAAGGAAGAAAAGAAGGTGAAACTTCATCACATCAAACATGACTGTAAAACTGCCTCGTGTGTCGTCCCTTTACTTTCACTTTTAAAAGAAAAACATGAAAGTTGAAGCCTACAGACATACATGAGGAAAATAAAACACTGAAATAAGAATGAAATTAATAAATTAAAAGACAAGTACTTCCTATTGTAATAGGCAAGGCAAGCTTATTTGTATATCACATTTCTTGTAGAGGACAATTCAAAGTGCTTCACATAAAACATTAAAATCATTACAGCAGGGTGCAAAAGAAAAGAAACAATAAAAAGAACAAAAGAGTAGAAGCGTGATTTAGAATTAAAACATTTGAAATTAAAAAGAGAAAGGATAGAGCCGTGCAGATTTGAACTTTTTAATAAAATCTATGTAAATGCAGCTGAGAACAGGTGGGTCTAAGCTGGAATAAATAAACTGAGTGTTTCAGCTGATCTGAGACTTTCTGGGAGTTTGTTCCAGACATGTGGAGCATAGAAGCTGAAGACGCAGAGCTTCATAGACCAGCAACAGGACTTTAAAGTCTATCCTCTGTCTGACCGGCAGCCGGTGTAAAGACCTCAGAACTGGACTGAGGTGGTCCACCTTTCTGGTCCTAGTGAGAACTCGAGCAGGGGCATTAGAAACTGGTGGAAAGATTTTCTTTAATACTGCATGGATTTACTATCACCAGACTCTTTGGACTGAAGGTGGGCTGAGGTCATTCGTGCCATCTTGCCAGTACCAGTTTGACACTTTTGCTTTGGTAACTGTCCTAATTCTCAGAGGCATAGATTCAACAAGGTGTTGATCTTCAGAGATTTTCTTTATTGGAGTACAGTGAACTCATGGTCATGTTCCAGAAAGCACTTGGAGATGTGAGCTTTGTGACATGGTGCATTATCCTGCTGCACACACACACACACACACACACACACACACACAGAGAAAACAAGAACTGGGATGATTTTTTTTTTTTCACAAACAGCCAAGATTTGTTACAACAAATAAGTGAAACAGATGTTTCTTAATTGCTCAAATCCTTAATCAGAACATTAGGAGAGCAGTTACTCAGTTACTCTTCTTCTGCAATTACAACAAGAGACAAAAGACAATTAACATAATATTGTCCAAAGCAGTATAAGTTATCAGAACTTACAAAGAAATCACAGAAGTATACATAAATGTGGCAAAAATGTACAGAATAAGCTGACATAAAACAAAAAAAATAATATAGAAGATTAAGAATAATGTACAAATAAGATTACTGTATAATAAATATTCTAAATATAACATTTCCTTCATCACACAAATGATGTATGGGTACCCATCCCAGGTTTTATCTGTGGAGACACAAAAAAACGTGGGCCGATCCGGCCCAACCCAACCCAGACCCACGGGTGGAAACGGGGCTTTAGAGTGCCATTTTAGTCCTAAGTACTGGGAATGTGTGGAATTTACTGCTACTCTTAAACTAAAGGCGAAAACGTATTTGTCAACTTTCTACATGTAAAGTCAAAGAATCACTCCTCCAAATATTTAAGACAACTCCAGAGGTGTCTAAAGTGGGAAGGAGTTGCCACTAGAGGCCAGAGAGATGTGTTCGGAGGTTCTGGGAGCTGAAGGACGTTTTGGCTTTGACGACAGACAGCTGATCAAACGGTAACGTTGGACAGATGACCTATGATTTATCTTATGCAGCAGAACTTCATTCTGGAATTAAAAGCAACTACATTGTTTTATCTCTTGTAACAAGAACTAGAACACGAGCTGCATTTCTATTTTAGTTTTTCACAAAATAATATTTAATAACATCAGTATGAATAAAAATAAGTGGTGGCCATGCATCACTAAAGCATGATGTGATCCCGCGACCACACATGAAATCATGGACACCATAACCAAGTTGTGGCTGTGTGTTACAAATGTGTGGAAACAACATAAATAACTGCCGGCCAGTCGTTACTAATGTATGAACTTACTGCATGTTTGCATGTTGTCCAGAAAGAACTGCTCTGGGTCCATTTTTGTTTTTTTATATAGTCCTATATGTGACTAATAAAACTTCTCCAACTACTCCGATTCCAAAGTTAATGCTCATAAATGAGCCGAAACCTCATAATTAAGAAGGATAAATGTGTCTGTTCGCCCGCAGTGCAAATGCTAAAAAAGTGTTTTCAGTACAGTTTTGGCAATGTACATCACCACGTCTGAAAAACCTCCTCAGAAGAGAATAAAAACATTTTAGCAATACTGTAAGATTTTTTTTAAATTTCGGTGTTTCCAGATGCCTTTTAGGAGCCTACCAGTTTTTATTGCAACATTTAGGTTGCATAATTCTGGAGAGAACACTGATGATTTAGGGTGGGGCCATCACAGCCATCAATAGTCGGTTCCATTCAGCAATTGGTCAATAGGGGATTATCACGCTTACCGGAACTTCCCGGTATTTGGACACTTCCTCTTCCGGGCCATGTTAACGACAGCCGTTCCTGCTCTGTTATACTGTTTAAATCGGATAAACTCCAAACATACTTAAGTTTTATTCAAGACTGAAGTGATACTGGATCAAAAGCTGGATCAAAGCGATCGATTTGCCGCGGTGAAGGGCCGAACTGTATAATAAAACACACGTTTGTTTGGGGCACGACACCGCACGACACCGGCACTTCACAGCATGCTAGCATTGGCCAGCTAGCGTTTACTGACGTGCTTAACATTGTGCGTCTTAAAACACACAAACATCTGAAAATCGGGTCTGTACCCTCCCCGTTTCCAGTGGAACAACTGGGGACTGCCAAGAAAGGAGACGCTTTCAGATGCTTGTGTGTTTTCAGCCGCACAAAGTTAGGCACGTCATCGAGCTGGCTAATGCTAGCCTGCCAACACGACTGTGCAGACTGCCGGCTACAAACAAACGTGTGTCGTTTTATTATAAAGTTCGGTCCTTCACCGTGGCGAATCGGTCGTTTTGATCCACTTCTTCCTTAGCATCACTTCAGTCTGGAATGTAAACTTGGCATTGGCGTTTATCCGATTTACAAAGTTTAACAGAGTAGTAGCTGGCGGACTACTGTTAGCAGGTTAGCATTAGCCAGCTTGATGACGTGCCTAACTTTGTGCAGCTGAAAACACACAAGCATCTGAAAGCGTCTCCTTTCTTGGCAGTCCCCAGTTGTTCCACTGGAAACGGGGAGGGGGGGGGTACAGACCCGATTTTCAGATGTTTGTGTGTTTTTACAAGCGAAAAGTTGGTAACGTCAGCTAACGCGAGCTTGCTAACGCTAGCTGTAGTATAGTCTGCATCATTGAAGTGCCGACTACAGACATACGTGCAACCTTGTTTTATTTTAAGTTTCGGTCCTTCAGTCCGACAAATCGCTTTCATCCACTTCTTCCTTAGTGTCTTTTCAGTCGGGAATCCATGAAAACTTAGGTACGGCTGGCGTTGTTTATTAGATGTACACAATGGAACAGAGCAGCAACATTGAGCCATTCCTGGCCCGGAAGAGGAAGCTTCAAATGTTTCAACTTCCGGAAACCAGAACGGCGGAAGCGTGATTATCCCCTATTCAATGGACTTAGAAGTGACATCATCTAAAATTCCATTTACAGCACCTGGTACTGTTGTAACCCCACTCTGAAGGCCTTTACACACCAACTCCAAATATTTCGTCCGAAAGATTCTCACAACAGCTTAAATCAAATTAATGTCAAGTCAACGGGAGCGTCCACATCCGTGACAAAGTTCCGTCTTGGGACTAATTCTACAGGCCCATTTATGCTCCCTTACTTACGTAAATGGCGAAGCGCGTTTCATGCACTGCCATGCGTTGCCGTTTTCGTACTTCCATGCAACTTCTGCGTTTCGATGGTTCATATATCAGTTTGTCCACGAGGCAGCAGGGCTGAGTTCATAGTTAATTTCCCTGTTTTCATGTGAGTTTGCACCACTTGGTGTCAGTAACGTAAATATAAGTGTATTTCCGGACACACTCACACAGCCGCCCCTCAAAAGCTCCAGCCATGTCTACAGATGCTCTTCTCTGTTTGTTTGGTGTCTTCTTTCTCAGTTGCTTTTATTGGGCTATTTAGCATCTACAGTTTTGTGTTGTTTTCTTTTGGTTTCTGTTCTTCTTCTCTGGTTTGTTCCTGCATATCAGCTCCACAGCTCAACACTGACCCCACGGTTTCTGGTGGTATTGCGCCGTCTTCTACGTCGAGTGATGGACCAACAAGCCCCTCCAAAACGCGTAACCGACAAAACTGTCAGTCTGCATATCCGTCTTCTGCGTCGAGCATAAATGTGCCTTAAGAAGTTTGATGAATACGGCCCCTGATGTTTAAGGACTGGTTGTTTTGTGGGTGTGGGAGGTAAAACGGGGCGCACAGGTGCGGGGTAAAGGACAAGCATGATGTTTTTGAAGATTTTGCATGATTTTGTGAGTTATGGCTGAGATGGCAGCTCAGTGGTGAGAAGAGGAGAAGAAAAAAACATGAGGAGCCCTGGGCTGCTACGTCTGCACGCGCTGCCAAGGTTCAAATAAAGACCTTAAAAGAGACTGATGGTCTCTGCAAGAGAGTCTTTCCCAGAAGCGGGTAGTCAGTAGCAAGTTGATGTGACAATGACGGCGCCGACTCCACAAATGGAAATGAACGGCAGTAGCCTAGAAAACTGGCGCGTTTTTTAAAAATTTTCTTTTATGACAGTGCTCATGCACGCGCCCTCATAACAGATGCGTCCTGGGCGGTGGCCCACATTGCACAAAGTAAAAACCGGCCCTGAGCAAACTAGCTGTAGTTGTCTTCCTGAACCACCTCGCAGGTGTTATTTCATTTGTGGATGGAAAAACATATTTGTAACCAGAATAATTTTTTAAAGTACTGTGATATAAATAAGTCTGGTCATAGCGCCCACACTGACATCAACACCAACATAAGTCAGTTAATCAGCTGCAGCTCTGTCTCAACTTTCAAGACTTGCATAAAAATGTAATGCTTGATGGCCACATTGATGCATAAATTCAAAGGTAATGTGCAGGTAGGAGGTTTTTTCTGCTGCTAACAGAAAGTGACATGGACTCAAATTGAACTCTTGATCAGAGATTTTCATGTGAAAAAGCTGAATGCGGGAAATTTATGGTCAGAACAAACTGGAGGTTCAAAGACTGATCTAATATTCCTCTTTAAATCAAACCATAAGTACCTTCTTGTCCTTTTTGTTTGAAACTTAAATCAGCTCATCACAACATGTGATATCAATAAATCTTTGAATAGCTCAACAATGTGTACAATGCCCTGAAAAGTGCATTGATGAGCTAAAAAAAAAAAAAGAAAACAAAAGCCAAAGAAAAACTGACTCAGTCTATATTTGGATTTTAGATGCAAATAAGATTTCTTTGCATTTCAGATTGTGACTTTTTGCAGAATTCTTCAACAGATGTGTGTTTTGGACTCGGGTGTAACTTGTCATCTCTTTACATGATATTCTTATATATCTTTGTTTTGTGAGATTAATTCATCTGTTAAACTGTGAAAGAAACACATAATTGTTTCAAAATGTTTCATCTTATGTTTTTACTTTCAAACTAAAATAAAACACGGTAGAAGAACCTGAGAGTGAAATAAACCAGACATTGCAGAACAAGAGGCAGGACAAGCTTCCCCCGATGCTCCTTATGCTCATTAAAGCTACAGTAAGATCCGTACTGACCACCTAGCCCTAGGGATCTATACCATTTGTCGATATCGTTTGGTACCAGTTCCTAATCTTAACGATACCAGGGTATCGTTAAGATTCTGGATAAGTGATGTCATCGATACTTTATGAACATTTACCTAACCATTGCATAATCACAGTATAGGAAGACAAACGCTTCCCTTATTCTCACAGTTGTCCGTTACCTACCTTTGCATCCAGCGTCTTTAAAGGCATATTCCACCCCTGGGTGAAATTTAGCCTCCCTCTGCAGTCCCCTGAGTTGAACAAGTGGGCAGAAGTGTTTTCTACCCGACCCAGTCATTCTCTGAATCTGGCAGCACTGACTTTAGCTTAGCTTAGCGTAGTTGCTGTAATCTGGTGGTTCCAACTAGCACCACTTGTTGAAAGTGAACTGATAAACTCGAGATTTTTTCCAAATGCATTTTGTGACCCGCACATTCTGATCAAGTACAAACGAGAAGCCGATTTCACATCAAAGGACTGACTAGGCGGCATTCAAAAGGGGAAATATATGCCGCGGAAGTACAGGCGAATCACAGGCAAAGCACCTTGGATAGGAACAAAGGCAGCATGCACGCGCAGCATCCGGTGGCAACCCTGTTTACCGAAGTTGAGGATGCTAGAATTGGAAAAAAAATTTGAGTGAATTTGTTCACTTTTGCCAAGTGGTGCTAGTTGGAACCACCAGATTGCAGCAACTATGCTAAGCTATGCTAAAGTCAGTGCTGCCAACTGTTGTTAACGCATGTTTTTTCTATGATTCTCTGATCTGTTCAGATCCTCCCTATGAGAAATAGCATTAAATCTTTTAAGGTTTTGTAAGGTCTTTATGATTTTAGTGTGTGTATAAGTACTTTGTGAACATTTTGAGCAGACTTCACAGATATCACAATAATAACAATAACTGTGAAATGAAATTATCATGTCGTTACATGCCTATATCATAACAATTTAAATCCCTTCCCAGCACATCAGCGAATAATAATGACCAGGGACGCTGGATATTGGCTATTTTACAGATATCTGATATACTGATATTGTCCAACTCCTTATTTCCAATATCCACTATTTACCAATACTGATCTATGCAGACAACTGTGAGGTTGTATGTCATATTTTGAGAAATACAACTATATTCTGCTCTGACATCTGGCTGCCAGATATCTGATACTAGCAGGTATTAACCAACATGTGGATAATTCTAATATTGCTGATGACTTTGTAACTTAAAGGTGCCATGACATCAAATTTCACTTTTCTGGGGTTTGGGGTGTATAATATGATCTGTTGTGCACTGATGAGGCCATGTGAATGTCCAGAGTGAGAATCAAAGTTCCTGTTTATGGTCTGTCAGCTTTGTCTCTCTGCTCAGAAACGGTTGAATCAGACAGCAGCTTATCATTCTTCGTAGTTCTATCATTCTACGTAATTTAATTGCTCCAATAAGAGCACACTATCACGCAAACAGCCCCCCCCCCCCTCTCCCCCCCCCCCCCCCCCCACCCCCCCTGATTTAACTGTGTGAGTTGAGCTGAGTAACTGCTGTGCAGTCAGGTCTGGGGTTTCAAGCAAACTTTAAAAGAAAACTTCTGCAGCAACACTGAGGGAGGGGGCCACAACCTTGTCATTACCTGTAAGTTTATTTATTTTCTAAATGCTGTCTTGTCTGATAAACATAGTTCACTGTCTGAAATGCACATGTTGCTAACAGATAGCCTTTAGCAAACTCCGAACACGACCTAGTTTCTCTTAAAGCCCCTTTTCCCCAAGGGGGGTTGGGGTGGGTAGGGCGGGAATGGTTACGTTTTTTTTTGCGTCTCCACAAAAAAAAAAAGGGGGGAGGGGTAATATCCGACCCGGCCTGCCTATTTTACCCGCATGGTAGGGTAAGGGAATTGACCGATCCGGCCAAAGGGGAAGGAGGAAGAGAAAAAAAAAAAATTAATTTATTGAAAATTCCAATTTCCCGGGTACCAAAGAGAAAAAGAAAAAAGGAGGCTCGGGTTTTTTTTTCATCCAATCATGTGGGGGGTGGTTTTGTAAAAAAACGGTGGTACAGGGGATGTTCGGGTATCGAGTGAGGGCTGTCTCCAGCAGCTTATAGGGGAGGTTGCTGTGGGGATGAGGTGAAATCAACAATCCGTACCAAAACCCACAAACCCGGCCTCGGCCGACCTGACCCGCGGGGGAAACGGGGAACGTAAGGTTATAACCAAATAAGGTGTAGCCAATCAAAATGAAGTCAACGTGGTCTCCGGGAAAAGCTGCATATCATTACCGCACCCAACTGTATTACTGAGGAAGGGAGGTCTAGCGTGCCAAAACAATCCCCTGCTATAAAAAGAGACATCTCTTTCTTTGGAGTATTTACATATGCAGTAATGTCAACTACATGAACCAGTTTTTACTGCAATGTCATCACTCCTTTAACCAACAAGTTTTCTAATGAGATTTCGAAACTGAACAATGAAATCTTGCTAGACTTTCTTGGTAAAAATATTTGTAGCCTGCGATAGAACCGATACCAAAATTTTCCAATATCATATTTTAATGCTGCTATCAGCTGATAATATTGGACATCTCTAATAAAGACAAACCTTTTTTTTTATTGTTTTTTCTTTCCCACTCACGAGTTGGTTTTAATCTGATTAAAGCGAAACTTTTATTTGACATCCAGCATGAGTGTGAATGACAGAAAGCTTCCATCTGCCTTTATTCCTCTGGAGTTCAACCAACACCAGCACACACAAATCAATACGAACCTCATCTCAATCTGACTTTCTTCTTCACAGAAAACTCAGATTAGATCATTTTTTCGTATTGAGAGTAAATGATCTCAGACGTGTGCTTGCCTGGTGAAACTCCTGATGCAGGGCTTGGATTTGACAGATGATCATGACTCTCCATTCATACCTCAGATTAAATACGGTGGCGGCTGCCTTGCTTCATCTTCACAGAGGATTGTGGCAGACTGCACATTTCTGAGTAATGGAGATAAGTTGGATTGACAAATAAAAATAATAATAATAATAATAATAAAAAAAATAATAATAATAATAATAATACATTAAATTTGAAAGTGCCTTCTCAAAACACCCAAGGAAATTGTACAGGCAGATAAAACAACAACAGAGCTGACTTTATAGAAAAAAAAGGCTTCTTTCTCTTCTTTTGTAAGTGGTCATGCTGTAAATCTTTATTCTGGAAAAACAAGAATTTATTATATTTGGTTTCAAGATTCTCTGCTTTTGCTCTTTCGCTTGCCTTGAAAAGTCTTGACAGCTGTAAACCTGACCTCAAGACTTCAGCAGCACATCCTATAAGATCCGATCAGGTATGGTCACTGACGTTTGGCTCTGTGATAAGTTATGTAGCAGTAAGCTCAGTTTGGTCTTTAGTGACTTGTTTTGAATTAATCAACAAGGCTAGCACTGACAGCATCTTGCTGTCAATAAGACATCAGTGCTTATTCTGAGACCAAACCTGGGGAAAGAAAGCATACAATCAAACATGACAACCCAAAAGCCTGCTACACAGTCCAAAAGACAACAGAGGTTCAGAGCAAACCTCAAACATATTTTTTTCAGATGCCAGAATCTGTTTGTGTGCCAATGATAAGCATAGATAACGACAACTTGCAAAGTTGTGGAATCTGTAAGTTGCAACAACTGCAGTTCTCGTTTGTTCAAATACATTCCGCCTACACCTCATTTGGTACATGGTTTAGGGCTGCTGATAGAAAACAGATGAAAAAACAGTGCAATTACACACTAACTCGTAATGCTATTATTTCACTGTTTGGTATGGATTAACTTGTGTTTTTTTTTTTTTCTCTTTTCTATTTCTTATAAAACAAATAAAAAAATGGTAGATGAAATCTTCAACAAATGTATCAAAAATACACTCACTTGAGGTGGGTTTTGCTTGGGAGCTGCAACTCATACCGTCCTGTACCGTCTTCTTCCGCTTATCCGGGGTCGGGTCGTGGGGCAGTTGCCTAACCAGGGAAGCCCAGACTTCCCTCTCCCCGGCCACAGCCGCCAGCTCATCCAGGGGGATCCCAAACCGTTTCCAGGCCAACCGAGAGACGTCCCTCCAGCATGTCCTGGGTCTCCCCCCGGGCCTCCTCCCGGTGGGACATGCCTGGAACACCTCACCAGGGAGGCATCCAGGAGGCACCTGACCAGATGCCCGAGCCTCCTCATCGGGCTACTCTGGATGCGAAGGAGCAGCGACTCTACTTTGAGTCCCTCCCAGATGACGGAGCTCCTCACCCTATCTCTAAGGGAGAGCCTGACCACCCTGCTGAGGAAACTCATTTCGGCTGGTTGTACCCACGATCTCGTTCTTTTGGTCATGACCCACAGCTCATGACCAAAGGTGACGGGAGGAACCTGGACTGACTGATAAATTGAGAGTCATCTTCACCACGATGGATCGATGCAGAGTCCACATCACTGCAGACGCTGCACCGATCCGCCTGTCAATTTTTCCCTCACTTGTGAACAAGACCCCGAGATACTTGGACTCCACCTGGGGCAGGACCTTACTCACAACCCAGAGAGGACACTCCACCCTTTTCCAGGTGAGGACCATGGTCTCGGATTTGGAGGTGCTGATCCTAATCCCAGCCACTTTCCACTCAGCTGCAAATTGCTCCTGTGAGAGTTGGAGATCACGGCCAGATAAAGCAAACAGAACCACATCATCTGCAGAAAGCAGAGACCCAATCCTGAGGCCACCAAACAGGATCCCCCTTAACACCTCGGCTGGGCCTAGAAATCCTGTCCATAAAGGATGAACAGGATCTGTGACAAAGTGCAGCCTTGACGGAGTCCAGCCCTCACCGGAAATAGATTCGACCTACAGCCAGAAATGCGAACCAAGTTCTGGCACGGGTCATACAGGGACTGGACAGCTCCAACAAGGGGGTCCGGCACTCCGTACTCCCGCAGCAACCCCCACAGAAATCCCCGGGGGACACACGATCAAATGCCTTCTCCAAGTCCGCAAATTACATGTGGACTGGTTGGGTGAACTCCCAAACAGATACATTGTATATACCCTAAACTTGGGCTCTCTAGAGACATCTCAGGGGCACCACAGTGGTCCACAGAGTGACTGCAAGGTGGAGGTTGCAAGGGCTCTTTCAGTGCATTTACATGCAGCCAATAACTCTTTCATAACCAGAATATTAGCAATGACCCAGTTGCGCACGGCCATGTAAACACCGGCAAAAACCCGAATATTACCCCTGGGTTTCTCCTTTTTAACCCAAATATTTGGTCATGTAATCGTGTATCGGAATATCTCCATTGAAGGAATATTTGAATGTGTTCTGCGCATGTTCTATTCACAATGATTCTAGGTCTTTTGAGTAAACTACAGGGAGTACTTGTACCAGCCATCAGACTGTACTCTGCACAACTTGCTAGTTTATATATCACCAAGGCAACATACATCCCGAGAAGAACTTCTTCGTGGGGCTCCATCAGTCATCTGGAAAAGCTTGGTAAAGGTGTGACATAGGAAAACTGTCACAGTGAACGTCATCGTTCCAACTGTTCCCACCAGTCCTGACTGAGACCATCCTAAGTGTCTGGGGGGCTCTGGTGGAATTGGGAAATGTGGATGTAGATGGTGCACAGCTCCAGCTCCAGCTCCATTCCACATTTCCACTACACATTCTCTCCTACTATGACCCACAGTAGTGTCGAGTACTGCTGGTGGGTCAGTACCAGCACAGCAGCACCGGCAAAGGACTGCTGTCGGTCCCGGACTGCAGTCAAGCCAGCCATGTCTCGCAGACCCGCAGTCAAGCCAGCACTCGTTATTTCAGCTTTAATTCTGAAACTTGGCTGGCTTGACCGCAGAGGCTTCAGATGGTACATTATCCACCATCAACATGGCGTTCTCCGTGCGTCGTGGTTTGGGTCGGGATATTCCAGTTGTTTGCAGTTATCATGTATACAGGAGTAACTGTTCATGCATGTAAACGGGTTATTCCTAATCTTTCAGAAACCGGAATATCGACCTTAACCCAAATTTTGATGGCATGTAAACGTAGTCTGTGTCTCTTGACTTTTCGGGTTTTTTAACTGTTAAAAATGCATATAAAAAATTGTAAACTTAAACTTGTAAACTTAAAAATTATAAACTGTCCCATACTGACTTACTGGTGAAAATGGAGCTAAAGAGCATGTAAGACTGTTGGTGTTTTGTCCTGGATCCCAGTAATGATGCAGGCTTGGATTCAGTTCTGATTCATTCCATTTAGTGCATGTCTCATAACTATACTTGAAGTCAAGACCGCCTAAACTGAGACCAAGACCAAGAAAGACCAAGTCAAGACCACGACTAGTCCAGCACAAGACCGAGACCAAAAACAGAAAAACCTTTTTTTTTTTTTTTGGTGGTGGTGGTGGTGGTGGGGGGGGGGCTATTTTGCATGAGTGGTGGAACCTTGGCACCGGGGCATACGGGGTTGAGCTGCTTAGTTTAAATATGAGATTGTATGATTTGGTACTTGACTGGTACTTCAAAGGGACATATTGATATATATTTAGGGGAAAAAATGTGCCTGCCTGAATATACTGTAGCTTACAAATCTCTTTGAGACCGCTCAGCCAGTCTGAGACATTGCGAGACCGAGAGACCTGACACCGAGACAAGACTGAGACCAAAAACAATACAATACAATAAATGGAAAAACTAATTAAAAAAAACCAAACACCCAAGTTGAATTGAACTGCACTATAAATGGAAAATACCTTAATACTGTATGTGGTGGCAGAAGGTTGCAGCTTCCCCTTTCAGCCCTCAGTGTTCCTGTCTCTGTGTGATATATGGAAGACATTTTAAAGTAGTTCACCCACATGTGGTGATAATGGTCCAATACCTGTTCCTGAGGTTATTGGCCAGCCTCAAAAACAGCTCTGTCATTCCTCACCGGGCGGCTGTGAGAAGAGAGGGTGCTTGGTGAAAAATGGATGGTATAAATCACCTCAGTGGTGTGACCGGAGCCCAACTGTGACTGAGGGCAGAGCTGTATATCTGATCAGAAATCCCTCTGACCACTCTGTGTCATCTAGTTAGCTTCATGCTGAGAATATTCCTGAGTGGAGGTATTATATGTCAGAGTTTAGTGACTAATGATGGGCGAGAGCATGAAAACAGATTGAAAGTGCGATCAAATGAAGGTGGAGCAAGAAAATGCAGTTTGCAGTCAAATATATCACTTTTACTTTCATTGAGTTTTCCTTGAGCCCTCAGGGTAAAGGAAAGTTTCAGAGTCCATGAAAGTTCAGTGATTGAGAAATATCTGCTGAGGCAGTTCAGTCTCAGAAAGTTGTGCATGGCTTTTTTCCCCCCCTGACCTGTGGGCTTAAACCCCCTCTGTGTTTTCCATCTTTAACTGAAGAACAATAGACCAAGTTTTATTGACAACTTGATCTGTTAAAATGCAGAAAGTTTGGATGTGTAGGAGACTGATATCTTCTCTAAGCCTTTGCAATGTCAGGTTTCCAAGATCAAAGATAATTTATTAATCCCCAGGGGGTGGGGGTGGAGGGGGGTGGGGATTCATTACGGTAATGAATTAAAGTGTCCAAAATAAAAGTAATAAAAAGGACTAAAAGGACTCATGATGGCTGGCATCTCCAAGGACAATTTTTGGCTCCATACCGGGTCTGTTGCAGCCACACCTCCCGGTGGCTGGACACCTCAGGTCATAGGCTTCTTTAGACCCCACAGCCACACCTCTGGCTCTGGGCTGCCACTCCTCTAGGCAGCCGCCTTCTCCCAGGGTCAATGGCCCTGCTCCTCGCAGCCACACCTCTCCGAGCCACCTGAGCCCCGAGCCCGTGGACCCAAGACCCACCCGTCTGTGCCTCCTCCTCCAATCTTTCTTTGGACCTCTCTGGTCCCTGTTCCTGTCTGCTGTCTGCATATCAGCTTAAAACATGCTGCAGTTAGCTGTCATGGTAGGAGCCCTCTCCCCAGGTGCTGCCAATCAGTTCATTAAAAGTCCCACTTGCTTGCAGATAAAAACCAAGTTAAAAAAAACATAAACACCTGACAACTTTTACATGACACATGGTAACTTTTTTTATGACTTTTTTCCTGACACCTGACAACTTTTTTCGTGACACCTTTATTTTTTCCCCGATACATGATAACTTTTGTCCTGACACCTGACTCTGAGGACGAGGATGTCCTAAAATATATACCGTACTCTAGTGGGCAGTTGATGTTCTCGCCTCCTGACCAGAAATGAGATGGGAGATCTCACTTTCTCTTGTTGTTGGTAGCAGTGGTTCCATGGTGTAGGGGTTATCATGTCTGCTTTACATACAGAAGGTCCTTGGTTCAAACCTCAGTGGAGCCACAGCAGTATGTATCTATAGAGATTTCGCTCTTCATTTCAGTAGTTAGATTCCCTCCTGTTTGATAGCGACTAAAGCTTGTTATATACTCTGCAAGACCTTTCGTCTGGTTCTCGAGAACAAAATGACATCATTTTGTTCTTGTGAACATGATTGAGGATGGCTTGTGGCTTGTCCTCGACCCCTTGGCCAAGCAGACCTTTCCTCTGGTGGGGCTCCAAGAAGTATTGTGTGATTGGCTGGACATCTCAGGTGGGCAGGGTTAGTGCGGAGACGCTTGAAGCAGAGTTGCTACTTCTACATTTTCACAGATGCTAGGTTGAATATATAAAATTGATAAACAGCGGATGGAGGTGGTGAGAAAATACTAAAATGTAAATATTGACTGGATGAAAGTGAACTTTTCTTGTTCTTGGTGAGTATGTAACAAGCTTAACTTGGAGGATGAATGATATCCTTTACTCACCAAAAATAAAACATATTAATCACATACATGGATAACATGTTACACATATAAATAAATTGTTGTGTATATAAGCCCAGAGTCAATTTTCCATCAAGCTTAGGGGAAGTTGACAGCAGGGGTTTTTGTTGTAACTCCAGTCACACAGGAGATGCTTTGATAGATCCCTGGGATGCCCACGTTCCCACCGCTGGAGATTCAGAATGATTTATCACTAATTCTCTTTCATTCTGAGCAGATATCTGGCTTGTAAATATTGTACTTTTTACTTGGTGGTGGAAAATGTGATAAGATTTCACAAAAACTTACAGCCACAAGTAATGGGTCTTTGAACGTGACTCCAAGGAACATCTTTTCTCTCTTTTCCTGTTCATAGCAAAACATAAATGTACTCTTGTTAAATATGTATCAACACAACCACATCACCCACTTATGAATTGTTAATGTCCAGTCAGATATGACTTTTTAATTGGTCCTAGCTCAGTTGACTTATGGCCCATACTACATCCATAAATCACAGTCAGACACTGTAATGACTTCTGCTGCTTAAAAAAGATGCTGTGGCAATGAAAACCAGAACATTTCACATAGTTTGTCTCATGATTTTATGAGGAAACCAGAGTGTAAAGCATATTAAATAAATTAACAAGCAACCACAAATATTTCATGATGAAAGAAAGAATGCATGAAAGAAACAATGAGAAGGTATCAGAGATGAGTTTAATAGAAAAATGGCTAGCCACTCTTCAGGGGATCATTCAGGGTAGTAAAACTTTAATTCATAAGCTAGACAACTTTTCATTACTTCTCCTGTCGGTGTAGTATGGCTGTGTGAAAAAGTTTTTGCCCCCTTCCTAATTTCTTACTTTTTTTTGCATGTTTGTCACACTTAAATGTTTCAGATCATCAAACAAATTTAATGTGAGTCAAAGATAATACAAGTAAACAGAAAGGGGGGGGGGGGGTAACTTAAATAATTTTTCGAAATTTTCAAAAGCACAGAAAGAATATAAAACGTGAAAATACCGGCCAATCTCCACATCAGTGCGGGTTCTATGGTGTAGGGGTCATCACATCTGCTTTACACGCAGAAGGTCCTGGGTTCAATCCCCAGTGGAGCCACTTGGTTAGAGTTTCTTACCTTGGTTCTGGTATTACTGAGCTGCTGATAACACAGTACTTGTTGTTGCTTGCATGTTCTGAAATGTTCTCAATAATTGTAGGTTTACAGAGCTCAACGTTTCCTATGGATGTCAATCTCTGGTGCTTGATGGCTGCTCTTGTGAAATGTCCTGAATTATTGGAGGTTGACAATCCCTAATTTGTCTCCTTATATATTTTTTGAAACTTTCATAAGCACAGGAAGAATATGAAATGTGAAAACAGCGGCCAATCTCCACATGAGAGAGGGTTCTATGGTGTAGGGGTCATCACATCTGCTTTACACGCAGAAGGTCCTGGGTTCAATCCCCAGTGGAGCCACTTGGTTAGAGTTTCTTACCTTGGTTCTGGTATTACTGAGCTGCTGATAACACAGTACTTGTTGGTGCTTGCTGTTCTGAAATGTTCTCAATAATTGTAGGTTTACAGAGCTTGATGTTTCTTATGGATTTCAATCTCTGGTGCTTGATGGCTGCTCTTGTGAAATGTTCTGAATTATTGGAGGTTGACAATCCCTAATTTGTATACTTAAATAATTTTTGAAATTTTCAAAAGCACAGAAAGAATATGAAACGTGAAAATACCGGCCGATCTCCACATCAGTGCGGGTTCTATGGTGTAGGGGTCATCACATCTGCTTTACACGCAGAAGGTCCTGGGTTCAATCCCCAGTGGAGCCACTTGGTTAGAGTTTCTTACTTTGGTTATGGTATTACTGAGCTGCTGACAACACAGTGCTTGTTGGTGCTTGCATGTTCTGAAATGTTCTCAATAATTGTAGGTTTACAGAGCTCGACGTTTCCTATGGATGTCAATCTCTGGTGTTTGATGGCTGCTCTTGTGAAATGTCCTGAATTATTGGAGGTTGACAATCCCTCATTTGTCTCCTTATATATTTTTTGAAACTTTCATAAGCACAGGAAGAATATGAAATGTGAAAACAGCGGCCAATCTCCACATGAGAGAGGGTTCTATGGTGTAGGGGTCATCACATCTGCTTTACACGCAGAAGGTCCTGGGTTCAATCCCCAGTGGAGCCACTTGGTTAGAGTTTCTTACCTTGGTTCTGGTATTACTGAGCTGCTGATAACACAGTACTTGTTGGTGCTTGCTGTTCTGAAATGTTCTCAATAATTGTAGGTTTACAGAGCTTGATGTTTCTTATGGATTTCAATCTCTGGTGCTTGATGGCTGCTCTTGTGAAATGTCCTGAATTATTGGAGGTTGACGATCCCTAATTTGTCTCCTTATATATTTTTTTGAAATTTTCATAAGCACAGGAAGAATATAAGATGTAAAAATACCGGCCAATCTCCACATGAGTGAGGGTTCTATGGTGTAGGGGTCATCACATCTGCTTTACACGCAGAAGGTCCTGGGTTCAATCCCCAGTGGAGCCACTTGGTTGTAGTTTCTTTCCTTGGTTCTGGAATTACTGAGCTGCTGATAACATGGTGCTTGCTGTTCTGAAATGTTCTCAATAGTTGTAGGTTTACAGAGCTTGAGTTTTCCTATGGATGTCAATCTCTGGTGCTTGATGGCTGCTCTTGTGAAATGTTCTGAATTATTGGAGGTTGACAATCCCTAATTTGTATACTTAAATAATTTTTTGAAATTTTCAAAAGCACAGAAAGAATATGAAACGTGAAAATACCGGCCGATCTCCACATCAGTGCGGGTTCTATGGTGTAGGGGTCATCACATCTGCTTTACACGCAGAAGGTCCTGGGTTCAATCCCCAGTGGAGCCACTTGTTTAGAGTTTCTTACTTTGGTTATGGTATTACTGAGCTGCTGACAACACAGTGCTTGTTGGTGCTTGCATGTTCTGAAATGTTCTCAATAATTGTAGGTTTACAGAGCTCGACGTTTCCTATGGATGTCAATCTCTGGTGTTTGATGGCTGCTCTTGTGAAATGTCCTGAATTATTGGAGGTTGACAATCCCTCATTTGTCTCCTTATATATTTTTTGAAACTTTCATAAGCACAGGAAGAATATGAAATGTGAAAACAGCGGCCAATCTCCACATGAGAGAGGGTTCTATGGTGTAGGGGTCATCACATCTGCTTTACACGCAGAAGGTCCTGGGTTCAATCCCCAGTGGAGCCACTTGGTTAGAGTTTCTTACCTTGGTTCTGGTATTACTGAGCTGCTGATAACACAGTACTTGTTGGTGCTTGCTATTCTGAAATGTTCTCAATAATTGTAGGTTTACAGAGCTTGATGTTTCTTATGGATTTCAATCTCTGGTGCTTGATGGCTGCTCTTGTGAAATGTCCTGAATTATTGGAGGTTGACGATCCCTAATTTGTCTCCTTATATATTTTTTGAAACTTTCATAAGCACAGGAAGAATATGAAATGTGAAAACAGCGGCCAATCTCCACATGAGAGAGGGTTCTATGGTGTAGGGGTCATCACATCTGCTTCACACGCAGAAGGTCCTGGGTTCAATCCCCAGTGGAGCCACTTGGTTAGAGTTTCTTACCTTGGTTCTGGTATTACTGAGCTGCTGATAACACAGTACTTGTTGGTGCTTGCTGTTCTGAAATGTTCTCAATAATTGTAGGTTTACAGAGCTTGAAGTTTCTTATGGATGTCAATCTCTGGTGCTTGATGGCTGCTCTTGTGAAATGTCCTGAATTATTGGAGGTTGACGATCCCTAATTTGTCTCTTTATATATTTTTTTTAAATTTTCATAAACACAGGAAGAATATAAGATGTAAAAATTCCAGCCAATCTCCACATGAGTGAGGGTTCTAGGATGTAGGGGTCATCACATCTGCTTTACACGCAGAAGGTCCTGGGTTCAATCCCCAGTGGAGCCACTTGGTTGTAGTTTCTTACTTTGGTTCTGGTATTACTGAGCTGCTGACAACACAGTGCTTGTTGGTGCTTGCATGTTCTGAAATGTTCTCAATAATTGTAGGTTTACAGAGCTTGAGTTTTCCTATGGATGTCAATCTCTGGTGTTTGATGGCTGCTCTTGTGAAATGTCCTGAATTATTGGAGGTTGACGATCCCTAATTTGTCTCTTTATATATTTTTTTAAAATTTTCATAAACACAGGAAGAATATAAGATGTAAAAATACCGGCCAATCGCCACATGAGTGAGGGTTCTATGGTGTAGGGGTCATCACATCTGCTTTACACGCAGAAGGTCCTGGGTTCAATCCCCAGTGGAGCCACTTGGTTGTAGTTTCTTTCCTTGGTTCTGGAATTACTGAGCTGCTGATAACATGGTGCTTGCTGTTCTGAAATGTTCTCAATAATTGTAGGTTTACAGAGCTTGAGTTTTCCTATGGATGTCAATCTCTGGTGCTTGATGGCTGCTCTTGTGAAATGTTCTGAATTATTGGAGGTTGACAATCCCTAATTTGTATACTTAAATAATTTTTTGAAATTTTCAAAAGCACAGAAAGAATATAAAACATGAAAATACCAGCCGATCTCCACATCAGTGTGGGTTCTATGGTGTAGGGGTCATCACATCTGCTTTACACGCAGAAGGTCCTGGGTTCAATCCCCAGTGGAGCCACTTGGTTAGAGTTTCTTACTTTGGTTATGGTATTACTGAGCTGCTGACAACAAGTGCTTGTTGGTGCTTGCTGTTCTGAAATGTTCTCAATAATTGTAGGTTTACAGAGCTTGCGTTTTCCTATGGATGTCAATCTCTGGTGCTTGGTGGCTGCTCTTGTGAAATGTCCTGAATTATTGGAGGTTGACAATCCCTAATTTGTCTCTTTATATATTTTTTGAAATTTTCATAAGCACAGAAAGAATATAAAATGTGAAAATACCGGCCGATCTCCACATGAGTGTGGGTTCTATGGTGTAGGGGTCATCACATCTGCTTTACACGCAGAAGGTCCTGGGTTCAATCCCCAGTGAAGTCACTTGGTTAGAGTTTCCTCCTTTGGTTATGGTATTACTGAGCTGCTTACAACACAGTGCTTGCTGTTCTGAAATGTTCTTAATAATTGTAGGTTTACAGAGCTTGAGTTTTCCTATGGATGTCAATCTCTGGTGTTTGATGGCTGCTCTTGTGAAATGTCCTGAATTATTGGAGGTTGACGATCCTAATTTGTCTCTTTATATATTTTTTAAAATTTTCATAAACACAGGAAGAATATAAGATGTAAAAATACCGGCCAATCGCCACATGAGTGAGGGTTCTATGGTGTAGGGGTCATCACATCTGCTTTACACGCAGAAGGTCCTGGGTTCAATCCCCAGTGGAGCCACTTGGTTGTAGTTTCTTTCCTTGGTTCTGGAATTACTGAGCTGCTGATAACACAGTGCTTGTTGGTGCTTGCATTTTCTGAAATGTTCTCAATAATTGTAGGTTTACAGAGCTTGACGTTTCTTATGGATGTCAATCTCTGGTGCTTGATGGCTGCTCTTGTGAAATGTCCTGAATTATTGGAGGTTGCGATCCCTAATTTGTCTCCTTATATATTTTTTGAAACTTTCATAAGCAAGGAAGAATATGAAATGTGAAAACAGCAGCCGATCTCCACATGAGAGAAGGTTCTATGGTGTAGGGGTCATCACATCTGTTTACACGCAGAAGGTCCTGGGTTCAATCTCCAGTGGAGCCACTTGGTTAGAGTTTCTTACTTTGGTTATGGTATTACTGAGCTGCTGACAACACAGTGCTTGTTGGTGCTTGCATTTTCTGAAATGTTCTCAATAATTGTAGGTTTACAGAGCTTGACGTTTCTTATGGATGTCAATCTCTGGTGCTTGATGGCTGCTCTTGTGAAATGTCCTGAATTATTGGAGGTTGACGATCCCTAATTTGTCTCCTTATATATTTTTTGAAACTTTCATAAGCACAGGAAGAATATGAAATGTGAAAACAGCAGCCGATCTCCACATGAGAGAAGGTTCTATGGTGTAGGGGTCATCACATCTGTTTACACGCAGAAGGTCCTGGGTTCAATCCCCAGTGGAGCCACTTGGTTAGAGTTTCTTACCTTGGTTCTGGTATTACTGAGCTGCTGATTACACAGTGCTTGTTGTTGCATGCTGTTCTGAAATGTTCTCAATAATTGTAGGTTTACAGAGCTTGAGTTTTCCTATGGATGTCAATCTCTGGTGCTTGATGGCTGCTCTTGTGAAATGTCCTGAATTATTGGAGGTTGACAATCCCTAATTTGTCTCCTTATATATTTTTTGAAACTTTCATAAGCACAGGAAGAATAAACAAAAACACTTAAAATCTGCATAAAACACCAAATGTAGAAATACATGCAATATTGGACCACAGTGAAAAATAAAGGCAGCTACTTTCACCCCGTGACAGACCCACCCATTTCAGCCACATAATATCTCTGATTCAACCCTCTTTTGGGTTGACATGGAAAAACTTTCCTGACACCCTCAACTGTCACTGTCAGTTAACCTGAGTCATTTCACTAAATAAGAAAACTTTAAAGACAGCATCCAGTGACAGTGGCTCAGGTGGTTCAGCAGGTCCTTGAAAGGAAAAAAAAAAGTGTGATATAAATCTAATCCATTATTATTATTATTAGCATCCCAAGTTTATCGTATCTTCCTCTGAAACAGAAAATAATATAAGATGTAAATTTACTGGCTCATTTTTGTTTGAGGTAGAGGTTCCATGGTGTAGGGGTCATCATGTCTGCTTTGCAGAAGGTTCTTGGTTCAATCCCCAGTGTAAGCCCTGTTTTACAACTTCTTACCATGGTTCTGGTATTCTTGAGTCCATTATAACATGGATGTCAAACTGCGGTCCTTGATGGCTGCTGTTCTTAAACCTTAAAGGTCCTCAATGATTGGAGGTTGACAATGCAGAATTTTTTTTCTCAAATTAGCCAGGTCTGCATATGTAAAGAACCGAACTGTATGCATGGACCTGAAAAGCCTTTTATCATTCAAGGTCCTGGATTCGATCCCCCGTGGGGCCACTTGTTTACAGCTTCTTACTGTGATTCTTGTATGCTTGAGCAAGTTATAAGATGGATGTCAAACTGATGCTCAGTTTCTGCTTTTCTTAAAGGTCCTTAAGGATTGAAGGTTGACAGTGCCAAGTTCTTCTTCTTACATTAGCCATGTCTACATGTGTAATGAAACAAGCGAAATTTAACGACTCTGAGAAAGGTGTTACGATGCCAGTAACAGTTTATTTGCAGTGGAAGAAGAAGAAAGGGTGGTTTTAGAAGTAAACAAAGACACTTGTGTGTACATATTCATAGTGTTCACTTCAGCCACATCCTTTAAAGGCCTCCTTTCAATGAAAACCCGTTTAACTTGCTCCTTTTGAAAAAAGGGGGGTTTCCTTTTTTTTTAATAAATGTTAATATATCATGGTGGGGTTCCCCACCAGGTGGTTTTTCATCATAAAAAAAAAAAAAAGAAGAGGAGAAAAAGGAGCGAGATTAGAATAACCATTCGAAATAACGTAACAAAGGGGGGAGTTGAGGGGTTATTTATTGACTGTAGGAAGGTAGGAAACCATACAACAAAAAAAAAAAAGAAGGAAAGATAGTAGGTGAGAAGAAAAATAGGAAAATAAAAAATAAAATAGTAAAATTAAATAAAAAAATGAATAAATTCTCTATTTGTGTCAATAGGAAAGAGAGGAGAAGGGGGGGGGAGGGGGAGACACATAAAAAAAGGGAGAAGAGAGAGAAAAACAAAGGAAAGACAAGGAAAAGGAACAGGAAAAGTTGCATTATATCCACAAATTAAACAAAAAAATAAAAAAAAAAAAGGAATAAAAAAAAATAAAAAATTAAAAAAGAAAAAAAAAATAAAGAATAAAAAAGAAAAAAAAAAAAAAATAAAAAGAGAAGAAAGGGACTTTAAGTAATCCCTGAATTGGTCTTCTCACATTTGCCATGTCTACATGTGCAAAGAACCAGACTGTGTTCATGGAAGTTCAAGTGGTCTGAGACACTTCAGCCACATCCTGAAAGTAATCCCTGATTTCAACCCTTGCTTCGCAGGCAGCATCTCAAGTTTACTGTACCTGTCGTGCACGCAGCAAAAATATAAAATGTGAACATACCAGCTTGTTCCCATATTGGTAAGGGTTCCATGGTGTAGCGGTCATCACATCTGCTCCACACACACAAGGTCCTGGGTCCAATTCCCACTGGAGCCACTGGTTTAAACTTGGTGCTCAACTACTACTTTTACTTTCCTCACAGACTAATTCAGGTGTGCCTGATCTCAGTAACCACAAGGTAAATGGCCAGACACACCTGGATTAATCAGTTTGTACAGTAATGAAAGACTCCTGTCTGCAAAGCAGCTGACTTAAGTTCAGGAAGTTGTGGAGTTGTGCATAAAGCCCATTAAAACATAGATGACAAACTAGTGCTTGATTGCTGCTGTTCTTCGAGGTCCTTCAGGAGTGGAGGTTGACAAGGCTGAGTTCTTCTCACATTAGCCATGTTTAAAGAACCAGACTACATGCATGGACTCTGAGAAAGGTGTTCTATAGGTTTGTATGAGTCACATATCATAGGTCATCCTCTTTGACATATGTACAGACAGTCTGTATTTTGCAGTAGAGGAAGAAACAGTTGCATTAAGAAGGAAACAAAGACACCTGTGTGTGAATTTTCATTATAGTCTGACACATTTCAGCCTCATACTGTAAGAAATCCCTGATTTCAACCCTTGCTTCACAGCCAGCATCCCAAGTTGATTGTATCTTTTGCTTAAACAGCAAGAATATGAAATGCCAACAGATCGTGGTCTGTTGACCTTTTATATTGGGAACTGTAGTTTATTTCCATAGGAGCGGTGATTCCATGGTGTAGAGGTCATCATGTCTGCTTTACAGACTTAACATCCTGGGTTCAGTTCCCAGTGGAACTGCTTGTTTGCACCTTCTTACAGTACTTTGATTCTGGAGTTCTTGAGCCAAATATAACATGGATGTCAAAATTAGGTGCTCGGCTGTTGACATTCTTACAGTTCCAAATTTTTGCTGCTTCAAAACACCTGACTGAACTTTTTAGGTCATTGTTCAAAACTTGGCAACAAGCTTTGGGAGACATTTGCTTTAAATCTGGTGTTGGAGCCCGTATTCATGGACCCTGAAAAAGGTGTTACTATTGTATGTAAGTTTGCATGTGTCTCATATAATAGTTCAGTCATTTTGACATATGTGTAGACAGTCTGCTATTTGCAGTGGAAGTTTCAGAAGTCAGTAAACACACCTGTGTGTGGATATTAATTGTGGTCTGACACACTTCAACCACATACTGTAAGTAATCCCTGATTTCAACCCTTGCTTCACAGGCAGCATCCCAAGTTTAATGTACCTTTCTCTGAAACAGCAAGAATATAAAAAAACCAACATACTGGATCATTTGTTATTTGAATATGGAGGTTCCATTATGTGTGCTTTACACACAGAAGGTCCTGGGTTCAATTCCCAATGGAGCCACAGGTTTAACTTTACCCTGATTCACATCAGTTATGACATGGATTTGTAACCGGTGCCCGATTCCTGCTGTTCTGCAGGTATTGAGTAGAATTTGACAACAAACTGTTGGAGCTTCAGTTATATTTAATCTATAAATAAAATTCTCATTTGGAAAGACCTGGATTTAGGTCGATGTTCCTTTGTACCTGAGACCTTTCCCTGTCAACATTTAATTTGATTTCTTTCATTTAGTTGGAAAAATGTAATTCGCCTTATCATGCATTAAAATCCTCTTTTATTAAATCAAATTTGATTAATAATGCACTTTTCATACAACAAAGCACACAGTGCTTTACATCGCAAAAAACAATGATCTTTGCAAATTTACACATACAAGCCTTCACATACCTATTTATACAATACAGTAAGTATATAATATGACCTAAGCAAATTAAAAACACTTTTAATCATTCATGCTTTCTCAAGCACAAAAACAAAACTGAAAAAAGTGTTTAAAATAAGCAAAAAGTGAGTAATTGAAACAGTAATATATATGTAGGCTATGTATTAGACAACTTAATAAAACAGTAACAATAATGAAAAATAAACAAATAAATAAAAACAAGAAGAGTAAATGATCACCTGTTTTTAAGTCGATTCCATAAGAACGACATTTAATTAAAAGCCAGGAAAGAAAGACAGCTCTAGAGCCTGTTTTAACAATGTCAGCCCCCCTCAGGTCCTCCGGCATGTTGCACAAATCTGGAGCATAACTTGTTTGTGAACTAGTTACTAGACATTTGGCATATGAGGTTTTGGGATCAAACTAAAAAACTCAATAAATAGTGTCACGGTTGACACCAGACACACCAGTCGACTTCACATTAAGCTAGTATTGCATCTAGTTGTAGATAACTAATAACTTTACGTTTCTGCTTAAAATCTTAAATTATGTTGTTTTTATTCACTGCACATAAATTGTGTTCTAAACAAGCAACAAATGAATGTTTAATTTTCTCCCAGATTTTCATCTCTTTGAAGCGCTCCTCAGCATTGCTCTCCATCTCCCTTAAATGATGCATTTGCAGGCATTGCATTCAAGGACTGTTGTCTGGACAGACAATTAGATGTGTGTGTGCAGGCTGGTTTAACAAGCTGGAGGTGTTGGAGAAGAAATGAAGCCAGTTTAGTGGAACAGCTCTGTGGTTTGTGAATCCCCACATCCTCAGAGCGTTTTCTCTGCCTTGCATGTAAAAGACTGAATTTTGTAGAATTAAGTTTTTTAAAAAAAAAAAAAGAAAATATCTGTTGTTTCTTCTTCTCCTCCCTTTGTGTATCAGAGTTTTAGTGCAGCTTAAGTGTTGGGTGATAATTTGTGTACCACTGTAGTTAGGGTGTTCGATATTGGCTTTTTTTTTTTTTACCAATTATGTCCAACTCTTAAATTCCAATATCAACTAACCCATCCAATATCAACCGATACAATATATGCAGAGAACTTTGAGGTTGTGTCTCTCATATTTTGAGAAATAAAACTATATTCTGCTCTGAGAACGAAGATTCCAAACTAGCCTTTATACAGCCAAAGGACTTCATCTGGCAGCCAGATATCAGATACTAGCAGGTATTAGCCAACATGTGGTTAATTCTGTTTCTGACAACTTGGTAACTTAACCAACAACTTAAAACCAGACATATTATCAGCAGCTTCAAAGCAAGTCAGTCTGTAGCAGCAGCAGCTGCACCGCAGTCACATGACTCTGAAAGGAATGCTGGGAAATGAAGTCCTTCCAGGTTAACAGGGACTTTTCTACATGCTGGACCGCTGCTAATGGAACAAGATTTCATTGTCTCGTAGTGAAATCGCGTGAAATTTCATTTTTAAAAATATCGTATATTATTTTGTTGTGTTGCAGTTAATTTTGCTGTGTTGTGGTTAATTTTGTACTGTTGTGGGTTATTTTGTTGTGTTGTGGCTAATTGTGTTGTGTTTTGGATAATTTTGTAGTTTTGTGGTTAATGGTGTTGTGGTTTTTGTTTTGTTGGCTCTTCTGGGCCACCGTATTTTGGAGAACAGCATGAAGTGCAATAAATTTTTAACACTTAACCTTTGAACAATGTACATGTGCATTGAAATGTTTAGAGAAAGTCTAACTCAGATCACCTGGAAAGATTGAAGTGGACTTTAGGGTCAATCTGACGTCATCCAAAAAGCCAAATATCGTAAACCTTTTGTTCGTAGTGTAGTCATTCATGTTGTTACTGTACATCTAAACTTTGGCTGCAGTGAATCAGAAGAGCCGGCTCCCAGTTTGTTTAGGACGTTGCAGAGCTTTGCTTTGATTGACCACCTTAAAGACCATGCATACATACACGGCCCGGCCAAAATAAAAGTCGCCAACAAAAAAAAGGTCAAACATTTAACATTTCGTTGGACCGCCTTTAGCTTTGATTGCGGCAGCATTCGCTGTGTTTCCAGAAGCTTCTGCAATGTCACCAGATTTATTTGCATCCTGTTGCATCAATTTTTCACCAAGATCTTGATGATGATTGTAGAGTCTGACCACAGCACATCCCAAAGATTCTCAATGGGGTTCAGGTCTGGACTCTGTTGGGGCCAATCCATGTGTGAAAATGATGTCTGATGATCCCTGAACCATCTTTCACAATCTGAGCCCGATAAATTCTGGCACGCTCATCTTGGAATATGGCCGTGCCATCAGGAAAGAAACATCCATTGATGGAATAACCTGCTCATTCAGTATATTCAGGTATCAGCTGACCTCATTATCTGAGCTCATACTGTTGCTGAACCTGGACCTGAGCAACTGCAGCAACCCCAGATCATAACACTGCCCCCACAGGCTCATACAGTAGCACTAGGCATGATGCTGCATCACTTCATCTGCCTTTCCGGACACATTTCTTCCTGGAAGACGTTGGTCCACCATCCTTCCAGTTTTTCATAATGCGTTGGACTGTTCTGAACCCAGTTTTAGTAGTTTCTGCATCTCCTTAGATGTTTTCACCTCTTGATGCCAATGATTTGACCCTTCTCAGACAGACTAACATCTTTTCCAAGACCACGGATGTGTCTTTCCACATGGTTGTTTAGGAAATGAGAAGCAACTCATTGCACCAGTTGGGGTTAAATAACTTGTTGCCAGCTGAAAGATAATCGCCCATGCAGTAATTATCCAATAGGAGGCTCCTCTCTATTTGCTTAGTTAAATCCAGGGTGGTGACTTTTTTTTTGGCCAGGCAGTGTATGTTCACTAATGTCTATATATCAAATAAGCAAACAAGTAATCACAAAGTTTAAAGATAGAACAAAGGCTTTTTGCAAACTTTATGTGAAATACATGGCAACAATAGATCCTAAACAAAGAGCCATTTGGGAGTCAAAAGAACCGGCTCTCTGAAAAGAGCGAACGCCCCATCTCTACAGGGTGCACGTGCATCCATTGGAGAAAATGTTAAAAGACAAAAGTTAAATAGATAAAGGAATGAGGCAAATTCTTCAAAGCAAAACTGGTTTGTTTTATTAGAAATTTAAAGGACATGAAAAATTTCTAATAAAACAAGACTGACTGCTTTCCTGTCTTATATTTAAGGACGCTGAAGGCAGTGTGTAGGAGGAAATACACACCAAAAACAAAAACACCAGAAAATACGTTCAGTGCAAAAAACATGAAGCCAAAATGATTCCCGGTAGAGGAAGGATGGGAGGAATGAGAGAGCCTAATTTACTTTTCCACAGTCTTTAATTCCATGGTGCTGTAAATCCTGCTGAAGGACAGGTAGTCAGTGACTAAAACAGTCAACGCAGTGATGGTTGGCAAGCAGGGTGACTGGGAGACAAGCTGGCCAGCTTGTGTTTGTTTTCGGCCTTATCGCAGTCAGCTGTTCTCTTGCTGCAGTTCTGCTTCCACGCACACGGCTTGAACCGTCCTCTTGAAGCAACGTGCAGGACTGAAGTCTGGTCCAAGGCAACAGCAAGTCCAGATCATGGAGCTTAACCAGCAAATTCCCAAACCTAAACTGTCCCTCACAGGACTGAACTGTTACATGTGGCAAAAGCAGGAAAATGCACACACAAAAAAGGAAAAGCCATGCATGCTGGTTTTATTCTCATGTGAAAGGAGGGTTGCTGAAGTAATGAAGTGACTCAGAAACATAAATGCTGAGGAAAGCAGCTCAGTGCTTCTTTATCTTCTGTAGCCCAGGAAACACTCAGCTGTCCTTTATGAGAAGAAAGGAGATAGTTCCATCCCACAATCCCCTGCAGCTGCAACATTCAAAACAGCATTGAGTTATTTTTATCAAGCTCTAACTGCCTTTCATGTGAATAAATAAGAAGACAGGAAGGTGAAATTCAAACCTTGATAATGAAGCAGATCGTGATTTATCTTCAACAGTGTTGTCAAACTGCCCGTGTAGGAACTAATGATCGATCGATCGGCCGGCCGATATTTGTGTTTTTGGCTGGTTTCACCATAGGCCGATACATTGGGTGTGTTGGCCGATACGCTCCCCTCAGCATAATTTACACACAGGCATCTACACTTGTGTGAAAAGGTTTTGCCCCCTTCCTGATTTCTTCTTTTTTTTTTGCATGTTTGTCACACTTAAATGTTTCAAATCATCAAACAAATTTAAATATTAGACAAAGATAGCACAAGTAAACACAAAATGCAGTTATTAAATGAAGATTTTTATTAGTAAGGGGGGATCCAAACCCACATTGCCTTGCGTGAAAAGTGATTGCCCCCTAAACCTAATAACTGCTTGGGCCACCCGTAACAGCAACAACTGCAATCAAGCGTTTGTGATAACTGGTAATGAGTCTTCTACAGCGCTGTGGAGGAATTTTGTTCCACTCATCTTTGCAGAATTGATGTAATTCTGGCCTTCCAAAGCTTTTTATATTAAAAGTTGTAAAATTAGTTTTCATGGTGTCCTTCATCATATTAAGCCGCAGCCGCAACCAGCTGATGGACAGCAGTGAAAAGCGCTGTCTGACTTTACTACACAATCACATAAAATTAATTTTAGGAGGGGTAAAAGCTCAAATGTGTTCCAAACTGTCTTCTTTTATCCATCAGCTTATGGATCACAAGTCCCAGACTTCGCGCTGTGGTAAAGATGAGCGAGATGCCAACAGAAAATGAGAAATCATAGGCTATTATAGGCGGATCTCCGTCAGATTTGCATAAATAGGCCACAGAATGGAAGTTGAAGGACGCTGAAGGAAAGTTACTGCTGCTGCTTTTTGAAGCTGACCATCGGTTCGAACCACCTGATCCAGCGCGCTCTGGTTACAGAGAACTCACCCGCGGAAACTCTCTTCTTTGTGTTTTGGGGAGAAAAAAAAACCTTTACACAGAAAACCATCTCTGTGCAGGGAACACAAACGTGGAGAAACGGAGCGCATGTCAGGTCTCCAGTAAGCAGTAAAACATTTCAACCACACATCCAGATGTGACTACATCCCAATAAAAGCAGCAAGGTTATTATAGTTAACTAAAACTAACAAAAAAACGAAAACTAAAATTGAAAAAATATTTCAGCTAACTGAAATTAAAATAGAAACGACAGTTTTTAACAAAACGATAACTAACTGAAACTGTATTGTGTCTTTACAAAACTAACTAAAATTATTGCAGAAGCATTTTAGTCTTTGTAAATTAACATAATACATCAACCTTTTGGGTTGATTTGAAATCTATTTCTGTTTAATCTTTTTACTTTGCTTTACTGGTTTTACTCCAAGTGGCTTTCTGATGATTTTGAATGTCACATCAGACAAACACCTATAATTTACTGAAAAGAAAACCCCAAAAAACTAAAACTAACACTGAAAATAATTAAAACTAAACTAAAACTAAACATTTTCCAAAAATAGAAACTAATAAAAACTAGCAAATCTGCTCAAAAAACTAACTAAAACTAACTGAATTGAAAAACAAAAAGTGAAAACGAAATAAAAACTGAAACTAATTAAAAATCAAAAACTATTATAACCTTGAAAAGCAGCATGTACGCGTGGATGGAGGAGCTGATTATGTCTCATAAACTGTAATCACTGCTTCCTCCGCGGCGGCATAAATGTTCTACAGAACCAGACCCGTCGGGTCTGAGGGGCAAGTGCAGGATGACATGAAAGATGTCCAGACTCACTTTGGACCATCAGAAAATGTCACGCTGCAGGTCATTGTCAGATATTTACGTTACTCTGTAACTCTGTTACTGTGTAAATGGGAGGTCAGAAGGCAACAAGACTCTGGTCTCTCAGCGCTGTCGTGTAATCAGTCCCTGATGTTGATGTATGAGAATTTTTCCCACCTCAAGTAAAACTGAGAATGAGATCAGATTAAATTAAATAGAAAACCTGATATTTATTTAGATTTATCTTCCAGTTTGATCACACCTCAATATAGCCTACTCGTGAATACACGATAAAGTATAAATATTTTTTTACAAAAATATATAAATATATGAAAAGTGATACAATTACCTGTTTACTGTATTTTACAGTTGTATAAATCATAATAACACAATCGTAATAACAAGATTTATCACATACAATATCATTTGAACTGCAGGTAAAGTCAGGAACATTTTTTTTAATCATCTGCTGCTCACAAAGTCAAAATACTTTGATATGAAAAACAATATTAAAATGCTGGGAGTGCTCAAATACTACACGGGGCCGATACTGGTGATAAAATATAGGCCTATAATATCAGCCTCAAATATTGGCAGGCTGTATCGGCTATCGGCTGAGGCTGATGAGACAAAATCGGTTTAAGTAACAACCCTAAGAAATCTGTATAAGTCGATTCTTAGTAGAAACCCTATAAATCTCTCTGAGCAAGCTGCTGATCCAACATGCAGCAGAAGAGTCTCTACAGACCTCCAACAAACCACCAGAGAATCAAACATCTGTTGCACAAGAAAACAAGGTTGTTTTTGAGGAGCCAAATGCAACAGAGCATCAAAGTAAAAGAAAACAATGCGAGAAATGCAAGAAAAATAGGCCCATGGAGCCTGGTTCAGATCTACAGGTGAAATCCATGAAAGACATCTACAAGGATGTTCTTGAGGAATCTCCTCAGTTAAAGAAGTTGGTTAAAGATCCATCAAATGTCCAGGAAAAAGATGAGTCCCACTCTGGCGTGTTGTTAAACTCTGAAGAATTTCTCACTGCAGACAAGAATATCAATTTAATTTCCACCCTGCAGACGAGCATACAAGGACAATCCAACAATGTCATGCAGCTGAGAGATATTTGCCTTGAGATGTCAGTTGATCCTATGCTTGAGTGCCTTCTGGAATCAAACTTTGCAGACAATCCATGAACGACGTCTGAAAACCTGGAAAATCCACAGATAATGTTTGGATCAGAAATACTGGAAGCACTGGTTTTAGGCAAAGAGGCAGAATCCCAGGCTGAGGAGACCTCCAATCATCCACAGTCAGAGACGGAAGTAGCTGAAGCTTTGTCTGGAAACACAAATCAGTAGGGATGTTCAATATTGGCTTTTTCATTTTACCGATATCCAATGTACTGATATTGTCCAATTCTGAATTTCCAATATCAACCGATACCAATCTATGCAGACAACTGTTAGGTTGTATCTCATATTTTGAGAGATACAAGTACATCCTGCTCCAAGAGCAAAGATCCCAAAATATCCTTAACTCAGCCAGAGGAGTTCATTTTGGACATCTGGCTGCCAGATATCAGATACTAGCAGGTATTAGCCAACATGTGGCTAATTATAATGTTTCTGACAACTTGGTAACTTAAGCAGTTTCAAAGCAAGTCAGTCTGTAGCAGCAGCAGCTGCACCGTAGTCACATGACTCTGAAAGGAATGCTGGGATATGAAGTTGTTCCACAATAACAGAGACTATTATACATGTTAGATTGGTGCTAATGGAACAAAAGCTCACAAGATTTCATTGGTAAAAATGTCAGTTGAAAAAACAATACTGATATTTTCTGATGTCGCATTTTAACTCCAATATCGGCCAATAATATTGGACATCTCTACAAATCAGTCAAAGATCTGAATATCAGATCGACCTTAACCTTAAAGGTTGAATATGAAATACGGACAGAACAGCGAAATCACGTGTGTCTAGGTTGTAGTAGCAACAGCAGAAAAACAACTCCAGCTGTTTGGTTGCCAGGCTCACTGCCAGTACGTTAGTGACTAGCAGCCTGCAGCATGTCCAACAAGTAATGCAGAGTTTATAACGTTAGCCACGTTAGCAAACAAGTTAGCTTACCGACCCAGGAGGAAAATCGCCATTTCCACATTTTGATGTCTGTGGGTTCATTTAGTGAAAACTTCACCTAAATTTACTCCAGTTTTTGCTCTTATCAGGTCACTCCTCTTCTGAGACGGATAACAACATCTCTGAGGCTCTGAAGCAGCTGCTTGACTTGCCGACTCCACTGTTTCCCTGTAACAGCCTAACTGTGCCCAAGTTGCCACACAGAGATCGTATTTGGCAACCAGCAATGGCGGTGTGTATTGGCTTGTAGATGTTAACATAATTCCATTGTCAAACCCGTAAATTTATTTTATATTAAATAATTTGTTTCAGGCTAAATATATTTTTTTAAGAAAATGTTGTACTTTCATCTTGCACTCCAACGGACTCTCTCAGAAAGACCTCTCCATATGTAGGCACTAATATTGATGCTGTTTTGTTTTGTTGTGTTTGGTGGAACCCCCCCCCCCCCCTCCTCCTTTTTTATTCTTTTTCAATTTTTCTCCCTTTTATTATTATTTTTCTCTTTCTTTCTTAGATGCACATATACAGTACTTGCCACACAGAAAATAAAGTTTTCCGACCTCTCTAATAGGAGCAAAAACATTATGAAAAGTAAACTATATGCAGAGTAAAGGGTAAAGAAAAAAATTGCAGTTTGAGTAGGATTTTTGTTTTTTATTTAACTTTTATTGAACCAGGCAAGTCAACTGAGAACAGAGTCTGGGCCAAAGGCAACAATAAAACACAAGTTTGTGGAGCTCAAGATGATTAAAGAATCTGCAGAGAAAATGGACGTGCAGTCTAAGGACATGTGAAAGGGTCAACGGGATGAGTCTCAGTCACCACATGAGAGATGACAGGCCTGTTAATAGCCACATTACACTTATAGAGCTGTCTCATTCATTTACTTCACAAACATCCCGTCTCGGCTGAAGGCTGTCTGACCGGCAGACTCGCGTTAGGTGGGCGGGCTGACAAAACATGTACATGTCCTGAATCCGTGTGGCACTTCAGAGACGGAGCCATCACATTTAGAGCTAATTTAAAGCTTGGCTGCAATCAGCAGTTAATCCGTCTACAGAGAGGCAGCTTAAAAGTCATCTCACGTGGAGACAGTGTGATCACAAGTTTATTTTTAGTGAGATGAAAAGTGGAAAAGATGTTGCTGTACTTTGCCTGCATGCACGGTTTATATGAGCAAGTTTTAATGTTGTTTACTTTGACCTTTTTATTGTAACCATGGTGCTGCTATGTTGGCCAGGTCTCCCTTGACAGAAAGATCTTTGATCTCAATGGGACAAACCAGGTAAAATAAAGGCTGTAAATGAATGAATGAATGAATGGAAATATCCGCTATATACATTTTTATGTGAGTGATGGAGAAGCATTTGGTCCCCTTTTTTTTTTTTCACGTCAGAGTAACATAGAGGTGTGTCTCCATGAAGACAAGTAAATGGTAGTGGACTAAACTAGGAAACAGTTCTTTTAAGCTGTTTCCACCAGCAGGTCCAGAGTGAGATGGAACCGGTCAGTCTGCATTTTTTTTGTCTTTCCAAAAACTGGGATGGGTACCCTTATATCTGACCCAACCTGTCTTGCTTTTTTAGGACCCTTCATTGGGGTACCAATCATACCAATCCGACCCAAAAAGGCGGAGTTTGACAAGCTGCAAAGAGTTATCACTTCCTGTGTAACTTGGCACCAAAGGAAGTATCAAAACTCCTGCATTTCACCAATACTTCAAATAGAATAAACAAACAAATGAGTCTTGTGAGTTCAGAGGTGGCAGCCTGTAGTGTAGAAAAATCCCTGACAACTAACGGAGAGTTTACTTTGAACTCACAGGACAATAGTACTTGTTTGTGACCTCATTTTACTTCAGGTATTGTGCTGCAGATAATGCCTTATACAGAGGCTGCTCCGTCTCTCCCATTATATGGATGCATGCTGAAGGACGACTCAACGAAAAATATCATCCGAAGGAGTCAAAGTGATACAGAAATTTTACCGGTGAGTAAATGCACGTAAAAATAAAGTCCAGGTTGAAAACTAGGACAATAAGGCTGTAACAAGGAGTACTGCTCCTTACTGAAAGTTAATCCAGATTTTTTATTTTCATTTTTTTATGTTAATCTTATCACTTAGTATTTCTGCATCTCTGATTGCTATTTAGGGTTTTATCTGTATTTCATGTGATTTTACCACTTGTGTGTTTATCTCTCTGTGTGACCCCTGCCCCTGGAACTGCAGATGGAAATTAGCCTTCGGCTAGAATCTGGCGCGTTAACATTCGTGTGTTTCTCATGTCTGTTCATTAACATGCACTGCCCCAATCAAATATAATGATAAAAAGGAAAGTTATCTTTTAATGCAGCTTCTAAATATATTCAGATTAAGTTAACTCAGACTTCCTGTAGACTCAGACTAAGTTAACCCAGACTTTGTGACAAGGCCAAGATTAAGTTAACCCAGAGTTTCTGACTAACCCAGACTTCCTTAATGGACTTAAACTAAGTTAACCCAGAGTTTCTGACTACATTGTTGCCAACTTAGTGACTTTTGTCGCTATATTTGGTGGCTTTTCAGACCTCTAGCGACTTCAGACCTCATCGAGTGCTGCCTGCTGTCGGCCCCTCCCCCCAACTTCCCCGGCACTCACTCACTGTTCACGCTCTCCTGGTGCAGCAGCAGCCCTTCTGAGCTGCAGTGAGATGATCACCCCTCCTCATCCAGATAACAAATGAATTGTGCAGGTGTGAGATACTTTCTTTTTTCCTGGTCTGAGCATGATAAGGTGCATTTTGGCTTTCGGCATTATTTTATTTTACTTTTGCTGCAACGTCCATCATACAATAATGTTAGTAATGGCAAATTGTCCATTGTAGCCTAATGTAACAGTTGTATTTCCCATGATGCCTTGTTGTGGCACACCTGGGTCCACTTTGCACCATGACTCAAATGTGTATGTCAACCCTTCAGTATCCTTGTAAACTGGCAATATAGGATGTGATATAATAAATACTTAGGACTGTTTCATGTAGCATGGTGCATATACGACAGTGACTGTCCATCGCAGTGATGTCATTTAGCGACTTCTGGCGACTTTTGAGCCAGCCAATAGTGACTATGCTCTCTGAAGAGTTGGCAACAGTGCCTGAATAGACTGAGAATTAGCTGAACCTCCTTCCTGGAACTGGCCCCTGTTAGCAGCTTGGGGTTCTCACCACTCATCACCACATCCTTGTTTTCTCCAGTCTGGTCAGTCTCTGACTACTTCAAGTTCTTCATCTCATCTTGGTTTCATTTCCATTTTTCTCTGATCCCATCTCATCCCGACATGTTTTCCCATCAGGATTGTTTGCATCGCTGCCTCCTCCTGCCTTCCCTCTCTCCTCTCTCCTCTCTCCTCTCTCCAGTTGGACATTCACATTATTCTTTCTTTCCAAGAACTGAAAATAAACTCCTTGAACAAAAACTGCTCAGCAATGAGTGCTGAGCGGATCAAAGATCCGTCTCGATAAACACTCCTGGTTTCTCATCCAGTTTGGGTTATTATCTGTTCAGTGTCAGTTGAAGCTTGCATAAATTCAAACGTCCAGCTATTTTCAGTGTGGATGCAAATTTAAGTCAATACTATAGATTATAGATGACAGAACACTGGAAATTTCAGGAACAACAACAACCTCTGTTCTTTACAAATCAGCCATTTCTTTACCAATAACTGTTTCCTCCGGTGTGAAGATGTCAGACTGCTGCTTCTGTTGTGGAGTAAAAATGGCCACAGGAAGTCTGCTGAAAACATCAAGCTTCAACCACTGGTTTAACTGGCACAGTTGGGATTTTTCCCTCCTCTGTTCTCAGGTCTTCCCAAACATAACGGAGACGGTGTGAATATGCAGGCTGCAAGCTGTTTCCTCTGAAGTCTGCTGGCAAACAACAAAGAGTGAGAAAATGAAGCTGATGTGAATAAATGTTGTGAAATTAGCTGAAAACTGAGAATCTCTGTTTACATCTGTCATTGCATGTTTGCACAAAACAACTCGCTGCAGAAAATTGCAGATGTGGAATGATATTGGAATAGATCTTATATAGATCATATGCTGTCATGCTTCTTCAGGTTTGTACATAAACACACACATTTTTTGCCTTTTGTTTATAATAATTCCCGTCTCTGCAGTACTTCCTTGCATCCGCCTTCCTCCCGTGTCTTCATCCTGCATGTGGGTCTGGTCTCCTTGTGCCATCCTTTTGGCCCATCTGGCCTCAGAAGAATTACCCACTGGCCGCTGTATGAAACTCTACAAATCTCCTCATCTGGACATTTTCTCTCTACTAAATCTGAACATTTCTTTCCTGACAGTTTCAGAAAACACCAGAAAATGGTGCTCTCATAGCTGTGTCCTTGGAAATTCACTATTCACAAAAAGTTAAGGATATTTGGCTTTTTGTATGATGTCAGAATGAACCTAAAATCCACTACAACCTTTCCAGGTGAACTGAATTAAACTTTCTCTAAACTTTGCAATGCATATGTACATTGATCAATGGTTAAATATTTATTCTGCATCATTCTGTTCTCGAAAAACCGAAAGTTAAATATCCCTAACTTTTTGTGAGGAGTGTATATGAAAAATTTGGCAGTTTCTCAGATGTCTTTGAGATTGAAATCCCGGTTTCTTCATCAGGTTTCACACTATGTTTCCTCATCACCACACACATACATCATATTGCCTAAAGTATTTGCTCACCCATCCAAATTATGGGAGTCAGGTGTTCCAGTCACTTCCATGGCCACAGGTGTATAAAATGAAGCATCTCGGCATACAGACATGAACATTTGTGAAAGAATGTGTTGCTTTCAGGAGCTCAGTGAATTCCAGCGTGGAACTGTGATAGGATGCCACCTGTGCAACAGATCCAGTCGGGAAATTTCCTCACTCCTAAATATTCCACAGTCAACTGTCAGCTGTATTATAGAAAAATGGAAGTGTTTGGGAACGACAGCAACTCAGCCATGAAGTGGTCGGCCACGTAAACTGACGGAGCGGGTCAGTGGATGCTGAAGCACATAGTGCGAAGAGGTGGCCAACTTTCTGCAGAGGCAATCACTACAGACCTCCAAACTTCATGTGCCCTTCAGATCAGCTCAAGAACAGTGCGCAGAGAGCTTTGTGGAATAGGTTTCCATGGCGATCAGCTGTATCCATCCATACATCACCAAGTGCAATGCAAAGCGCGGATGCAGTGGTGGAAAACAGCCACCACCAACTCTAGAGCAGTTGAGGTGTTCTTCTGGAGTGATGACTTGCGCTTTTCCACTTGTCAATCTGATGGACGAGTCTGGGTTTGGTGGTTGCCAGTGTAAAGTTTTGTGGAGGGGGGATTATGGTGTGGGGTTATTTTTCAGAAGCTGGGTTTGGCCCCTTAGTTCCAGTGAAAGGAACTCTGAATGCTTCAGCATACCAAGACATTCTGGACAATTCCATGCTCCCAACTTTGTGGGACCAGTTTGGAGCTGGCCCCTTCCTCTTCCAACATGACTGTGCACCAGTGCACAAAGCAGGTCCATAAAGACAGAGTCTGGTGTGGAGGAACTGGACTGGCCTGCATGGGGGTCCTGACCTCAACCCCATAGAACACCTTTGGGATGAATTAGAGCGGAGACTGAGAGCCAGGCCTTTTGGTCCAACATCAGTGTGACCTCACAAATGTGCTCCTGGAAGATGGTCAAAGATTCCCATAAACACACCTAAACCTTGTGGACAGCCTTCCCAGAAGAGTTAAAGCTGTTCTAGCTGCAAAGGGAGGACCAAGATCATATTGAACCCTTTGGATTAGGAATGGAACTCACTAAAGCTCATATGTGAGTCAAGGCAAGTGAGCCAATACTTTTGGCAAAATAGTGGTTGAGCCCAGAGGAGGCAGGTAAGGAAAGACCATCACAGGAGCTGGACCGGACCTCTGGTGCAAAAGGCTTCCTCCAAAGAACACTGGAAATATGCACACATGATAAAATACATGAAAATAGTAAAACTAAAAAGGTTTTAAAAGAGGTCAAGTAAAAAGTTTGAAGTCATTAATAAAATATAACATTTATCAAAATAAAATAAAATGTCAGGACCCAGATTACAATAATATCAATTTATTGTCTGCAGTGTGATGATAAATATGAAGAGGCAAATTAAAAACTGAGAGTTCAGAGCTTACTCTTAAAAGCACAAATGCTCTCTGTAGCACTGAGGTCCTCTAGCAGGGTGTTCCAGAGGCGGGGTCAAAATGTTAAAAAGATGCCTCTCGGTGGGTGAATGTCCTGACTTTAGGAATTTTTAGAAAACCAGTGCCAGAGGGTCTCAGGGTCTTTGACGGTTTGTAAGGTATTAAAAATAAGAATGCTCAAAACTGGTAAGGCATTTATAAACTTGCAAAACAAGCTTTAAATCCATCTTGAAACACATGGTAAGCCAATGCAGTGACTTTAAACAGGTGTAATGTGGGCTTGCTTTCTGGTGTCCATCAGGACACGTGCAGCTGAATTTTGTAGTACAGTAATGGACTCTATGTACAAATCCACTCTTTCCTGAACTTGATATGCCACCTTTGTTTCCTGTGTTTCTTTACTGGACAAACTGATTAATCCAGGTGTGTCTGGCCATTGTTGTCATGGTTACTACGGTCAGGCACAGCTGGATTAATGAATTTGTGCGCTAATGAAAGACAGAAAAAAGCAGCTGTATTAAGTTCAGGAAGTGATGGAGTTCTGAAGCCCATTGAAGAGCAAAACTCTCTGGAGAGACTGAAAGCATCGTAGAGGACCGGGACGAGAGACAAAAGCATGAATTTGCAGGTCAGTGTTGGCCTGACAGAGAATGAGGCAGACTCTTGCTTTATTTTTGAGATGATAAAAAGCTATTTTTGTAATATTCTTAATATGTGGTAAAACTAGGTTCAGTGTTATAAAGGTTTCACTCACAAAGATCCATTCTGGGACAAAGCCTGTGGTTTTAAAACGTCTTCTCTCAGGGCTGATGATGAACGGATATTAAGCTCTGACTGTTGGGCTGGGACGATGTGCTTTTTCTACCATTTTATGGGCGTGGCTTTTATTTAAATTGCAATTCTTCAATATTGCTGATTTCAGTGATTTTTTGTGTGTTTTTTTTAACACCTGATGAAGTTTTCCGCCATTCTCCGCATATTAAGGTTTTTCCAGAAACAGATAAACCGTCATGTTATTACAGTCGAAGAAAACAGCAGTAACTTGTATCTTATCCAACTGAGTATTAACATTGACCAAAATGAAGAATCTAAAGGCATTATAGAAGATGTTTCTTTCAACAATTTTTGCAATATTCACTACTCCATACGCTATGATTAATTAAAAACTTTAAATATATAAATATTACACATCAGCTGTGAAAGTAATGGGGCTGAAAAAAACCATCCGCCAATCATCTCTGCATTCCATTCATTTTTCATTTGTCTGTTGGCCCATTAAATACTCTTACTATCGTAGCAAAGTGATTGACGGTCAGTTCAACAGGTAATAGGCGAGACTGATCAATGAGAGTGATTGATTGGTGAGAGTAATACTATCCGGAAGCGGCGTACTCTCGTCTGTTAACACCAGGTAGCTAACAATCATTCTGCTAGCAGTTAGCAACGTTCAGACGACATCTGTTTTATTTGCGTTGGTGACATAATGGGAGAATTTGTACCTGCTGTCTGCGAAACACCGGAGTGGCTCGTGCGCATTGTCCTGTGTTTTGGGGGAGGGAGCTGTAAATCTAGCAGGCTGGTGTTGCGCATTATTTAAAATCTCGCTAACAGTCTGCGTTCTGAAATGCCGAAAACATCTTCTATAGCACCTTTAAATTGGATAAAATTGGATTTTTGAACAAATATCCTGATTTAGAAATTGTAAAACAAAAAAATCCCAATTTGATTTTTGGGATTTTATCTCCTATCCCTTTCTGACAGTAGAACCGGTCAAAGCTGACTCTACTCTCAGCTTTCCTTTTGCTTTCACTGTTGTGTTGGAGAGCATGTTGAGCGCTGCAGTTAAAGGTCAAGGATGATTACACAATCATGTCTTTTCTATAAATCTTCTTCCCCTCTGTGAACCGGTGACCTCTGTCAACGTCCAGCTTCTTTGACATCAAGTTTCCTGCATAACAACAAGACCTGAGGGCTAAAATACAAGATAGAAGGAATTGAAGTGCACATGTTGGAGCCGTGTGTTGTTTGTTGGAGGGTGAGGGGGCTTGAAGCTGAAGGTCTGAATCGCTCAGTGTATGAAGCTGACCTTTTCCCTGATCTTTTGGATGGCTTTTGGTGGACGACTATTGCTCTGCCTCGCTCGGGTTAATGACCTGTCAGACTGACTGATTCCTCAGAGTGCTGGACTGTGACAGCCATGACACCCAACACACATTCACACATGCTCAGAAGACTAGGTGAGGTCAAAAACACAAATCAGGTCCACCTGTCTTGATGACCATGTAAACCAAGGTGTGTCCTCTCTCACAACCTGAGAGGGATCACTTCAAAGTTGACAACCTCACCAACAAACCTTCAGAATGGGACATTTGGATGTTTGGCAACCATGGACCGTAACGCAGCCGTACAACGTTCCCCTCCAGCAGTAACCAGTCCCTAACAACTCATCTATGAAATATTCAGGCATCATCCCCAATTTGAATTTCAAGCTTTTTCAAACATACCAGCTAATACGAAGCCACATCCACAATCAGAGGTCTCTGAGTGCATTCAGAGCAAAGCTGCTTTCTTTCCACATGCATGGAATAAGCTTCAAAATTAAGTTGGTGTACCCCCCAGACAACCCCCTCCCCACACACACCCCCCCCCCCCCCCCCCTCTTCATAAACTTCGAAAAGGTATTTCAAAGACACACAACATAACTTTTAGATCTTAAAAATATGCGTTTCTGACTCGTTTTGATGGCACACTTACATTTCTTATGTGCATTTTCGAGGCGTCACTGCCGGGAGGCGTCCCGGGGCTCAGAAACTGCACTATGTAAGTTTTGCATCACTGTGATGTTGCAGCCGACCATTGGTTGTGCACCGTGTCATTTACTAGCTAATGGATATGAACCAGATATGAAAACAGTGGGTGTTACGAACGTGCATCATGGAGGAATCAGCAAAGACATGCATGAAACATTGTGTGTGCATTATAGTTTTTAACTGTTTTCTATTTTTATTGGTTTTTAATTGTTATTTTTAATTTCTTATTTCATTCATGCTGCTTATTTGTTATGTAAAGTGACCTTGGGTTTCTTGAAAGGTGCTTTAAATAAAATGTATTATTATTATTACCGGAGGAAGAGAGGAAAAGAAAGACAGGAAGGGACAGAACAAGAGTCAAGATAAGACTTTTATTGGCTGCAGTACAGGTACGATGCAAGATGGATGCTAGTTTAGCCATTTCTCAAAGTAACAGATGTAGCTTTAACTGTAAATGTGCTTGCTATCAGACGTATAATAACATGGTTTTAATGAGTTATTGGCACTTGGCGTGTGAATCACTGCCTGCAGTCCAGAGTCCAGCTGCTGAACTGGTCTGCCTGGAGTCCAGAGTCCTGCTGCTGACCTGGTCTGCCTGGAGTCCAGAGTCCTGCTGCTGAACTGGTCTGCCTGCAGTCCAGACCTTTCACCAATAGAAAACATTTGTAGCATCATGAAGCAGAAATCCAGCAACCAGGTCCAGGACTGTTGAGCAGCTGGAATCCTGCATCAGACCAGAATGGGACATTCCTCTTCTAAAACGCCAGCAGCTGGTCTCCTCACTTCCCAGACGTTTACAGACAGATGTCTTAAGAAGAGACGATGCTACATGATGGCAAACATCACCCTAGAACTACTTTTTACAGACGTTTTGTTGCCATCAGATTCACAGATTCAGTGAAAGTTTTCCATAAAATGGTAAAAGGTCTCAGTTTCATCATCTAATGTTCTGCTGGAGATCAAATACGGGTAAGTGAGATTTTGAAGTCTTTTATCATGTTTGTTATTTACAATTTACTCACCATCCAACTGACTTGCCGTACATTTTTACACATTTAAGCACAGTAATATACCGTAAAATGCTTCATGTATTCAAATTGGATGATAAACTCAGGACTCTTTGCTGACATAAATCTTCCTGGTAGTCTCACAGGATGACAGCCAAAAAAGAACAGAATCATCCAGAGTTCAGAAGGTTTTTAAACTTGTCATCCAAAGATTAACAGAGAACCGAGGAGTTTTATAAACAAGGTCGTGCAGGACAGGTTGGGTCCATGAAGACAGCTGCAGTCATTCTCCCCAAACACGCATGAAAAATCTTCAAACAGGAGAGCCACGCCGACTCCTCGGCTGAGTCAGCAGCCTCCTCTCCAGCACAGGAGAAGAAGCCAGGCGACAGAGGAAACTGCTGCATCTTGGTTTTGATAACCAGCCAACAAAATCGCTGAACCTTTCATCTGGGGACCTTGGCAGGGTGGAGAAATGCATTTCCACCTCGAGTGTCGGCGCTTCTCCATCCTGTTTCTGCTTCCCTAAGACAGTCAAACGGAGAAGCTAATCCATCTTCATCTGTTCCGGCTGCAGATTTGTGTGCAAACCTCTGCCTCTGCAGGGAAATACACTGAGTGCATGCACACACACAAACGGCTTTTTCCCTCCAACATGCTGAGCCCGGGCAGTTTTGTTAACAACGTCCCTGTACAGGATGCCGCGCAACCCCCTGCTACTAATCCCGAGTCTTATGATACGATAACTTGAGGAAGCGCCGTCATCAGGTTTCAGTATTAGCTGTGATTGCTGATTAGGCTAAAAGGTAAAAAATGAATGAAGATGATTCAAACAGAATATGATGTGGGGGTCGAAGACGCAGAGCAACCGAGGCATGGAGGAATCTGAAACTAATGAAGTAATTGTGAAGGAGCCTTTTACCCTGCTGGTTTTAGCTATTGAGGCATTGGTTATGAAGTTTCTGTGAAACATGAAAGGTTTTTGGGAAAATTTCAAACTGTCCTTGAGATTAAAGGCATACCGTGTAACTTTTGACCTAAACATTAATCTACTGTGAGGGTGCTTTCACACCTTGGTCAGCCTACAGTGGACTGGAGTCCGGGACACCTGCAAGTACGGTACATTTGAGCTGGTGTGGAAGTGGACCAGTTGGTTTTTCTCCAGACATAAGAACCGTACTGGGGTCCGCATGGAACTGTACGGAGATCACCTCCAGAGGTAGGTCTCGGTACGGTTCCATTTGCTGATGGTGAGAATGCTGTGTGGCCCCGATTCAGCCCATTTACAACAGTTCCCTTCATCCTACACGAGAAGTGAAACAGAAGCTACCGGAGAGACCACCGAAGACGTCTCCAAAATACAAGATGGTTCAGGTTAGGAGCCCATTGGCTGATAGTGTTTCGCAAAATAGAAGAATAGGGATCTGCACCAGGGAATGCTCCTCAAAAAAATGGATTGTGTGACGTTTCGAACTTCTGTCCTTCAGACAAAATGAAAGTGTCTGCAACACATCTCGTCCGTGCCAAAAAAACGAAACAAAGAAAACAACTTGCAGTGCTCTCGTGCCGTATGTGAGTTTCATCCTGGAACAACAGCAGTCTCTGTGCTGCTGAATAAAGCAATGATAATGATAAATCACCACAATAACGAGCAGATCAGCACAACAAACAGACAGATTTTTTCTTCCGGGATTCTCCTTCTCTGCTTGCTTCACTGGTCAGTTTCAACACAAAACACAGTATTTCTGAGCAGCGCTGCCACGTGCCTGAAGGATATATGACATCCATTGTGGTTCTTTTGTTTTCAGAAACACTGGTGTGAATGTGAACAGGACTAGGTGAGAACTGCAACACTGTTACAACTTTTGGGCTGAACAAACCATCTACCGGACTAACAGGTGTGAAAGCACCTTAAAGGAACAGTACACCCACAGAATGATGTAACTTTATTTTCCACTTACCCTCATGGTGAGCAAGACTCTGGAGCACTTTTTTAATATCTCAAATGCAGCAGGAGATCAGGAAGGCTTCTCGTTTTCCCCCAACTTTCATATAATGGAGTTTGATTGTGCCCGAGCCAAAAAGATCCATAAAAGTCCATAAAAACTTGGCAATATTCCTCCATACTGCTCGTCCAATGTAATCCAAGTGTCCTGAGTGGGTAGCGTCCAGAATTTACTCAAAACTACATGTTTAGTATATTTTTAGAGCCTAAATAGAAGTACATCACATCTCCTGCGAGCACGCCGATGCGCATTCATGAAACTAAGAAAGCCGCGGCAGACGAGATCGCACATTCTCTTTTTCTTTCTTTCTTTGTTTTAAATCAATATCAACCCCTCTTGGACCCTCTTGTGTTTGTCCCGGTTTGTCTGCAGCGCTGTCGCTCTTAGCACAATGTAAACAGCGAATTTCTTCTTCTACGCTTGTATTATCAGCAGAGTAGGCTCTGAACACCGAGGCCATAGTTTTGTGAACGCGCATGTGCGCGCTTTGCGGAAGTAAGATGTAGTACTGTTTAGGCTCTAAAAACACAGTAAATGACGTTGTTTCGAGTAAATTCTGGACGCTACCCACTCAGGACACTTGGATTACATTGGACGAGCAGTATGGAGGACTATTGACAAGTTTTGGTGGACTTTTATGGACCTTTTTGGCTCGGACCCCGGCAAACACCATTATATGAAAGTTGGGGGAAACGAGAAGCCTTCCTGATTGCCGGCTGCATTTCAGATATTAAAAAAGTGCTCCAGAGTCTTGCTCACCATGAGGGAAAGTGGAAAATAAAGTTACATCATTCTGTGGGTGAACTATTCCTTTAAGTAATAATAATAGATGATTTATTTGGTTAATATGCATCACTTGATGCATGTGGGTGCTCTGAGGGGGCTGCCCTCCTCAAAAACCAGACATTGTAACTCTACAGGAGTGGATCCGTCTCTCACTGGATCATGTGACCTGAAGCGCTTTGATTTATGGCTTCATGACTTCACTATCAGCTGGTCAACGTGTCTGGAAACACGATTCTCAAACACAGTTAGAGACTATTTGATTTTGTGACAGTTGTGTGTCCTGTGGGAAGTTACAGGTTTAGTGCCCCTAGTGGCCAAAAGTTACAGTGTCCCTTTAACGTAGGGATGCACCAATCCGATTTTTAGATCAGAATTGGTTCCGATCTTGAAAAATATCGGTAAAAATGAGCTGATTCATGGCCCGATCCGTAGGTGCAGATGTATTCAGGGTAATTCCATGCTGAGCGCGTTCAGTGACAGTGAGAAAGGCCAGAGTCGCCCTGCTACGTTGCTAGCCGGCTGCTGGTATCTCCTTCTGCTTAAGAAGAGGAAGAGGAAAATAATCATTTAATCCTTTTGGACATGACAAGTTTTATATTAAGATTTTATATCATACATGTGGGACACAAGTAAAGTTTATTTAATTTATTTTTTAAATCCAATTGCTGGTTTAGAAATGACGTCTATGTCAAAACACCGGTGAAGCTTTTGTTTTTTCAGCTGTTTTTGTCATGGATCTTGTGTTTCTGTTTTCACATTAGTACTGAACGATTGTCAAGAGATGATTTGATTTTTTTTAATATATCTACTAACCAAGCTGTGGAGATATTTTTTCCTCAATTTCAGCTCCTTTATTAAGCCATTTTTTAAAAATTGGATTTTAAATTCCTAATTGCACTGACTGAATCATTTTAAGGAAGTTTTGTTCCGGTTCAGTTTCAGCATTTTATTATTTTTCATTGAGTGTTATACTCCTAACTGCACTGACTGAACCAGGGGAAGTACTGTTTATATATATATACAGTATTTATATATGTGATCAAGCTTGTGAAGCTGGTTTAAGATTGTTAAAGTTTATTTAAGATTGCTGTGTGTGTTCACAATTGCTAAATAAGTAACTCAGCACATTTATCTGTTTTTAAAACAAGATGAAAGTTTTTTAAAGCCAAGTCTGATGTTGCCTTGCACGAAAGAAAGATCCCAGTCTGTTTCCACACAGTGAAGCATGCTGTCAAACAATACCCTGCTGTTTTCTTTTCCTCCTTTTTCTGTATCAGCATCTGCAGATACTGAAACATCAAATATTGGGATCAGATCAGTGCCCACAAAGGCGGGTCGGTGCATTCCTACTGTAAAGTTAAACATTCTGCTTTCATTTTACATTATCCTTGCGTTTACATTTGTTTCAACTTAAGTCATTGTTTCTTGTATAAAAAAAATGAATTATGCAACATGAGAATTGAATGGCTACATAGATGATGCTGAGTGTGTTTGCCCATTCATTCCATTAAAAGCAGTTTCAAATCAACACCATTTTCACAGGACCACCATCCCTGTAATTCTTTAATTCTTCACAAACAAGCAGTTTGGCTTTACAGGAGTAGTTTCAGTGTTTTACTTATGTATTCCATGATGGGAGTTTAAACAATTTTCTAAAGTAGGATGAGTTTCAAACAATGCCTAACCAGTCAAATTAATCCTATTCGAGTTACTTGTTGGGCTTGGTTGTGCACAATTGGTACAATTTATATATATATATATATTATATATATATATATATATATATATATATATATATATATATATATATATATATATATATATAAACAACATTTTCCATCTCGGTCAAGTAAAAACCTTTAAAATAAAAAAAATACATTTTTTTAACAATAATAATAATAATAACTTTTTAATGTTGGGGAATTGAATGAAATGTTACATGATTTTAAAATTTAAGTTTGAATTTACTTTCTTCTTTAAAAGCAGATTCATTTTTAAAGAAACTTCTTATGGTGTGTTCACTTGCATGCCTCATGTCATTTGGAAAACAAAGACAAATCCAAGTGAAGAAGGAGAAAAATATACATAGAAGATGATTCAAGCAGAAACTCTGATCACCAGGATGAATGGTGACAGGTGAGGGTGTCAGGAACAGGTATAAAAGAAGAATCTACCAAAATCTCAGGATGCATCACATCAGCTGATTAGAAGCCTGGATCATTTCAGGAGGTGATTTTAGCATAAATTGTGGTTTCAAAAGAGACTGGAAACACTTAAATTCACCAAACATTATTTCAATTTATACAAATATTATAGACAAACCAAGAATTATCACTAAAAAATCAAACAAAAACTAACCTGCCTTTTGCAAATGGACAAAAACTGGCTATGAACCAACCAAACCTGTTGTCATAGTTATATTTTCTGCAACTACAAATAAATACACAAACACAGTACAACATACAGATAAGTCGCAAAACATGGAAGACATGGGCTGTTTTAATGTGGAGAAATTAAGAGGAACTGAAAACAAAATAACATTACTTTAATTAGAGCGTTCTACAAAGAATTTTATTCATTGTTCAGTTCTGATCAGCTAATGAAGAACAGTGGAAGTTTACCCTGCTTCATGTTTTCTAGCATTATCTGTGATGCAGAAAAGAAGAATCTCTCATTTATTCATAGAAATGCTTTCTGTCACTGACATTCTTCAAACAGGACATCCTTGTTGGAAGGGAATGAACGAATTCATGTGGGTGTGAAGTAGTTCAAGGAAACTAGAAGCTCTGTTTGCTTTTCAAAGTGTTGCAAACCAGCTGCAGTGAACCTGCTGCCACATTGTGAGCTTTTAAAATCAGTTTTTCCATGAAAACAAAACGGTGAAAAGAAATCGACAGTTAAATCCAACCACTGGTTCTGTTTTTGTTTACCCTTTTTTTAAAAGTGCATTTTTAAATTGAGCTGAAAATCAGATGGGAACTCCTCTCAAAACAATCAGAGTTGGTGGAATAAATATGGCTTAAAAGCAAAATGCCATGAAGGGCAGCGGAAACCTCCTAAGTGACTGAAACGTGTTTAACAGAGAGTAAATGAATTGCCACAAAGCTGAAAATGATGGAGTTAAATTCAGATATTTATCCTGAATGCTAAAAAACCTCATGGTTTATTCTCAGCTACTTTTTTTTTTCTTTTTGTTTTACTTTATTTTTATTGGGTTCATTTTTTAGGAACAGAGTAAGAACAACAAAAACACGAGGAAAACAAGAGTGAATAAAAGAAATAAAAAATGGGTGTTATCCAGGGCTCAATAAACTTATTCATATACAATCTGTACCTACATACATATTTACCTTCACATGCGTTCTTTTACTTCTTATTGTATACACACACACACACGTTAAAAGAGGATAAGAAGATTATAAAAAAAGAAAAAAAGGAAAGGGAATCCTGACACCCCCCTCCATTAATCACAGTCCAGGCTCTGTAACAATTTTGACCAATATCTTTGAAACTTGCCTCCACAGAGCTTTACAGAGAAAGTAATCCTTTCTGTTTCGCAGATGTCTTTCGCTGGCTGACCACTCTCCCCCAGATGGTGCTTCCATGTCCAGCAATCTTTTAGTTATTGCTTGTTTACTTGCCACAAATGATATTTTGAGAAGGTATTTATCCTGCTTTCTCATATCTGTATGTTCCCTAAAAATATTGTAGCGAAACAAAAATGAAGTGGAAGTGAGTGAAATCTTGTTCTGTCATGAAATTTCGCAGAATCCTGTTCCAAAAGCACCTTCCAGCATGTTGAAAAGTTACAAAGAACTTCATTTCCCAGCAATCCATTCAGAGTCATGTGACTACGGTGCAGCTGCTGCTGCTACAGACTGACTTGCTTTGAAGCTGCTGATGATATGTCTGGTTTTAAGTTGTTGGTTAAGTGACCAAGTTGTCAGAAACATTAGAATTAGCCACATGTTGCTAATACCTGCTAGTATCTGATATCTGGCAGCCAGATGTCTAAAAGGAACTCCTCTGGCTGAGTTAAGGATATTTTGGAATATTTTCTCGTGGAGGAGAATAGATATAATTGTATCTCTATAAATATGAGTGATACAACTTTGCAGTTGTCTGCATAGATCGGTATTGGTTCATACTGGAAATTAAGAGTTGGACAATATCGGCATATTGGATATAAGGGGAGAAGCCAATACTGAACATCCCTGATGTTATGGTCTTTGGTTGATTTCAGCAGAAATAAATCTTTGCTTTTTAAGTATGTTCTGGCCCCCAACAAAATCAGAATTAGGCCCCAGATACTGAAAATAAACTACATAAAACAGCTAAAAGTGGAGGCTTTATTCCACTTTCTGTTTTTAAAGGTGCCATGACATCAAATTTCACTTTTCTGGGGTTTTGGGGTATAATATGATCTGTTGTGCACTGATGAGGCCACGTGAATGTCCAGAGTGAGAATCAAAGTTCCTGTTTATGGTCTGTCAGCTTTGTCTCTCTGCTCAGAAATGGTTGAATCAGACAGCAGGTTATCATTCCACGTAGTTCTATCATTCTACGTAGTTCCATCATTCTACGTCATTTAATTGCTCCAATTAGAGCACACTATCATGCAAACAGCCTTCCCCCATCCTCTCTCCTTCCACCCTCCGCTCTCACCCCCTCCCTCGCTGATTGAACTGCATGAGCTGAGTAACTTCTGTGCAGCCAGGTCTCAGTTTTCAAACAAATGGATTTAAAAGTAAACTTCTGCAGCAACACTGAGGGGGAGGGGGCCACAACCTTGTCATTACCTGTAAGTTTATATTTCTAAATGCTGTCTTGTCTGAAGCGCACACGTTGCTAACAGTTAGCCTTTAGCAAACTCCGACTGCAGCTTGACCTACCTTCTCTAAATAAGGTTATAACCAAATAAGGTGTAGCCAATGAAAATGAAGTCAGCTTGGTCTCCGGGTAAAACTGCATATCATTACCGCACCCAACTCTTTTACTGAGGGAGGGAGGTCTAGCGTGCCAAAACAATCCCTCGCTGTAAAAAGTTACGTTTTTTTCTTTGGAGTATTTATATATGCAGTAATCTCAACTACATGAACCCGGTTTTACCGCTATGTCATCACTCTTTTAAGAATCTCCTCAACAAAGCATTTCAATCTGTTTCCTCCGTTTTTAAACTCATTTTAATTAATTTGAACTTTTTCAGTTTTTTCCGGTTTTTGTTTATCTGTAAGTGTTATTTAATCAATGTTTCCTGTTCTGCAACCTTCTTGATTAGTTCTCACTTGTAAAGGAGGTTTTAATCTAAATATGACTTTCTCCCCGGTGAAATACAGTAAATAAAAAAAACCTTTGCCTCCCCCATCTAAGAATTTGACACACTTCCTAAATCCTCTAATTTTCTGGAAGATTATTTTCCCCAGAAGGAAAAGATTACAATCTATATGGAGTTATGATGGTGCAGAGCTGATTAGCCAGATTACAAATGAAATGAGTGGAAATGATCACGTCAGGTCTGATCTCGGATAATATTTCACCATTTTCTTCACCGTCTGTTGGCACAGATGTACAACCCTGAAATTACAAACTGAACGGCACTCATTAGTTTTACACCTGAATCATGAAGACAAATGTTACAGGAGGCTGCAGCTACCTGTCCGTATATATCACAGCAGCATAACAGATAAAACAGATGGTGTTGACAGGAATATCTCCTCTCCTCTCTTTGCCTTGTCTGAGCAGACATGGCATGGCGGCTTTTATAGTGCAGATTTATGCCGGTACAGCCTGGTGTCTGCTGCACGGGGGTCGTAGCTGAGGAGGCTACTTTAAGGGACAGAATATACTGTTAAAGTTTTAAGTAATGCAGCGTTGGTCGGTTTTAATGTAAATAGTTTATATTTCTCTTACGATGGCCAAATTTCTGTAAATATTTTTAAAAGTAACTACTTATATTTGCATTCTAATTTATAAAAATGGTTCATGAAACAAGTACTTTTCACAATGAAAAATCACATTTTTTTCTCCTCGGATTTTAGGATTTTTGTGTGGTTTTAGGCCAACTGCGTTGATATGGTGTGTCAAAATGAAAAAAAAAAAAAAACTGTCAAATTCTGCTGCAGTGTTCCTTCTTTACCCGCGTCAATGTTTTTGTTTCTGTCAGCTATCCTTCCACGCTAATTACATTATTAATTTATAAGCTAAATGTAATGTTCAACGGGAATACCCGACCGGGCCGAGCGTAGTTTATGTAAACATGCAAAAGTTCTGCCCGGGTTGTGTAACAGTAAAAATCATCGCGGATGCTTAAAGGCCCACAACTTTTAGCAGTTTTCTCAGTGATGCACCCCCTTTCATTTTTATTAGTTTCAGTGTTCAGGTTTTGTTTTTTGGGGTTTTTTTTGTAAATTATACAAATTCTTCCAATGTGAGATTCAAAATCATCAGAAAGTCACTCGGAGTAAAACCAGTAGAGCAAAGAAAATAGATTTCATGGAAATAGATTTCATATAAACCCCCACGGCTTATGTATTAGACAAATTTACAAAGACTTAAACTAAGGATGTTTTCGCAATAATTTTATTTCTAGTTAGTTTTGTAAAGACACAATACAGTTTCAGGCTGCACGGTGGGCAGCTGAGGGACGGGCATATCAATACCTTGGAGTTGATACTTTGATAACTGATAAAATATTGGAATCGATACTATTTTAAGTATCGTGATACCACTCTACGGATACAAAATATGCAATTTGTTTCTATTTCTGAGAGTTTTAGGTAATGAAATGATGAGAGCAGCCAGATTCTAGCTTCCGTGTCACATGATGGTGGTAGCCAATCAGATGTCACGATGATGCTGCTACTGTTAGTGATGATGATGGTTTGTTGTCTTTAAGTGGTTTAATGCAGGTTATTGTACATTATATTTTGGTAAATTTCTAATATTACTAATACATTTTATATTTTAACATTTTTCACTTAATAAATTTGATTATTTTAGTTAGTTATGTAATTTGATAATTGAAAGATGTTTTTAATTTATTTTTGTTTAATTTTATCATCACTATCATTTATTATTGTTTTAAAGGTGTTTCTTTCCAGTATTTCTGTTCTCAGGTTTTACTTATATCTAATATTGCCCTTGCATTCAAGATATTAATGTAAAATGAACAATCGTGATTTTCTTTTAAAGGACAAAAAGTATCTGTATCGCTGAAAAAGTGCCATAAACTAGTGGTATAGTATCGACATGAAAAATTTCGGAATCGCCCATCCCTACTGCAGCCTCACAGTAAAAAGGTCACTAGTTTGAGTCCCAGCTGGGGAGGGGGTTCAAACAATTCCAACAGCGGCCTTCCTGCGTGGAGTTTGCATGTTCCCCATGTGTGTGCGTGGGTTCTCTTTGGGTACTCCAGCTTCCTCCCACTGTCCTAAATAGCTCTTTCTGCTTAAATCAGAACTTTGCTTACATTTTATCATTTTACCAAATCAAAGTCACTGTAGTGACAGTTCAGAGACAGTCATTTATACTGCAGATAAAACTTTATTTTCTCCTCATTTAATCTGTTTTATAGTGCTGTGACCAAAGATCAGCCCTGACATTGTTCAGTTCTATGCAAACAGTTTGTTCTTTAGCCTGAAGATGTGTTTTACTCGCCTCCTAAATCATTTCGTAACCGTGACAGTCTGGTTCCTTTTACATTCAAGAAGTAAAGAAAACTGTTTCCACTTGAAAGCAAAATCTTCTCCTCTGCAGCAAAACATGTCAAATTACCAGTCTGAAAACTCCTCTCTTCAACAAAATATTTGCTCACTTTGTCAGAGTGAATTTATTGTATAATATATGTTCAACACGTCTCCTCGCAGCTCAGTGTGTTTGGAAGCTGTTGGGGAAAACGAAACATCTTCCTGTGGCTTCCAAATCTCTGTACTGAAGGAAGTGAAAGGAAGAGAAATCCAAAGCCATGCAGAGTCCCTTGTTAACGGACAGCAGGCCACTCTTTGCAAACACTTGTAATTAGATGACTGCCTGGCCGATGACTGAGACATGACCGAGGAAGATCAATCTGCTTTGCTGCCTGTGCTGCTGAACACAAAAGGCAGATGTGGGAAGATGAAAAGAAGATGATAGAAGATGAAAAGACGGATGATTGATTTATTTCTTGAAAACACTCTCCGTCCTCTGCTTGGAATGAAGGACAGGAGGGACTGAAATGGCCAGTGGTGTATATAATAACAGCAAGGACTGAATTAGATAGATTTTCATGACATGTAATTATATTTAAAAAGCAGTTAAACCTGATGTTAATGTATTTGATCAGGATACATCATGCGTTTAGACATAAATGCATGTTAATGAAGCTTAATTATCAACGAAACTTATGTAAATCTTGGGATTCGATTGGGATCTGTTGATGTTTTACTGAACAAGACCTGTCCCTGTGAGTTCAGAAGATCTTGGTTGAAGGAAGCTGACAGAACCACATCATCTGTGGAAAGCCAGGGATATCACCCAACGTTCCCAAACCAGTTATCCTCGTCTCCCCGACCGTGCTGAGACCTTGTCCATGAAAACCACGAACAAACAAACGGGACTGGTGTCAAGAAGCAGCCTTGACAGAGTCCAACACAAACTGAAAAAGCTCGACATTGGGTGAATTCCAATTCCTGTCTTAAAGGGGAACTTCGGTTTTTTTCCTATCTGGATCTATTTTCTAGCATGAAATATGTTAATTTCCTCACCCAGACAGTTTTGGTGCAACTTGAATTCCTTCTGGAGATATTTAGATTCACTCCAGATCAGCGTATGCGCCATATAATGACAATGATGGGGCAGCCTCTAAATAAGGCATTATCTGCCACAAACTCCTTCATTTCACCAATGTTTTGCTACGAAACATTAGTCGGACCCCCCCCTGTGAGCTTGAAGCAGCTTTTTCGTGGTGATTCCTCATTATTTACAGGCGTTTACTTATTATGGTGTTGCATAATAGTGACGTCATCAAAGCTGTCGCAGTAAAAAAGTCTGTAAACACGGATGAATCACCACAAAATAGCCGCTTCGATCTCGCTGAATCGCCCTCAACACTGAGATTCTCCGACTCCACCTTTGTGAGTAAGGATATAGCAGCCGGTGCGGTCAAGCCATGTTGCTGTCGTTTAAGTCAGTTAACGTTACAAAATGGTAATTTTTCTCGGTGCTAATGTCGTTGTTTTATCAAGATAACAGCCTGTATGACGTGCTTGTGCGAATAATGGTATAAACGACCGGGCTAATTTCTCCCGTAGCTGCAGTTATCTAACGATAGTCATAACTGGTGTTAACCTTTCCTTTAGCCGTGGTATGCGGTGACAGCTGGTGGTGTCATTTATACAGACTGTTGTATGATAACTCTGACAGAAGGAATAACTAGCAGATAGTCCACAATAATTTCAAAAACATGGACCTGATGGGGCCGTCAATGATAGCTGCATTTGTGGCTTATGAGTAAACAGGCAGGGTTAACATGTAAATGTTAATAAAGTAAATGCTTCCTCCTCCTTCTTTTTCTTCTTCTGAATTGACAGACTGAACGCCGCTTTGGTGCAATGCTGCCGCTTTGGTTTGCTGCTCCTAGATGCCGTCACAGGACTCCAATGGCCTCCGCAGTCACCAGATCACAGTCCAACCGCGCAGCTTTGGGATTTGGCGGAACGGGAGATTCTCATCATGAATCTGCCGCAACTGTGTGATGTGATCATGTCAATATGGAGCAAAATCTAAGGAATGTTTCCAAACACCTAGTTGGATCTATGGCACCAAGAATGAAGGTGATTCTGGAGGAAAAAGGGTCCATGCCAAAACTAGAAGGTGGACTTCATTAAATGGCTGATGAGTGTTTGTAAAAGTCATTGATCCATCTTCCTCTTTTAAAAACAAACACCATGTGTTGGCATCATGCCACGAACCTGCTGCTGTTTGTCCCTGAGACATTCCCTCAGAGCTGTTTCCTTCTCTCTGGTTGTATTCCCTATTTCATAACTTGGCTGTTTTTATCCAAATTCAACACAGTGATGCACGCACAAACAACCCCCCCACTGTTTCCAACACTCTCTGCTCTAGTTTGACACCTTGAGATGTTAGTTAGTTTCCCTCCTCCAGGCTTATTCTGGAGATAAGAATTTGCATCTATTAATACATAATGAGGTTAAAAAAGGAGAACAATGCAGAAATTAAGTCCAAAGTTGTGTGTTTAGAGACAATATTTACACTGTGTAGTTGTATTACACAGAAAGCCTGAAGCATTCTGTGCTAACTCTAGCGGTAGGTGTTCATACATTCAACACAAAAAAATGAATCACTCTCACTTCAGTCACAATTCAAGATGAGTTTTTTCTGCTGTGTCCACCTTATTTCTAGCCCCCATAAGCCCGTGCATCAAAAATATGTGACTGACATTTAAATTGTCTTTCAGAAGGAGAGAAATCTTGAGGCATCATCATCATCTGGTAGTAAGATCTTATTGGTGATGTAAGGATGGATGCAGCTGATCGCCATGGAAACCCATTCCATGAAGCTCTCTGTCACTGTTCTTGAGCTGATCTGAAGGCCACATGAAGTTTGGAGGTCTGTAGTGATTGAATCTGCAGAAAGTTTCCCACCTCTTCTCACTATGCGCTTCAGCATCAGCTGACCTGCTCCATCAGTTTACGTGGCCGACCACTTCATGGCTGAGTTCCCGTTGTTCCCAAACACTTCCATTTTCTTATAACACAGCTGACAGTTGACTGTGGAATATTTAGGAGCGAGGAAATTTCACAACTGGATTTGTTGTTCAGGCGGCATCCTATCACAGTTCCACGCTGGAATTCACTGAGCTCCTGAGAGCGACACATTCTTTCACAAACATTTGTAGAAACAGTCTGCATGCCGAGCTGCTTCATTTATACACACTTGGCCATGAAAGTGATTGGAACATCTGATTCCCATCATTTGGATGGGTGAGCAAATACTTTGGCCAATACAGTGTTTGGTGGCATCCTCTTTCCAGGATACCATGGCACTGTCAAATTTATACAGAAGAGGAAGGAGATGATGGAAGGTGTTAATTCACCATCTTTTAAGCTCAACGTCACTGCTTTTAGGCTGATCCTGCAAAGCTGCTGAAAAGGTTCAGGTGAATGGTTAGGCCCAAGATCAAATGTATGTTAGTGGAGTTGTAAGTGTTTTACATGATCAGACAATTACAAAGGACAACAGATTTTCTCCTTATATGTTATTGTTTCCATCATGTCTATATCATCAGCTAAAGTGTGCACTTGACCGAAAGTCCCTTAGTCCCTCCAACTGCTCTGCAGACATGGAAACAATGAAACCCACTGCCCTCTAGTAAATCTAGAGATAAGTATAAAGTAGAGACTAATTTCCTAATCAGTATTACAGTAATTGAGTAAAGATTGATCAAATTAACTCCATAACATAAATCTTTCATGTGTCAGCGGTAATCATATCTCTGAACAGCTTATCATTTTCCTCCACTTCACCCATAAAGCCTCTTCAACTGTGCATATTTCTTATTAAAAACACTACACTATGTCTTAAAGGGGTAGTTTTGAATATTTGACAGACAGTAGGGCCTCATTTTTGAGTTTGCCAGGGTCCTGTTTATCCCTGGAGACAGTTTCACCATCATTCATCCTGTTTTTCTAGTTTCAGGAGGTTGCCGATGCTAATGCTAGCAAGTCAATGGAATTGCGCACTAGGCTGTCATCAAAAATGATCTTCTCCACTCCACAGAACACCCAAGGCAAATCAGTCACAAGACCATCTGTGTAAAAGCAGTGTTATAGAATAATGTTAGAAATAAAAGTAACGTTGCATTGTGTTGCATTTTGATGGTGAAGTGTCTCAGCAGTAACATAGTTTTACTTCCTGTATTTGGCACCAGAGTGATATTATCGGTGAAGGAATTTGATCACACAAATATAAAGTCAAAAATGTGACCACAACGGAAAGGCATGAGGATATGTCCAACTATTTTTCATCAAACAAACCGTCATCACATCTCTACAACATGAACCACTGTTTTTATTTTTTTATTCACTGAGATTAAAAACCTCTTTTTCAAGGGAGTCCTGGCCAAGAGACAGCAGAAGTTACAAGGCAATTATACAAGATATACAATAAAAATAATTAGAAACAGTTACAGTTTAAAGAAGCAACTTCAAGTGCTTGTAATTTAGACTTAAAAGCATTCAAAGAAATAGGTTCAGATAATTTCCAGTCTTTTTGCAAACTGTTCCATGCAGAAGGAGCAGTGTAAGCACAAGCCCTTTGAACTGACAAAGGAAACAGACTAAAGCTTGATACATACGCTGGAGGAGGTGGTCTACATACAGAAATTACAGTATGTTCAAGGACAATTAAATGGCCAAATTTAACTGATATGTCTTGATTATTGGGATCAAATTTGTTCAGCAAAGTTGGTGTTGCACAAATTCTTATTAGCCACTTGTGTTGGGGTAAGTTGAACAGAGAATTTATAGATATCTAACCTCCAAGCAGGTTTCCTGCCAGCACTGAAAAGTGGCAATTTATTGCTATTATCTGCAAAGACATGAGGTTAGGTAAAACTTCTAATTAGTAGAAATTTATAGAAATGTTTTAGTTAAACATCATATTTTCGTCTCAGTTCTGCTATCATGACTAGATCCGAGTTCAGCGCCAAGAACCTTGAGAGGAAAATTAGAAATGTGATTTAAACAAGAGGTGAAAAGACATCAAATGAGCTGCTATTACTTTAAAAAAATCAGAACCATCTGGAAATACTTTTCTTTTTACCTTTAATGCTTCTTCTGTGAATGTTTCACATCCTCACACAACTGTTACAACAGCTTGAAATTATTTATAGAAACAATTAAATACGGGAAAATGCAGTGATAAACGAGATAAATAAGATTATTCTCGCACTTAAGGCCAAGCTGCATGAAACTGTTTTGTCTTTTGATTGATTTTGTCACATTTTTCCTGAATTCCCCTTCATCTTCTAAAAGATAACTTTCTTTTTTTTCAACCTGACTTTATAACTAGGAGTATGCATCCTATCCCATTTACTCACCGGTAACATTTCTGCATGTCTTTAACTCCTTTGGAAGATATTTTGTTGAGTCGTCCTTTGGCGTACATCCATATAATGGCAGAGACAGGGCAGCCTCTATCTAAGGCATTATCTGCAGCGAAAAGTCCTTCATTTCATCAATACTTTCAGTAGAATGAACAATCGAACGAGTATTATTGTCCTGTGAGTTCAGAGTTTTGCAAATTGTGTTTTTTGTTGTTGTCAGGGTAACAAGCTGCTGTACTACATGTGGCAGGACGAAGGAGGGCCCGGGTGGGAATTGAACCACAGACTTCTGGGTGAGAGTCATGCGCGCTAACCAGTCAGCCAACGGGACATCCCCCTGGCCAAGTAGCCAGGGAACATGAACACTCGGAGGCATAGTGACAGGACTGTCAACTGCCACATACGGAAGCTCGCATCGAAAAGTGTGTAGAACGCCCTAAAACTAACAGAAAGCTAAATCTGGACACACGGGACAAAAGTACTCGTTTGTTTATTTATTATCCTTAAAATATTGGTGAAATGAAGGAGTTTTGCTGCAGATAATGCCTTATAGAGAGGCTGCCCTGTCTCTGTCATTATAAAGATGCACACTGAAGGGAGACTCAATGTAATATCTTCCGAAGGACTAAAAGTGATGTAGAAACTTTACCAGTAAGTTAATGCATGTATAAACTCCTAGAAATAAGGTCCAGGTTGAAAAAAAAGAAAGTTATTCTTTAAAGGTGTCATAACCTTGTGTTTTACATACACAATCCTTCTTAAATTCAACTGAATTTTTAATTATAGTTGGGTGGGAAGAAAGTTTAATGAGCTCACTTTGACCTCTTTTTATGCCCAACTTTTGTTTGAGAATTAGACCTGTCTGTAAGCGCGTTCACGAGCGTCAAAGTCAAAACAAAGTTTTATCAGGACAGACGAAGTGAAGGAAATGATGTCCCAACAGAGAAAAACGTGATAAAAACATAACGTTATGGTTGATAGAGAGGATCCGTGGAGTAAAAGGGCTGGACTCTGATGAATATAAGGAATGGACATCTGACGTGAAGTTAACCAAAAGGTGTTAGCTTCTGTAGCTACATTAGCAGCTTGTCACCGTTCGTCTACCATCGTTTACTGGCCTTGTACACAGAAGATAAGTTACACAAGCAGCAACACTTACCGACTGCACATCCTCACTGATAAATATAATCCACTGGTCCCTGGTAGTGCTGTCCCTCTGTTGCAGAACTGAAAACTGCTGAATTTCTGCCGAAGCAACTCAGCACGGCACATTTTTTTCCCCCTCGTCATCGTCGTCCTCCTCCTCTATGACAAAGCTGGTCATTAAACGCTTCTCCACGGCAAGTAATCAGCTGATTTTTGGTGGTGCTAAAGAGAGCTTATGTTAGCAGCTAGCAGCTACCAGGGATTACATCAATCCTGGTGGCAAATCCAAATTGCGTACTGTGGAGAGCACACTATTGTGGCCGGTTCTAGTATGAAGAGAGCGCCCGCACTCAAAAACAAAGCCACTTTCACTCTCTGGAGTTTCTGGGATGTTTTAACTGAAGTCCTGTTCCAATATACATGTTTTAACATGAAAAAGTGGGATTTCCGGGTGATGACTCCTTCAAGTTTAAATTGCTCCAAAACAGATGAGATGTGCACAGTGTCACCACTCAGCCCTCCTGTAGTGACATGAATGCACGGTTGTGTTTAATGCTGCATTCATGGGCTTTTTGTGTTTCTGTGATGCTGAAGTGAAGTTGGACCAACCTACTACAAACTGCACCAAATCTGGAACCAAGCAGATGTGCGCAGTATCGGTTCAGAGATCAAAATGTTCATGTGTGTGATGGAGAAGTAATTCCTTTCAAATGTGGTGAGTCTCTTTATCTGATAAGGTTAATCAAATAATTTCAGGTGAGCTAATGAAAGCAGAACCGAGTCAAGATTTTAAATACAAGACGGAAGCTATAAAATCTTTTAAGGGGGGATCAATGAGGCACCAAGGCTGTCTGATCAGAGCTGAAGGACATTCACACACCATCTGCAACTGTGACATGAAATTAGATGGTAAGAGGATGCTTAGCGTGTGTGTGAATATGTGAAAGCAGCAGGAGGAGCTGGAGGAATGAAACTTGTCAAGGTCAGCAGCTCTGAGAGTTTGTCGTCGTTATTCGGCTCCTCGTTACGCCGTAGGCTTCATTAGCTGCCTGATTGGCCTTGAGTTCAGCACCCTGATGAATCTGTTTTGTCTCTCAGAGTCATTACAATGGTCATGAGTGGATCCCACAGGGACACACACACACACACACACACACATCTGCAGTAACTTAAATATCCCATTGTCATACAGGATGCATATAAATGCAGTAGACCATGAAGGCATTAAGTAGAACTGCTGGTTTGTTTGCTATTTGATGCAAATTAGAGTCCACTGTCTAATGAAGCCTAGAGACAACCAGCATTTTGACCAACACACACACACACCTACACACACCCACACACACAGCCTCACTTTCTGAAAAGCTTCAGAGGAAAAGACATCTGAGTCTGAGATTTTAATTGGATGCAAGCTTTGGGGAGATGATGAGTTTAAATCAGAGGCGTTGTGGGTGGAGGTCGGATGGTGGCGATGTGTCGGCGTGGGCTCCTCAGGATCCTGCGTGCCTCCTTCCCTGCACAGGTCATCAAGTGCTTTTCCAGCTAGAGAGCCATGTGCTTGTGTTATTTTTAAATCCATTAGGTTCCATCATGCATACATATATTTATGAGTCCAGTCAACGCTGCACTTTGTGTGGCTCAGACTTTTGGACACCTACTCATTTTGGTTTGGCACAAAAAACTGAAACCATCGGAAAGATTGAATAAGACTCATGGAAACGTGTAGAACATGGCTGCTCAAATCAGTACAAGGGTCGCAAACCTGCCGATTTTCTATCGCTGTGTCTCACACTTCGATGTGTGGATTCATCGGCTGCATACGTCACAGCGGCATGTCAAGTGCTGTCCCATTTCAAAAACCCCTGAAAGAGCCTCCAAATCCACCCTAAAAACGCACACTTCGTTTGGCCTGAAATGAAGGCTAGTGGCAGCGTATCCTGCACAGCCTCACCTGTCCCAGAATGCACTGCCCACAATATATTTTTTTAATGAACAAAATCAGCATGAACAACTCTGAAAAGGGGATTAAACAGGTGTATCATAAAAACATTATAGGTTCACTCTAACTTCAGCAAAATAAAAAACAGGTTTGAACAGTAGACGAAAAAGGGGTTCAACGAAGAAATTGAAATATTGTGAGTGAATACAGTAAAGCATAATAACTGTACATAGCAGGTAAAATCAATGCTCAGCACTCAGCTCAGGACTTTACAAGGAGAGGAAGAAAAAATCAAAACAGATGTGCAATGGACGTTTCTTTCCAGATCACTTTTGAAATCCTGCTCTACATTTTCTTAAGACAGTGATTCCCAATCCTGGTCCTTGAGTATAGCCTACCCCTGCCCTGCACGTTTGAGTTCTGTCCAACTCCAGCACACCTGATGCAGATTAACTGAACTGCTCGTCAAGTTCTTTGCAAGCCGCTGATGAGCCATTCATCTGAGTCAGGTGTGGTAAAGTATGGGAATCCCCACTACATGCAGGGCAGGGGTACTTGAGGACCAAGATTGGGAAACACTAGCTGGGTTTCCATTACACCTGGAATTGCGCAAAACCTAAATATAGCAATTAAAAACCTCTAATGGAAACACCTACATTTCGAAAAAACTCAAATATCGCAAAAACGTTTTCACGCTTTCATGAGGCGTAAATCCAGACGTTTCAATAAAGCAGTTTTGCGCATAAGTGTAATGGAAACATTTTTGTCGCAATTACTCGCCATCAGGCGTGATGTAGGGGGTTTAAAATCCAGTTATTCCTCCTTAACTATGATGAATATGATCATTTACAAGCATTAACTGTGGAATCGGAGTGATGGGGGAAGTTTAATCAGTCACATATATGAAAAATCCCCAAATCGCCGTAACTCAGCAAGCTGAGTTCATGTAGACATTATACAGATGGTTTAAGTTCTTCATATATTACCGACTGGACACGAGCTGTTTATGTCATTTCCACACATTTGTAACCTCACAACTCGGTTATCTCGTTCATATTAATTATATGTGACCAGGATTTAATAAAACGTGACCACGGATTACATCGTATGACTGCGCCTTCGTATCAACGGCTATTTTACCACATCGGTCAGGAACTGGTGCCGGATAAAAGTGGCCAGATTAAGACATCCACACCCCAGAAGTTGATCCTGACGGGTTTTTAATTTGTGTTACGTTTCGGGGATCTGTTCTGGAAGTCGCCACGAGTGTTTTTCCCTGCTGATGTGATCAGAGGCTCCGTACATACGGACTTAATCTCTGAATCATCATCCGCTGTTTTCATCTCCTGATGAGGAGCAGCAGCAGCTCTAAGCACGTTTATATCTCCATCCTCCTCAAAGTGGAGTCTCGCGGGACGGGATTTTACGAGAATTACGGCTTATACCATTCAATGGAAACACCTGCATATCGCAATTGTACTTTTTCGAAACTTAAGAAATATCGCTTTTATTTTTCGAAAAAGTGTAATGGAAACCCAGCTACTGTCTGAAGAGATGAGAAATTTTGTAAACACTAATTTTTAAAATGCCAAAAGTAGTTTTATTATTATTATTATTTCTCCATTTATTACAGTGTAAATGGTATTGCCCAATCAAAAAATATTAATAGTAGGGGTGTGTATCACAGGGAATCATGAAGGGAAGGGAATCATACACGATCAAATGTAAGTAATAACACGTTATTCTACTGAATTTATATTGGTCTGCAAAAGACATTATCCTTTCCAGGCGATTTTGAAAAACTGGCCTGACACATTTTCTACCAGTCAAAAAGAGGACCTGTCTGGATAAAAGAGTTCACACTAAAACCGGAGCAGCAGAGTTTGAAAATGAAACCACAGAATTGGAGATAATTTCAACACAGATACCCCACTCCTCATTCTGGTGGAGAAAAGAATGGTGTCACAGCAGGTCTATGCTGAAGTAGCTACTGTATATGGGAAACTACAGTGGGGACGATGAACATGGAAGCAACATTCTGGCTTAGACGTGCAAACATTGTGCACCGCATTGCCCAATGGCTCTGATCCCGGCTATAAACAAGTAGCCGGTTGGACTTAGTTGAGTCGGCTGTTTGTGGAAAGCCCTGTAGTATGCAAAGACGGTGCACTCAGAGTGCAACATGCCTCATACTGAAGTTTCATTGCCTTTCGCATATCAATTTCCTCAGTCAACTTCGTCAGGTCGGAACCTGCAGATGTCTGAGATTCTTCTGCGTGATGATTGATTCTGGGCTCTAATCTGGGGTGCTAAGTATTTTTATTTTTACTTTCGGTACCCAGGAATTTGTCACCTGCTGGTATAGGACCCAGATGCAGAGCAAACTGGAAACCAGTAGTGAGGTGATGAAAAGAAAAACAAAAAAAACACAAAGCTGAAGTTAAAAAATAAACTGGGGGAAACCGAAATCCCTAATCTGATAACAGAGCTGAACAAGGATAAAAGACATGACATGTGGGCTGAGAAGATTAATACTGACAGGCAATTAGGCAGTCAGAAACAGTTGTGCTGTTATCAGATAATAAAAAAAGCAACAGAAGTTTCAGTTACAGAAAACAGAGCAGTACTGAACCAAAGCCTGAAATGTAACACGAACCAGAAAAAAAAAAAAAAAAAACTATACAAAGAAAAAGACAATGGCAGGTGGAACAAGTCACCTTCTTTTCTTTTCCTGGAGCTGGACTCTGGTGCAGGTTCAGCATGGCCAGAGGTTTTTGGAGAGATCCGGTATAAAAAAAAAAAAAAAAACCCTAAAAATGCAGATCTTCATAAGAGCTCAGGGGACTCCATAAAAGGGGCGGAGCTAACTTGACCAGTGACAGTCAGCCTGACCAACAGATGGCCAAAGTGCAGACTCTGATTGTGATAATTAATAAGCAGATTCATTTTATTCTCCTCACCACATGATCCTGTGTTTGGCTCTGCTGCCATGGGGAAAATGAGTGGTGTTAAAAGACATCCACATCAATTTTGGTTCCCAGCAACCGAATTTTTCTCTAAACTGTTGTGCACATTATATAGACCACCAAAAGATCCTCCATCATTTTCAGGTGTTGACATTTTGCCTGCAGTACACACAATAATGATCACAGCAGGGTCTCTTTATGTTAGGTATGTGTATGTCGGTGGGGAAACTACAGAGCACCATCAGTCTGAGGCAAATCCGCACATCTGAGAAGGAAGAAGCCTTAACTTCAACACTGTTAGAGCAATTCTCACCTCCTGCTGACAAAACCTTTCCTCTTAGTTTTTATTTTTCAGCCTCAGGGCAAGGTCATGCTGCCTCCCCTTAAAAACTCAGCTGTGCATCTGGGGTAACAGTCAAAGGCCGTCAAAGTTATTCAAGAAAGAAAACTTCAGCTTTTTATTATTGTTTTCCTCTGCTGAAATGATTCTTTCTTTTCATTCTGGTTCTTTTACTCATTCAGTTTTGAAAATGCACATACTGTAATGCTGTGTGCAATGCCACAAACACAGTAATACACAGTTGTAGTATCAACATCACAGGTTCCAGCATCACAGCCTGCAGCATCACAGCAGGCAGCATCACAGCCTGCAGCATCACAGACTGCAGCATCACAGGCCGCAGCAACACAGACCGCAGCATCACAGGCCGCTGCATCAGAGACCACAGCATCACAGGCCGCTGCATCACAGACCGCAGCATCACAGGCCGCAGCATCACAGACCGCAGCATCATAGACCGCAGCATCACAGGCCGCAGCATCACAGGCCGCAGCATCACAGACCGCAGCATCACAGACCACAGCATCACAGGCCGCAGCATCACAGGCCGCAGCATCACAGCCTGCAGCATCACAGGCCGCTGCATCAGAGACCACAGCATCACAGGCCGCTGCATCACAGACTGCAGCATCACAGGCCGCAGCATCACAGACCGCAGCATCACAGACCGCAGCATCACAGGCTGCAGCATCACAGGCCGCAGCATCACAGACTGCAGCATCACAGACTGCAGCATCACAGGCTGCAGCATCACAGGCTGCAGCATCACAGGTCGTAGCATCACAGGCCGTAGCATCACAGGCCGTAGCATCACAGGCCGTAGCATCACAGGCCGCAGCATCACAGACTGCAGAATCCCAGACCGCAGATTCACAGGTCGCAGCATCACAGGCCGCAGCATCACAGACCGCAGCATCACAGGCCGCAGCATCACAGGCCGCAGCATCACAGACCGCAGCATCACAGGCCGCAGCATCACAGACTGCAGCATCACAGGTCGTAGCATCACGGGCCGTAGCATCACAGGCCGCAGCATCACAGACTGCATCATCACAGACCGCAGCATCACAGACCGCAGCATCACAGCCTGCAGCATCACAGACCGCAGCATCACAGCCTGCAGCACCACAGCCTGCAGCATCACAGGTCGCAGCATCACAGGCCGCAGCATCACAGGTCGCGGCATCACAAGTCTCAGCATCACAGGCCGCAGCATCACAGGCCGCAGCATCACAGGCCACAGCATCACAGACTGCTGCATCACAGGCCGCAGCATCACAGGCCGCAGCATCACAGCCCACAGCATCACAGACCGCAGCATCACAGGCCGCAGCATCACAGACTGCAGCATCACAGGCCGCAGCATCACAGATCGCAGCATCACAGGTCGCAGCATCACAGGCCGCAGCATCACAGGTCGCAGCATCACAGGTCGCAGAATCACAGACCGCAGCATCACAGACTGCATCATCACAGGCCACAGCATCACAGAATGCAACATCACAGGCCGCAGCATCACAGGCCACAGCATCACAGAATGCAACATCACAGGCCGCAGCATTACAGGCCGCAGAATCACAGCCTGCAGCATCACAGACTGCAGCATCACAGGCCGCAGCATCACAGGCCGCAGCATCACAGGATGCAACATCACAGGCTGCAGCATCACAGACTGCAGCATCACAGGCCGCAGCATCACAGGCCGCAGCATCACAGGATGCAACATCACAGGCTGCAGCATCACAGACTGCAGCATCACAGACTGCAGCATCACAGGCCGCAGCATCACAGGCCGCAGCATCACAGGATGCAACATCACAGACTGCAGCATCACAGACTGCAGCATCACAGGCCGCAGCATCACAGGCCGCAGCATCACAGGATGCAACATCACAGGCTGCAGCATCACAGACTGCAGCATCACAGACTGCAGCATCACAGGCCGCAGCATCACAGGCCGCAGCATCACAGGATGCAACATCACAGGCTGCAGCATCACAGACTGCAGCATCACAGACTGCAGCATCACAGACCGCAGCATCACAGGTCGCAGAATCACAGACCGCAGCATCACAGACTGCATCATCACAGGTCGCAGCATCACAGGTCGCAGCATCACAGACTGCAGCATCACAGGCTGCAGCATCACAGGCCGCAGCATCACAGGTCGCAGAATCACAGACCGCAGCATCACAGACTGCATCATCACAGGCCACAGCATCACAGAATGCAACATCACAGGCCGCAGCATTACAGGCCGCAGAATCACAGCCTGCAGCATCACAGACTGCAGCATCACAGGCCGCAGCATCACAGGCCGCAGCATCACAGGATGCAACATCACAGGCTGCAGCATCACAGACTGCAGCATCACAGGCCGCAGCATCACAGGCCGCAGCATCACAGGATGCAACATCACAGGCTGCAGCATCACAGACTGCAGCATCACAGACTGCAGCATCACAGGCCGCAGCATCACAGGCCGCAGCATCACAGGATGCAACATCACAGGCTGCAGCATCACAGACTGCAGCATCACAGGCTGCAGCATCACAGGCTGCAGCATCACAGGCCGCAGCATCACAGACCGCAGCATCACAGGTCGCAGAATCACAGACTGCAGCATCACAGACTGCAGCATCACAGGCTGCAGCATCACAGGCTGCAGCATCACAGGTCGCAGAATCATAGGCCGCAAGATCAAGGTTTACATGTCAAACCGACAATATAAGGATGGGCTATCCATGTGGTAGTCCTGCAGAATTTCTGTCAAAATATAAAAGAAAGGGACATTTTTCATTTGTTTGGTATGTTTTATATGAAAGTAGAGAAACAATTACTCATTGCATGAAGTAAACATTTCATTGACCAATCATGGACCAGACCTGTTGCATAATTCTTTTCCATATCTGAGTTCTTGCGTTGAAATTTATGGAACTCCAAACACATTAATCCAGCTTTCAATTTCACAAAATCAGCTAAACAGAATTATTAGAAGCAGATATAGATCCATCCAGTACATAATTCGTAAACTTATAGTTATTCATATTCAATAATCTCCTTGATTTCAGTTCATTGAAGCTAATGTACAAAACTCAGTAAATGTTCATCAATTAGTATCCAGGAAAGATTTGACTAAGCTAGTATAGCTTAAAAGAATGAGAGATATTAATAAAACCAAGATTCAGAAGGAAAGTGTTGCAGAACGTGTTTCAGTGTGGAGTAAGTTAATGAAACAATCTGTTATTAAAAAAAAGAAAGAAATGACAGGAAAAAAGAAAGAAAAAAACTAATGAAGCAAAATTAATTGCTTTTTTTTTTTTTTAAGAAAAGACCAAATATAATGATTGCACTTTGTTCTGCTCTGTTCTAAGGTGATGAGTACAGATAGATGGTAAATGAATTGTAAAATATGAATATCTGCTGGAAATCAGTGGTGTGTTGGCCTGCAGCTGTTTTTAAATTTCATTGGTTAAATTAATCATTTGAGGTGCAGATTTAATTATTTTTCTTCTTTCTGCTTCATGTTATTCGACTGTTTGAGATTTATGTTTGTACTGATTGTTTTGCTTGGTAAAAGAAATAAGATTTATGAATAAATAAAGTAAATTTGATGTTTTACGTTTGGTTCTTTTTAAGTCAGTGACCTGTCTTTTTTTCTTTGCTTTCTTTCTTTTTTTTTTTTTTTTTACTGTGAAAATAAAAATTATTCCACAGTGATCAATACTTATTCAAGGATAAAAAGAATGATTTGCACATAAACACAAAATCACCTTCACTTTTTCCAAAACAGAAATTTGCCATGATGTCACTTCTTTCCTCTTCAAAGCTCTGGTTTTCTGATTTGTGTGTGACAGGTTACACAGCGAAGAGCTCGGGTGGGATTTTGATCCCACAGACTCCCGGGTGAGAGTCATGCACGCTTACCAGTCAGTCAAAGGTACATCTCTGTAGCCAAGTAGCCAGCTCGTGTGATCTATCGGAGGCAGAGTGACAGGAATCCACACTGTCAAATTTCTCCCCTTCTGTTTACAAGCACGTCCTCGTGCTCTGCACAGTAGGGATGTAGAGATTCACCGATCTGAATCGGTATTCCGACACAGACGTATGAGATGCGACTGCACCGGCAGCTTCAGTGTGCATCGGATACAACTGGCGGCTAATTGCACAAATAATTTGCAGGAGTAACATTCACCAAATATCTTCGCCCCACAAAGCGTTCAGGATTCTTCGAAGAGTCAAAGCTCTGCTGATGTTTTTCCAACGTTTCCAGCGTTTTGTTCGTATACATCTAATATCTGATTGGATTCAGCTGCAGCAGCTGTGAAGCAGGGCAATAACAACACAGGACAGGCTTTCATGGTGAGCCGCTTGTCAGTCTTTCCTCACTTTGTGAGGTCTCTGGGGAGATGCTAGCAGACGGCAGCTGCAACACGGCTACAGGTGGACGATCTGCTCACAGATGAAACATCTATTCTTTCTATGCTCATATGTGCAGCTACCAAGCAGGTCAGATAGAGAATAATGAGAAAATTATCAGTAAGTGCATCTGCATTACAGCCTTTCTGCTGCCTCCTTTTGATCTGGCTCTTTTTATTCCCTCCCTCTCAGCTTTTCTGTCTCTTTGACTCTTATTTCCATTTTGCAGTTGCTCCTTGTGCTCCAGACGCATTTGTGCAGCTCGGTGAACCTGCTCAAATTATCCGAAGCCTTTCATCTGTGGAAGGAGTTACAGTCTGATGACCTTTCACTCCAGAGAGGTTCCACTGCAGCGACTTCTGCCCAAACTGAGGAAGAACTGCTTTCTATAAACATAAAGACGTCTATTTATGGAGTGTTGGTCATTCAGGATCACAGAAAAAGAAGCAATGTTTGAAATGAGCTCATCATCATGTGCACAGACTCTAAATGAAGCTCTGCTTTTATAAAATCTCTGTAATAACGCAATGAAAAGACACAAAGAACACACCAACAGCAGCTGTTTGATGAGCTAAAACATTAGCTCAGGTTACAGCTCGAGAGAAGGACCCTAACCAGGTGAAACAATTTACTACAGGCAATTCTAGCTCATTTTTAGGGGTGCTGTAGCACCCATTATTGAATTCCAGTACTCCAGTACTTAAATGATATATATACACAGTATGTACAGTATATATGGTGGCGTATGACAGTTATACATACTGTACCCTCCCCTTAAAGAAAAGGCTAAATTCTAGGGCTGTAACGGTGCACAAAGGTCACAGTTCGGTTTTTCCTCAGTACAGTAATGGAAAAAAATTCACAAATATTAATTGTCTTGTGTTTTATCAACAAGTTCCCTAGAATTTAACATCACAGCCGAGTTCATACTACATACCCGAGCCAGTGTTTCCCCTACCAGACCCAGCACCGCCTAATTTATTGTGATCTGGTTTTCTATCCAGCACCAGCTCACAAACTGGTTTCAGGTCTCATTTCCTCTAGAACAGGTTTATATTGAGCTCTTTGATTAAAAACTAAACTGTCTGATGTTAGTTATCAGGTTTACATGAAAACATGTCGCTGCTCTCTGAGTTTCTGTGATGCGACCACCCACAGACACGCGCATGTCCACAGGATAAGCGTGCACGGCGCCTCAGACGTCTGAAAACACGTCAACCAGCTGAAACTCAGACACAGATATCAGTTTAAACTCTACAGAGAAGCTGAAGATGGAAACACTCGCGCTCCTCCTCACCTGCAGCTGTGCTGAGAACGAGCACGGCGCGTGAACTCGCACAGCTAATGATGTCAGCACGTCTTAGATCTGAACTTTGAGGATATTTAACACAATTTCATGGAATGAAACGGTTTTTAACAGGACCTATACAATCCTTTATGTTTTTCTGTCCTCTGTTTTCTCTTCTTTTTCTTTTTAATCAGTTTGGAAACGCGATGTGACTTAACAGAGTAGCTGCTTATGATTAATTATCACCAGTTACAGAGTTCATGAATGCCTCATTCAGCAGAGCTGATCTGTAGTTATACGTGATAAACACAGCAGCTATCACACTTACTGGTGTTCATCCCCCCCCCCCCCATTCCCTCACGCCCTCCCAATGTTGTGAAGCTGATGGGGAGACAGTGCGACCGCAGTTCTGCAATGTCGGTACACTGATTTTGTTTTGTCGACTTTTATTCAGCTCCCTCTTCGTCCAAAGCGAGGTGCTCCCAGACAGAGGACTGGAGAGTTGGTGTAGCTCAACAATCTCACATCCATGTTGTTACGAGTTGTTAGAAACAGGATGGTCAGCGTGCTGCGCTGGTCATTTATGTCTGGTGGCAGCAAGAACTTAATGAAACAATAAACAGCTAAATAAACAAATCTTGCACTCAACAGTTTGGTACAGGGTAGCGCCGAACCTGATTGCAGTGATTGCCCTTAAAGTGCTGCTCAATAAAATAAAAAATAAAAAAAAATTCAGGAGCCCCATCATGCTTGCTTGCTTGTGTTATTGTTTGTTTTCTTTATATATATACAGTGTATATATATATATATATATATATATATATATATATATTTATGTATATATGTATGTATATTTCTGTTGAACCACAATTCAAAATCAATGTCATGATTTTCATGATATTTTTATTTATTATTTTTGCCAATTTCAGTTTATTTCACTGACACCTGATTATTTTCTGTCTTTACTGGGTGGGTGTGTAAACTTTCAAGCATACCTGTATACAGTATACACAGTGGCACACAAATGTTTACATACACTCCCATTGAAGATTGAAAAAAATCAGCTGTCAATGAAATAAGTGGAAATTGCTAAGGCTAACACCTTAGCTTTAGCCTTGCCTTTGTCTGTTTGCTCCAGGTTAGCTTGGTTAGCTCTTAGCTACAGGAACTCAGAGTTTGTTGGGTGTCAATCATTCGCCTCAATTCCCACGGTTCCCCTTTCTTTGCCCATTCTTTTATTTTCTGGTAATGACAAGATGTTGCCAAGCTGGCGACAATGGGAACACCCACGAGCTTCATTTCAGCTCTTCAGAAATCTACGGGTGGCACGGGGAAGGTTTGTCCATCAAAATTAACCATCTACGGTCGTACTCCTGCAGTCAGAAAGCTGCTACGCCACAAACAGAAACAACTCCGCGTCTGTGGTCTCGCACACGGCTGATTGCCAATTATTGTAAAGACCTTTACACTCTAATGTCTCATTGATCTTCACTGACATGCTATTATTTTCACATCTTCCTCTCATCATTAAGTCGGTGAGGAAGTGATTTGTAAAGATGTTTTTGGGAACAGTCGTATTGGCTTTGTGTTTTTCCATCGAGCTTTTCATTGCAGCTTAATCTGTCTCAAGGTGAAAGGCAGCTATGTGTAAAGAGTTTCAAGCCTCTATCTGCAAACCTTTTTATTCACTGATGTCAAAGTCTATTAATCAGCGTGAGCAGAGCCTTTGTGTTGCCTGCAGAGCAGAAGAATATCAAAGAAGATGATCCTGAGTGATTGACCTTGCACTGCCATCAATTTTCCTTTCATTTAGAAAAGTTTGGTCTGAGCCACTGTAAATGTTGCTCTGCTCAAGGTAATTATGATCGATTTTCCTCTGCATTAGTGTTGTGCACCGCTGCTGTATAATGTGCTCGGGTTGTTGATAAAACTCCCAAACCTCGCTGCATGTACAGCATGTTTGGTCTTTGATAATCACAATTATATCACAGAGTCACAACATTAATTAAAAGTGACCTTTTGGAAGCAGTAATTAAGAGGAATGTCTTTACTCCTTTAAATCAAATGCTGCGAGTTGGAAAGCTGTTAAATTCAGCCAATTACTGCTAATGATGAGAAGCAGAAACCGTTTAAATTCAGAAAGATGTAAAAATGACAAAAGATAACATTAACTGTGCTCAAGCAATGTTTGATGAAGCTCAATAATTATGTCCTTATTAACCATCTGATGTTATAAAGAAAGGTTATGGAGGAAGGGAGACCATTTTAGCCCAGAACTAATGCACTGGGACTTAAACCTGAAACTGGTTCAGCAGAGCAGCTGCTTAAGGGAGAGCGATGGAAGAAAATAAACTTTTCCTGTGCCTGGTGTATGTTTAGGGGTCTGAGGTCATGACTATCATTTTGTGGGGGAAACATGTTATTCAGACCAGTCATCTCAGACAGTACACACACATTTCTGCCTCAGCAAGCACATTGCCAGAAAAATGTGTTGCCATTTAAGCATTGTGGTATTGACAGGAGTGAAAAAACAGTGTGATATCTGGGTGTTAAACTCTAATCCCCTCAGCATACCCCCCTCTGGAGGGCTGCTGTTCATCGATGGAAACTACAGAGTTGGGACAGATCTGATCCTATATCTGTATTGAGCTTCGATATTGACTTGATTCATGGATTGGGTATTGAACTGAGTTCCCCAATACACCTCACCGATCATGTCCAGTGTTTACAACTTGAAAATGTTACGCAGGTTTAAAGTGCTGATAACACAACCTTAACTTCAAGTAACTTTGCCATACAACAACACACCAAGACAAAATGAGTAGTTCTGTGCAGTTAGAAGTCAATCAGATATGTATTTATGTAAATATCCGTTTTCTTAAAGGCGCCTAGGAGCTATTAGCTTTTCAGGAGCAAACCTAGCCTCCATGACGTGACATCAGCGAGATAAGGAGTTGCGGTCTGCTCATTGAACACATATAGTCAAAGCTGTTGAAATCATGAAAGATGCTTCAGAACAGCTAGACTGGAACTGTTTTGTGTGGTGGATCATTAGAGAAATTTGGGGAAATCACATTTTACAAGCTAGAACCGGAGTACAACTGTAGTCAGCTGCCTACAGTCTGTCTCCAGCCTCAAGTCCACTCGGTTCAGCTAAAAGTCTGCAATGCCGACACACCGAGCAACTCAGAACTGTAAAGGAGCTTCACCGGTTTGACAAAGTCAGGCGTGACAGATGTGAGGCACTCGTTCCCTGCATTGGCTCATGGCTAACCATCTAACGAGTTAGCTCGCGGCTAGCCGCGGCATATAATTAGCCTTTAAAAAATGAGAAGATAAACTTCCATGGTTCCAGTCGAGTTTTAAATAGTTCCCATTTATGAGGATGAGGATGGAGGGAAGGATGCATCTTTGGAAGCAGCTGGAGGAGATCTGATGACCGGAGACGTCCTCATATAACCGAGCCGCAGCTGTCAGGAGCTGTTTGACCGATGTGATGAAGCAACGATGGTTGAAAAGGAAGATTCCAGAAGACATGATCGCAGTTTTATTGTGTTAGAAGTCTCAACACGTTGGTTCCTGAAGCTCCAGTAAACTGACGCTGTAGACAGGAGAGACGACTGTTGCCAACTGTTTCCCAGTGAGTCCGACTCCGAGTCCGAGCAAATAACTCAAAAACTTACAAACACCAAAAAATATCGCACATTTCCAGAATGAGCTGAACATTTTGATAGTTGAGTGGTTAACGTGGCACAAACAGAGTAGGAGGAGTAGACCGAAGAGCAACTGAAACGTGCAGAGCTACAGGCAGGCGCAGAGGCGATACCTCAGTTTAAGAATAAAAGAACGAATCAAAATTTGAACAAAATTTAATGTGACATTTGCCGGCCACCGCTACTGCCGATCCAAGGGACTGGGGGCTAAATGTCTATACCCCCCACCCCGGGGGGGTCCAAATCTCCATGGCCCTGTGTGAAAAAGTAAGTTTTTGTGATTTTTGTCTCACATTTAAATTTGTTTGATGACCTGAAACATATAAGTGTGACAAACATGCAATAAAAATAAGAAATGAGGAAGGGGGCAAACACTTTTTCACACAGCTGTATATGGTGATTTGGTTCCAGTGCTTCATTTCGCAGGATGAGGTCCTTTTTGGATTTTGTGAATTGTGTTATTTTGATAAAACCACGGACACATGAGAACAGGAACGTTTTCAACTTGGATTCAAAAGTGTCTCCTGTTTAATTTCCACTGGCAGTTTGTTCCACTTGTTTGCAGCGTGACAGCTAAGTGCTGCTTCTCCATCTTTAGTCTGGACTCTGGTCTGGACTAGCTGACCCAAGTCCTTAAGAGCATTGCTGGGTTTCACAGATGTATTCTGGGCCTAAACCGTTCTGGGATTTGTAGATGATCAGCAGGATTTTATAATCTATAGGGGATTATCACGCTTCCGTGTTCCGAACTTCCGGTTTAAAACAGTTAGACGGCCCACTTCCAGCCCAGTTCAATGTCCCTGCTTTACTTCGTAGATAACGTGAATAAACGCCAACCCTACTGAAATTTTCACGGATTCCAGACTGAAGTGATATTAAGGAAGAAGTGGATCAAAGCGATTCTCCAGAGTGAAGGGCCGAACTTTGTAATAAAACAACGTAGCATGTTTGTTTGTAGCCGGTGGGGCACAACACCGGCATGCTAGCATTAGCCAGCTAACGTTTACCGACGTGCTTATCTTTTTGCGTCTTAAAACACACATACATCTGAAAATCGGGTCTGTACCCCCCCGTTTCCAGTGGAACAACTGGGGACTGCCAAGAAAGGAGACGCTTTCAGATGCTTGTGTGTTTTCAGCCGCACAAAGTTAGGCACGTCATCAAGCTGGCTAATGCTAACCTGCTAACAGTAGTCCGCCAGCTACTACTCTGTTAAGCTTTGTAAATCGGATAAACCAATGCCAAGTTTTCATTCCAGACTAAAGTGATGCTAAGGAAGAAGTGGATCAAAACGACCGATTCGCCGCGGTGAAGGACCGAACTTTATAATAAAATGACACACGTTTGTTTGTGGCCGGCAGACTGCGCAGTCGTGTTAGCAGGCTAGCATTAACCAGCTCGATGACGTGCCTAACTTTGTGCGGCTGAAAACACACAAGCATCTGAAAGTGTCTCCTTTCTTGGCAGTCCCCAGTTGTTCCACTGGAAACGGGGGGTACAGACCCGATTTTCAGATGTTTGTGTGTTTTAAGACGCACAATGTTAAGCACGTCAGTAAACGCTAGCTGGCTAATTCTAGCATGCTGTGAAGTGCCGGTGTTGTGCCCCACCGGCGACAAACAAACGTGTGTTTTATTATGAAGTTCGGCCCTTCACCGTGGCGAATCGATCGCTTTGATCCACTTCTTCCTCAGTATCACTTCAGTCTAGAATGAAAACTTAAGTATGTTTGGAGTTTATACGAAACAGTATAACAGAGCAGGAACGGCTGTCGTTAAAATGGCCCGGAAGAGGAAGTGTCCAAATACCGGGACGTTCCGGTAAGCGTGATAATCCCCTATTCTCTGACTAACTGGAAGCCAGTGTGAAGATGTGAAACTGCAGTAAGTTCAGATCTTTTAGTCCTGCACTTGCCTTTGTAGATTAAACATGTCTGTTCTTTGTAACAGTCTGGAAATAATTTTAAAGGACATCTTTATGAGTCATGTTCAAGCTTATGAACAAACTATGACTGAGCGAGTTGTTATTCTATGGATCTGCATCCATAATTAAATTTAGTTTTTGGCTCTTTAATGCTCTTGCATACTATTATTTATTGATAAATTAAACTAAACGTTAAATTAAAGAAAAAAGTCATTCCATGTTAAACAGGAATATTAATTCCTAAGTGCTGCCTGTAAATTTGTTGTTGGCTTCAAACTAAATAAAATGTAAGTCTATGTCCGTGACGTAGCGAAATGTTAAACAAAGCGTTGACAAATCTCATTTGTGATACTGCTTAACTGATTAAACTTCTGAGTTTGATTGCTGCAGCTTTAATGACTTTCCATCCAGGCCTGACTCTGTGCTGAGAATCACAAAAGGAACTTAATGGTGTTTGTCGGACTTGTAATGGGAGTCGACACAGTCTGGGGACGGAAAACGTTGGCAGTTAAAAAGAGGATTATTGCTTCTGTTCCTCAAGAGTTCTCATCAGTGTCGCTTGATTCGCATAAAAAATAATTCACTTGTTGAAGAGTGAGAAAACAAAACAGCTAATGAGAAATTAAATGGAAGAAAAACAGCCTTCACACCAGAGACAACCTGAGTCACTTGTTTTGTCTTTTAATATCAACAGGAAATAAGTGAGGAGAGTTTTAAGTATAACAGAAAGGAAGCAAAAATATGTAAATGTGAGAAGCCAGAAAATGTTTTGGAGCCTGGAGACATCAGCGGGAGAAAACGAAGAGGAGGACTGGGGTGGTGATTGACGTGACTCCCTGCTGATGTCAGGGTCGAGTCAAGCTCTGCTTTGTGTTTTTGTCTCCCTCCTTCATTAAATATCCATTACACTCCTGCTAATGAAGACTTAATGACAACAAGGCTGGTGGATCGTCCTTCATGAGGGGCTCAGGGGAGCCCAATCAGCATCGGGCCGTTTTGGTGAGGTGGTAAAGAAAGGGTAGACAAAGTAGGTTTCCATTTCTTTTCCTTTGTGAAGTGTGGAGGGACCCTCAGCTCTCTGACTGAAGAAGTTGCAAAGGTGGAGCGTGCTCTTTAGGAAACATCAGAACCTGGATTCTCTACTGAAAGTTATCTTTAGTACAAGAAAATATAGTTATAGAATATTATATACATTATATATATATATATATATATATATATATATATATATATATATATATATATATATATATATATATATATATATATTGGGGTGCTGGGATGCAATTTAAGGGCGCTTCAGCACATCCAAAAATGGGCTAAAATCACTAATGCAAACAACAGTGGGCAGTGGGCCAAAAATAATTGCTTGCAGGCCAAAATTGCCTGTGGGTCCTAAATTGGACAGCCCTCCTCTAGAACCATTAAATAAACCTGCAGTCTGAGGATAAATGGTAAATACATTGAAAATAAACAGATTTGCTCCACTACTGAATAAAACCTGGTTATTGGTGGAGAGGAGGATTCTGAAGGGAACTGAGAGCATGAATGTTGGTAAGTGAAGCAACAAACAGGACATTTGTAGCTGTAACCAGTAGAAACAAAGGCGGAAAAGCATCTTTCTTTCCATATCTAAAGGGAAATGAGCAAGCAAGCAAGAAATTAGAGGAAAATATTTTTACTATCTAATCTGATTTCTGTTCACACTTCAGTTTATGCAGGAAAAGAAAACAGAATAAACTATAGAAAGAGTCAGAAAGAACAGAAAGAACTATCAATGATATTTTTAAATAAAGCATGTCAACATAATCTGTAAAAGTTCATCACCAGCATCTTCCTAGTCACGTCTCCTACTGTAAACTTTTTTGGCCATTTGATGGATTATTCTCCTAATGAGTAGATTCTGGTAAATTAGCATGAGATTATGAGCGACAGGGACAAAAAGCTGCTTTGCACAGCTGAAGGTGACCTCGGCTTTAACACCTGGATACTGCACCGTCAGTCAAGCCAAAGGAGCAGAATTCAACCTGCAGGCCAAACAAATGCAGGAGATGCCATGAAAACTCAAACACCGAATTACAAGTCCTTTTTTACATAATGGCAAGAATCTCCACTTGCATCACAGCTGACTTCCCTAAACTTTTCCTGACTGGTGTCAGGTTCTGAGTCAGCAGAACCCAACCCACTGCAACCTTCTCAAAGGACGTCAACTTCTTTGAGCTTTTAACTGTTAAAGAAAACTCTTGAACAATGTCAACACGTACATGGAGCACTGGTCTGGACTTAATGACTCTGCGACGCAATCATCATCTTCATCATCATCAGCTGTTTAGAGTTTACATCGAACGTGTGATTTGAGCTTATTACATACGCCACGAGAAGCAAGAAATTTGTTGTTGCCCGTAAGGCTGCAAGAACAAAAAAAAAAAGGTCTTTTTCATCAAGTCATTTTATACCCACAAGAAGAAAGTTCTGCTCGGCTGATGTGTTAAGAACAAGTCGCAAGACATCCTCGCTGTGAGAACAAAATAACATCATTTTACAGCAAAATTTGTACAACCCGTAAAGTTGTACTAAAAAAGTAGCAAAAAAGTAACAATACATGAATTGGTTTACTTAATTTTTTATACTGTTACAAGAAATTTTATTGTTCAAATAGTCTCTTAAAGCAGAACTCAGTGACTTCAGCTTGGGGCTCCCCCTAGTGGCGTCCTTTCACGGTCGTAAAGATCAACCCCCCCTACACCCCCACAGCACACAGACGGCTTCTCTACCTGTCTTTCCTCTATTCTGATCCCTGGATATATTTCTAAGCATTTACTAGCTTGTTGATGCTACTTTGCTGCGTTGGTAGCAGCACCACGTCTCTTTCTGCTCAAAGCAAAGACCTGTATCTTCTGAAACGGGACGTTTTCCCCACAATTTGCGGGTAAATATGCCGTGTATTATATTTTTCTCTGGTGTTGGCGGGTAGCAGGTAAGAATACAAACTTTTATTTACTTTTTTGTGTACATGACAAGTGATTATTGAGCCTGAAGCAGTGATGCTTCACCCGGCGCCCAGGCAGCGCAAGCTACGTGAATCACTCTGGTCCAGCAAAGAGTTGGTTATGAGAGCCAGGAGCCGGTGTTTAGGTGGTGTGAAGCTAAAGAAATGTTTTCTTCGAATTAGCGCTGGTAGTCTGGTTCAAATCAGAGCTGGAAGCAGCTCGTAGATAGGGGACCTGAGTACCGTACAGCGGTTTCTGTTGTCACAAGTTCTGCTCGGTCGGCGCAGGCAAAGTTGCATAGAGCTGCTCGCAGGCCAGAGGCACCGGTGGGAGGGGGGGAAACATTGAATCGCTCTGTAAACACTTTGTTTAGCCCCACAGGGATTCCGAAAAGCATTTATTGAGGTAAAAAAGTTACTGAGTTTCCCCTTTAAAACTGGCTAGAGTACTACATAACTTTATATCAAGGCTGTCCAAATTGGAGCCCGGGGGCCAAAGTTGGCTCGTGAGTGATTATTTTTGGCCCACCACCTTTTGTATTAACATATATATGAATATATATATATATATATATAAATATATATATATATATAGGCCTATATATAATATTCCTAGCAGTGTGAAAAGTTCTTTTGATATTTATTCATTGCTGCACTTCCCCTCTTGACCACAAATGAACACTGCATCACATTGTGGGTAGGGTAGCACTGTGGTTCGTCTATTAGCTCAGATGTGGAAGCCCATGATCAGAGAATAAGTGAGAGGATGCTGTCCAAACTAAAACCTCATACAAAGTTTTGTGAAAAACAGACAATGATCACAGTAAAGAATGGTGTTATTCATTTTCCACATTACTTTTAATAAGGTTTTATTTTGAACAATTACGCTATGGGCAAAGCACTTTAATTTCTTACACTACAACATGAATTTTTAGTTTTGGCCCGTGACCATTGACCCCAAGTCATGTTGTCGAGGCCACGAGAACAAAATGATGTCACATCATTCTCACTGCTCTGGTTGGTGAGTTCTTGTGGATTGTTTGCAACACATCAGCTGAGCAAAACTTTCTCCTTGAAGGTCTCCGAGAAATACTGTGTAATCTGGGGGACATTTGAGATGGGTGTGGTTAAAGGTGGAGTGGATATTGTTTTCCAGGATGATATTTTTACAATATTGCTTAAAATCTCCTGCACACTCTGGTTACAGCCAATTAAACTAACATAAAATAAGCAATTTTTGGTCCATGCGAAACAGACAGGATTGTAGAAACACCATTTAATGCTGATTTGTCCCTCTCTATGCGTGCCCTTTTAAGGCAAATCTGTAAAACGTGGTAGATGGAATATATTTCATGCAGCAAAGCACCAACACTGTCCTTTATTTCCATCAACATGTCTGTAGCGAGTTTAAAACTGGACAAAAGGTCTAAGGCTTATTTTAACTCCTTCCCCCCTTTGCGAAGCCTGCTTTCAAAGGATATTCCAAATACATGTCTTTGTACAAAGTATCAGATCGATATCGCTGATTCTTGCTTGAATTTTACTTACAAAATTCTGTGGTATCACTTTTGATAAAAGCCCAGAAGGTCACAGGTCAGTGGACCAATGAGCACACATCTCCATGTCAAAAAGTTGGTCACTACCAAGAATTTCATTCATACTTTAAAGTTTGACACAAAGGCATAGCCTTCTTGTGGGTGAGCGGATTGGGGCACAGTAACTCATTGGGGGGGGCGGCATGGCCTGCCACTGCTCCTCAGACACCAACTAGGGATGGGCATGTCAATACCTTGGAGTCTATCCTTCAATACCAGCCGTACAAAATCAGAAAGCATTGTGATACCACTGTACAGATACAATATAATTTGTTTTAGGTAATAAAATGAAAGCCAGATTCTAGCTTCTGTATCACATGGTTGTAGCCTCAGATGTCATGTTGCAATTTTTTGTAGTCTTGGTTTAGTGTACATTGTTTTAGTACATTTTCCACTTAAATTTTAGTATAATTGAAAGTTTAATTTTTCTTAAAATCCCCCCATACTTGTTCTCAGGTTTTACCCAATATTGTCCTTGCATTTGAGGTATTAAAGCAAAATGTGAATTTCTTTTAAAGGACAGTATCTTTGTTACCACTGAAAGTGCCATAAACTGGTATTGTATAAACATGAAATTTTGGTATGGCCGATCCAACAACCCTGTTTGCCAGTATGGCTGAACAGCTTTGATAATGCTCTGGCTTCTCCGTAGAGCCAGCTACATAGCAAGCAGATCCAACAGCAGAAATCTGTCCAGAAACCAAAACTGGTTTGACAGTTCCAAAGTCTCCCACTTGGATCTGGTGAATGGTCAAATATGGGAGCAGTGTAGGTTCAGCTTCCTTGCACCCAGTAATAGTCTATGGAATCAGTCCTGCTAAACAAGGTCCCAGGTTTATGCAGCCAGAGAGACCACTGTAGTAGTTTAGGCTTTAGGGACACTTCCTCCAATTTCAGGTTCCGCCACCCCATCCACAGATATCCCAGCACAGGGGAGCTGGGTTGCTCTGGGCAAGTGTGGAAGCAACACAGCTTGAGGGAAATGTGCATGTGACCATTGCTTGGCTGGTTGTTTCAGGAACCTCTGGCCAGGTTAGGATGAAGTTACTAAACTGCCTGATTTAAATTCATGCGCAGAAGTTGCCATTTCCAACAAGTCAGACAAGGAATGAAATTCAGAAAGCCATTTAATGTCAGTAGGAAGCAGCAGTTCTTCAGCATGGAGACCTGCAGCACAAAGACAAGTCAGTCAACTGGCAGCAGCTACAGAGCACAGAGAGTGAAGGGAGCCTCACCAGAACCAGTTTCAGAAGCCCTTCTGGACCTGGCCTTTGCTGTGCCCAGATGTCTTGCCGTGGTGAGGGAATATCGGCCCCTGGGGTTCAACTGGTTCTGTCCGGGTGTAGAACTGCTGGAGGAACCTGTAATTATGCTTCTTGTAGTGGGAGTGAGCTTTGCGAGCGTAGACCTGATCCCCAGGAGACACGGAGGTGAAGTCAGGCTCCGTGTCGCCACTGTCAGATGAAGAGCCCCCTCCCCCCTGTGCAGACTGCTGATGGCTGCCTGGAGAGCCAGACTGGCTGCCCTGCTGAGACCCAGAACTGAATATGCCAGAACCTGCAGCAGGTCGGAAGCTGGAAGAGCCTGAAGATCCAGACTGGCTTTGATCACCAAACTGCCCAGACCCAAAACTGGAGAAGCTGCCAGCACCTGAAGCAGGGTAGGACCCACGACTGTAAGAAGATCCTGGAAACCCACTTGTGCCAAAACTAGGTTTTTCAGCAGGTTTCTCATAGGGACCTGGAGAGCCTCCAGATGAAGCCAGGTACCAGGTGGAATCCATGGATCCTGGAGCTGAAGCAGGAATGGAGCCAGAGTAGTAGAAGTCAGAACCAGGATGGGCTACTGGTTTCTCGTAGGGACCTTGATAGCCTCCTGAAAGGAGAAGCTCAGGAGTCAGCATCTAGTCACAACTTACAGTAGCTTCTCATTCCAGTTTTGTCATCTTACCTGAATATGGGGGCTCACAGGTGATGCTTCCAACCAGCAACAGAGAAATCCACAACACCCTGCAGACACATGAAGGTCACAAGACATTCCAGACCAGTGGGTCCAGTATTCAACCCCACCACCTCCACCCGACATGCACAATCCTGAGGAGCTTCCCTGCACAGTGTAATGCAGTTACAACTGTGCAGGTTGTTCCTCCGCTCTGAAACATTGGAGGTAGCCCAGGATCAGAAACACCCTTTAAAAGCTCCGTTGGAGACTGGAAGTTCCTCACCTCATTTTGCTGCAGTTAACGCTGACCTGGGACCTGCTGCTGACAGACCACACAAAGTTAGCGCACTCTGACTTAGTGAGCAGCTGCTTTTATATGATCCTAGTTGAGAGGGAACTGATTGGAGCTGATTGCTCAGTGAGAACAGCTGCTGATCAATATGCAGCTCATAATGACGCTGGTCTCCTGGCACCATATTCCTAAAGATTCTTAGTGAAAGAGTTGCTCCAAGTGGCAAATTAAAAAAAAAATTCTTAGAATCATGATGTTTTCTAGAATTTCCACTAAAAGTTTTGAGTAAATCCTGTAAAGATAAAAGCTATTCCTAAAGGATCCTAGCTCTTTAAGCAGAACTCAGTAACTTTAGCATGGGGCTCCCCCTAGTGGCGTCCTTTCACTGTCGTAAAGTTCATACTCCCCCTACCTCCCACAGCACACAGACGGCTTCTCTACCTGTCTTTCCTCTATTCTGATCCTTGAATATATTTCTAAGCTTTTACTAGCTTGTTGATGTATTTGCTAGTTGGTAGCAGCAGCTCGTTCCCTCTGCTAAAGCAGAGTGGGTTTGAATGGGATGTTTTGGTTGGGGTAATATGGTGGATTTATTTTTTTGGTGTTGGAGGTAGAGGTAAGAATATAAACTTATTTCTTTGTGTGAAGTGATTTTGAGGAGAGGTGTTCCGGAGGAGCGAGTCGTGATTTGGTAGAAAGAGTTGGTTATGAGAGCAGGAGCGTGTTTAGGTGGTGTGGGCTAAAGAAATGTTTTCTTGATGGTGTGTTGGTTAAATAGAGTGGAAGAGCTCGGTAGATAGGGGACTGAGTACCGAGCGGTTTTGTTGTTGAGTTTGTGGGTGGTGAGGAAAGTTGCATAGAGGTTGCATAGGTTAAAATCCGCGTTTGTTTCTTTTTTTAATCTTAAATGCTTTTAATTTGAATTGTTCGTTTTTTCTTTCCCTTTTCTTATGTTTGTAAAGCTTGGTTGAATTGTTTTGTAGAGGATAAAATAAATTGTGTAGGTGCAAGGATGGGGGGAGAGGGGGGGGGGGGGGGGGGGGGACATTGAAACGCTCCGTAAACACTGTTAGAGGGGATTGAAAAGCATTATTGAGGTAAAAAAGTTACTAAATTCCCCTTTAAAATGCTAGAGTACTACATCACTTTATATAGGGCTGTCCAAATTGGGGCCGGGGCAAGTTGGTGTGAGTGATTATTTTTGGCCCCCACCTATGTTTGCATGGCAATTGGTTTATTTGTTGTGTTTTGTGCGTTGCCGAAATTTTTTGGGTTTTTTGCTGTATAGATGTGTGTTAGGTGGGTGATAATTTTTGGCCGGTTGTTAATTTGTTATTTTCATGTTCTTTTATCTTTTATATTAATTTGGCGCCTAATGTTTGCCACAACACACTTTCTTCCTTATCCTTCTTTACCTCCTGCGCCGCCCCCCCAGCTATCGGCCACACAGCACAGCAAACCCTAGTAACAAACACACGGGACACAGAAAGTATTGATAAGCAAACGATCCTTTACTTCAAGGAAAAAGAGGCAGAATTTCTCTCTATAAGAAAATGTATTCTAAATGTTTTGTAATTACCTCAAATATGCATTTGTTAGCTCTGTAAATATCCCCAATAAAATCCAATAACCGTCCTTCCTTACCCATATGAAGACTTACAACAAACGGCATAATGAGAGAAAACCACCGTTAAAATTTGGGGTAGTTGTTATTTCGTAAATAACACGTTAAAATTAACTGGTTTTGAAACAAATAACGTTTTTTTTGTATTTAAAGATGTTTTGAATGGGTATATTTGGTAAAGAAGATTGTGAAACATTTTGCGTATATTTTTTGTCTTTTGTGCTTAAAAAGTGTTAGATGGATTGGCGCATATTTTTTCAAGTAGTGCAGAGTTTAAAATGACAAAAAGGTTAGGTTTTTATCCTTCCCGCGGCCGCTTAAAGATATTCAAATAATGTTTAAGTAAGATAGATAGCTTTTTGTTGATTTTTTAAATTTGTGGTATCTTTATAGCCAGTAGGTCAAGGTAGTGGACCAATGGCACACATTCATGTCAAAAAAATTGGTATAAGGAATAATTTAATTCACTTAGTTTGACACAAGGCATAGCCTTCTTGTGGGTGGCGGATTGGGGCACAGTAACTCATTGGGGGGGGGGGGGGGCATGGCCTGCCAATGCTCCTCAGACAACTAGGGATGGGCACATCAATACCTTGGAGTCTATCCTTCAATACCAGCCGTACAAAATCAGAAATCGTGATACCACTGTACAGATAAATATGTAATTTGAGTTTTAGGTAATAAAATGAAAGCCAGATTGTAGCTTCTGTATCACATGGTGGTAGCCTCAGATGTCTGTTGCAATGTTTTGTAGTCTTGATTTAGTGTACATCGTTTTACAAATTTGTAATATATTTTCCACTTAAATTTTAGTTGAAAGTTTAATTTGTTTTAAAATCCCCCAATACTTCTGGTCTCAGGTTTTCCCAATATTGTCCTTGCATTTGAGGTATTAAAGCAAAATCTATCATGTGATTTTCTTTTAAAGGACAGCATCTGTATTGATACTGCTGAAAGTGCCATAAACTGGTATTGTATAAACATGAAATTTTGGTATGGCCCATCCCCAACAACCCTGTTTGCCAGTATGGCTGAACAGCTTTGATAATGCTCTGGCTTCTCCATAGAGCCAGCCACATAGCAACCAGATCCAACAGCAGAAATCTGTCCAGAAACCAAAACTGGTTTGACAGTTCCAAAGTCTCCCACTTGGATCTGGTGAATGGTCAAATATGGGAGCAGTGTGGTTCAGCTTCCTTGCACCCAGTTATCTCAGGAATCAGTCCTGCTAAACAAGGTCCCAGGTTTATGCAGCCAGAGAGACCACTGAAGTGGTTTAGGCTTATTAGGGACATTTCCTCCATTTCAGGTTCCGCCACCCCATCCACAGATATCCCAGCCCAGGGGAGCTGGGTTGCTCTGGGCAAGTGTGGAAGCAACACAGCTTGAGGGAAATGTGCATGTGACCATTGCTTGGCTGGTTGTATCAGGAACCTCTGGCCAGGTTAGGATGAAGTTACTAAACTGCCTGATGTAAATTCAGGAGAGCAGAAGTTGCCATTTCCAACAATTCAGACAAGGAATGAAGTTCAGAAAGCCATTTAATGTCAGTAGGAAGCAGCAGTTCTTCAGCATGGAGACCTGCAGCACAAAGACAAGTCAGTCAACTGGCAGCAGCTACAGAGCACAGAGAGTGAAGGGAGCCTCACCAGAACCAGTTTCAGAAGCCCTTCTGGACCTGGCCTTTGCTGTGCCCAGATGTCTTGCCGTGGTGAGGGAATATCGGCCCCTGGGGTTCAACTGGTTCTGTCTGGGTGTAGAACTGCTGCAGGAACCTGTAATTATGCTTCTTGTAGTGGGAGTGAGCTTTGCGAGCGTAGACCTGATCCCCAGGAGACACGGAAGTGAAGTCAGGCTCCGTGTCGCCACTGTCAGATGAAGAGCCCCCTCCCCCCTGTGCAGACTGCTGATGGCTGCCTGGAGAGCCAGACTGGCTGCCCTGCTGAGACCCAGAACTGAATATGCCAGAACCTGCAGCAGGTCGGAAGCTGGAAGAGCCTGAAGATCCAGACTGGCTTTGATCACCAAACTGCCCAGACCCAAAACTGGAGAAGCTGCCAGCACCTGAAGCAGGGTAGGACCCACGACTGTAAGAAGATCCTGGAAACCCACTTGTGCCAAAACTAGGTTTTTCAGCAGGTTTCTCATAGGGACCTGGAGAGCCTCCAGATGAAGCCAGGTACCAGGTGGAATCCATGGATCCTGGAGCTGAAGCAGGAATGGAGCCAGAGTAGTAGAAGTCAGAACCAGGATGGGCTACTGGTTTCTCGTAGGGACCTTGATAGCCTCCTGAAAAGGAGAAGCTCAGGAGTCAGCATCTAGTCACAACTTACAGTAGCTTCTCATTCCAGTTTTGTCATCTTACCTGAATATGGGGGCTCACAGGTGATGCTTCCAACCAGCAACAGAGAAATCCACAACACCCTGCAGACACATGAAGGGCACAAGACATTCCAGACCAGTGGGTCCAGTATTCAACCACACCACCTCCACCCGACATGCACAATCCTGAGGAGCTTCCCTGCACAGTGTAATGCAGTTACAACTGATGCAGGTTGTTCCTCCGCTCTGAAACATTGGAGGTAGCCCAGGATCAGAAACACCTTTTAAAAGCTCCGTTGGAGACTGGAAGTTCCTCACCTCATTTTGCTGCAGTTAACGCTGATCTGGGACCTGCTGCTGACAGACCACACAAAGTTCAGAGCACTCTGACTTCAAGCTGCAGCAGCTGCTTTTATATGATCCTCAGTTGAGAGGGAACAGATTGGAGCTGATTGCTCAGTGAGAACAGCTGCTGATCAATCATGCAGCTCATACATGACGCTTGGTCTCCTGGCACCATATTCCTAAGGATTCTTAGTGCAAAGAGTTGCTCCAAGTGGCCAAATTAAAAAAAAAATTCTTAGAATCATGATGTTTTCTTAGAATTTTCACTAAAAGTTTTGAGTAAATCCTCGTAAAGATAAAAGCTATTCCTAAAGGATCCTTGCTCTTTAAGCAGAACTCAGTAACTTTAGCATGGGGCTCCCCCTAGTGGCATCCTTCACTGTCGTAAAGTTCATACTCCCCCTACACCCCCACAGCACACAGACGGCTTCTCTACCTGTCTTTCCTCTATTCTGATCCCTGAATATATTTCTAAGCTTTTACTAGCTTGTTGATGCTACTTTGCTACGTTGGTAGCAGCAGCTCGTCTCCCTCTGCTCAAAGCAGAGTCCCGGGTCTCCTGCAATGGGATGTTTTACCTGCGTTTTGCGGGTAAATATGCCGTGGATTATATTCTTCTCTGGTGTTGGCGAGCAGCGGGTAAGAATATAAACTTTTATTTACTTTTTGTGTACATGACAAGTGATTATTGAGCCTGAAGCAGTGATGATTCACCCGCAACCCAGGCAGCGCAAGCTACGTGAATCACTCTGGTCCAGCAAAGAGTTGGTTATGAGAGCCAGGAGCCGTGTTTAGGTGGTGTGAAGCTAAAGAAATGTTTTCTTCGAATTAGCGCTGGTAGTCTGGTTCAAATCAGAGCTGGAAGCAGCTCGTAGATAGGGGACTTGACTACCGTACAGCGGTTTCTGTTGTCACAAATTCTGCTCGGGTCGGTGCAGGCAAAGTTGCATAGAGCTGCTCGCAGGCCAGAGGCACCGGTGGGAGGGGGGGAAACATTGAATCGCTCCGTAAACACTTTGTTTAGCCCCACAGGGATTCCGAAAAGCATTTATTGAGGTAAAAAAGTTACTGAGTTTCCCCTTTAAAACTGGCTAGAGTACTACATATATATATATATATACATATATGAATATATATATATATATATATAGGCCTATATATAATATTCCTAGCAGTGTGAAAAGTTCTTTTGATATTTATTCATTGCTGCACTTCCCCTCTTGACCACAAATGAACACTGCATCACATTGTGGGTAGGGTAGCACTGTGGTTCGTCTATTAGCTCAGATCTGGAAGCCCATGATTAGAGAATAAGTGAGAGGATGCTGTCCAAACTAAAACTTCATACAAAGTTTTGTGAAAAACAGACAATGATCACAGTAAAGAATGGTGTTATTCATTTTCCACATTACTTTTAATAAGGTTTTATTTTGAACAATTACGCTATGGGCAAAGCACTTTAATTTCTCACACTACAACATGAATTTTTAGTTTTGGCCCGTGACCATTGACCCCAAGTCATGTTGTCGAGGCCACAAGAACAAAATGACGTCACATCGTTCTCACTGCTCTGGTTGGTGAGTTCTTGTGGATTGTTTGCAACACATCAGCTGAGCAAAACTTTCTCCTTGAAGGTCTCCGAGAAATACTGTGTAATCTGGGGGACATTTGAGATGGGTGTGGTTAAAGGTGGAGTGGATATTGTTTTCCAGGACGATTTTTTTACAATATTGCTTAAAATCTCCTGCACACTCTGGTTACAGCCAATTAAACTAACATAAAATAAGCAATTTTTGGTCCATGCGAAACAGACAGGATTGTAGAAACACCATTTAATGCCGATTTGTCCCTCTCTATGCGTGCCCTTTTAATGCAAATCAGTAAAACGTGGTAGATGGAATATATTTCATGCAGCAAAGCACCTACACTGTCCTTTATCCATTAACATGTCTGTAGCGAGAGTTGGCTTATTTTAACTCCTTCCCCCTTTGCGAAGCCTGCTTTCAAAGGATATTCCAAATACATGTCTTTGTACAAAGTATCAGATCGATATCGCTGATTCTTGCTTGAATTTTACTTACAAAATTCTGTGGTATCACTTTTGATAAAAGCCCAGAAGGTCACAGGTCAGTGGACCAATGAGCACACATCTCCATGTCACAAAAAGTTGGTCACTACCAATAATTTAATTCATACTTTAAAGTTTGACACAAAGGCATAGCCTTCTTGTGGGTGAGCGGATTGGGGCACAGTAACTCATTGGGGGGCGGCATGGCCTGCCACTGCTCCTCAGACACCAACTAGGGATGGGCATATCAATACCTTAGTCTATTCAATACCAGCCATACAAAATCAGAAAGCATCGTGATACCACTGTACAGCTACAAAATATGTAATTTGAGTTTTAGGTAATGAAATGAAAGCCAGATTCTAGCTTCTGTATCACATGGTGGTAGCCTCAGATGTCATGTTGCAATGTTTTGTAGTCTTGATTTAGTGTACATAGTTTTAAATTTGTAATATTTTATTTTCCACTTAAATTTTAGTATGAAAGTTTAGTTTTAAAATCCCCCAATACTTCTGGTCTCAGGTTTTACCCAATATTGTCCTTGCATTTGAGGTATTAAAGCAAAATCTATGTGATTTTCTTTAATCACAGTATCTGTATTGATTCCGCTGAAAGTGCCATAAACTGGTATTGTATAAGCATGAAATTTTGGTATGGCCCATCCCCAACAACCCTGTTTGCCAGTATGGCTGAACAGCTTTGATAATGCTCTGGCTTCTCCGTAGAGCCAGCTACATAGCAAGCAGATCCAACAGTAGAAATCTGTCCAGAAACCAAAACTGGTTGACAGTTCCAAAGTCTCCCACTTGGGTCTGGTGAATGGTCAAATATGGGAGCAGTGTAGGTTCAGCTTCCTTGCACCCAGTTATCTCAGGAATCAGTCCTGCTAAACAAGGTCCCAGGTTTATGCAGCCAGAGAGACCACTGAAGTAGTTCAGGCTTATTAGGGGCATTTCCTCCAATTTCAGGTTCCACCACCCCATCCACAGATATCCCAGCCCAGAGGAGCTGGGTTGCTCTGGGCAAGTGTGGAAGCAACACAGCTTGAGGGAAATGTGCATGTGACAATTGCTTGGCTGGTTGTATCAGGAACCTCCGACCAGGTTAGGATAAAGTTACTAAACTGCCTGATGTAAATTCATGAGCAGAAGTTGCCATTTCCAACAATTCAGACAAGGAATGAAATTCAGAAAGCCATTTAATGTCAGTAGGAAGCAGCAGTTCAGCATGGAGACCTGCAGCACAAAGACAAGTCAGTCAACTGGCAGCAGCTTCAGAGCACAGAGTGAAGGGAGCCTCACCAGAACCAGTTTCAGAAGCCCTTCTGGACCTGGCCTTTGCTGTGCCCAGATGTCTTGCCGTGGTGAGGGAATATCGGCCCCTGGGGTTCAACTGGTTCTGTCCGGGTGTAGAACTGCTGGAGGAACCTGTAATTATGCTTCTTGTAGTGAGAGTGAGCTTTGCGAGCGTAGACCTGATCCCCAGGAGACACGGAAGTGAAGTCAGGCTCCGTGTCGCCACTGTCAGATGAAGAGCCCCCTCCCCCCTGTGCAGACTGCTGATGGCTGCCTGGAGATCCAGACTGGCTGCCCTGCTGAGACCCAGAACTGAAGATACCAGAACCTGCAGCAGGTCGGAAGCTGGAAGAGCCTGAAGATCCAGACTGGCTTTGATCACCAAACTGCCCAGACCCAAAACTGGAGAAGCTGCCAGCACCTGAAGCAGGGTAGGACCCACGACTGTAAGAAGATCCTGGAAACCCACTTGTGCCAAAACTAGGTTTTTCAGCAGGTTTCTCATGGGGACCTGGAGAGCCTCCAGATGAAGCCAGGTACCAGGTGGAATCCATGGATCCTGGAGCTGAAGCAGGAATGGAGCCAGAGTAGTAAAAGTCAGAACCAGGATGGGCTACTGGTTTCTCGTAGGGACCTTGATAGCCTCCTGAAAAGGAGAAGCTCAGGAGTCAGCATCTAGTCACAACTTAGCGTCTCATTCCAGTTTTGTCATCTTACCTGAATATGGGGGCTCACAGGTGATGCTTCCAACCAGCAACAGAGAAATCCACAACACCCTGCAGACACATGAAGGTCACAAGACATTCCAGACCAGTGGGTCCAGTATTCAACCCCACCACCTCCACCCGACATGCACAATCCTGAGGAGCTTCCCTGCACAGTGTATTGCAGTTACAACTGATGCAGGTTGTTAGAGATGGGACGTCTGACACCGAGACTCCGGAGCCTGTGTCAGCCAAGTGAGACAGACTACTCGAAACAGTGTATCAAAAGCCCCATCGAATCTCTGCGATCACGTAACTGATGACGTATGAGGCTTCATGCACGCCAGTGAGACACCGGAAATCACGTAACTGATTCGAATCTTTGGCGCTGTGTCGGCTGTCAAAAGGTAGACGCCAGATGCTCAACAACCTCCCCGTGCCCAGCGCTTTACAACCCTTGTGAGAAAACTACAATTGAGATTTCTTTAAAGGATGGAGAATTCTGTTGGAAGAGAACAATCTTGTGTCACCCACAAGAAATATTATTGACCTAAGTCACATTATCAGAAAGTGTGGCACAAGCACAATCCCCTCATGTACATATTTGTTTTATCTACACCTGGAATAGTTATACAGTCTGTTTTCAGCAAAAGTGTTCCACAGTGATGCATCTGAAGTTTCCAATCATGCATTATTTTCAAATCCTGTGTAGTAAACACAGGTTTGACCCAAGTTACTTCCGCTGAGTTGCATAAGGACTTTTCATAGACCCTCAGTTACATTTCCCAAACACTGATGTTGACATATTTGTTATAGTATTTCACAGCGCACTTGTGTTATATCCAAATCATGTTTGTAAAAAGCTAATGAAACATCGGACAACACATTACCATGACTACTGGTACACTGTCATCAGCCCTATTCTGACGGGATTAGTATTATCTAGGAACCACATATAATAAATAAATTACCCCCCGACGTCTGTTTTTTATGTGGCGCATTCACACTGGATAACTGAAGTCTGAGATTTGACTGAAATTCACAGACATCCAGCAGATATGATGCCAACGTGCTGCATATTGCGTAACATCTGCTCTTACGAGTCTGTGTTTCCATCGGCAGTGGATGATCATTCAGAAACAAATGTGTTAAATAACACACGGACAGTCGTAACCAACGCTTTAAGAACTTGTACCATGTCAGCATGTTGTCCAAACCTAAACGTTTCTCGCTGCGGGAACGGGACTAGTGAAACTCCACTGATCACTCCAATTCCAAAGTTAATGCTTTAGCCTATATTATCGTAAACATGATACTTTGGAGGAAAAATTTTTTTGAAGCCTCCATTTTTCGCCAAAATGGAAATGAAATGCGTCCAGGAAACAAATACCACCAAATTACGGGTAATTTCTGTCCAAATCACAGAGATGTCCATTCGCACTGGATTAGTATTATCAGAGGACCTCTGAGTTTAGGAAATTATAGTACGTAATTTGCGGGGGAATTATTACTGTACATCGCAAATCACAGACATGACCGATTCACACTGGATTAAAATCACAGACAACCTCTGTAATTATTACAAATTACATGTGGTCCCTATATAATACTAATCCAGTCAGAATAGGGCTAAAGTGTTCAACTCTTCCATGTGTACATGATGATCATTTGACTGACCAGAAATGTGTAAGGCTGAATGGATTGATGTTATGTTGGAATATGAATCAATTTAGATGAATCACTCCGAGGATTATAGCGGGTATGACTCCAACTGACCACCAGGTGTCACTGGCATGATCTACGATATGAGGCTTTGAAGCTTCGACTCTTTTTCCAATACAGTCAAGCAAAGGCCTCAAAAGGTTCAAAAGGCTTCATTGGCCCATCTCTACAGGTTGTTCCTCCGCTCTGAAACATTGGAGGTAGCCCAGGATCAGAAACACCTTTTAAAAGCTCCGTTGGAGACTGGAAGTTCCTCACCTCATTTTGCTGCAGTTAACGCTGACCTGGGACCTGCTGCTGACAGACCACACAAAGTTCAGAGCACTCTGACTTCAAGCTGCAGCAGCTGCTTTTATATGATCCTCAGTTAAGAGGGAACTGATTGGAGCTGATTGCTCAGTGAGAACAGCTGCTGATCAATCATGCAGCTCATACATGACGCTCGGTCTCCTGGCACCATATTCCTAACCCCGGCTTTACACCTGGTCCCTGACGTGAGCGCAGCGCAGTGGCGCGCCATGCGCACCGGATCGCGCCCATGTAATCAATGGTGTGAAACATATTGCTCACGCTGCGGCGCGTGAGCGGTCCGTCGTCGCTCCGGCAAGCCGTGCCGCTGCGCTACAGATACGCGCCGGCTCTATTTTTGACGCTCCACGCGCCGACACTGCGTCAATTTCAGTCGTTCAGATCGAACCAGACAGGAAGTCAGACACAGGTTCAGTGTAAAATATCCGGTAACTTCCTAAACAAAAGCCATCGTGCAGCTTTTAAACTGCTGAACTACCTGAACATGACAACATCTCCTTGTCCACAAGGTTACAGTGAAATAAAAAACCATGGCACATGAACATGTGGACAAAATTAACCATTTGGATGAGAATCACAGGCGATCTAGCAGCCCTCTTGTGATTTCGTGATGTCACCAATCAACAACAGCTGGTGCACTCGCGCGTGCGCTGCGCGGCCGCACAGTGAACGGTGTAAATGCTCGCGCCGAGGAAGTCGCAGCAAAGCCGCTGCGCTCACGTCACGGACCAGGTGTAAAGCCGGGGTAAGGATTCTTAGTGCAAAGAGTTGCTCCAAGTGGCCAAATTAAAAAAAAATTCTTAGAATCATGATGTTTTCTTAGAATTTCCACTTAAAGTTTTGAGTAAATCCTCGTAAAGATAAAAGCTATTCCTAAAGGATCCTAGCTCTTTAAGCAGAACTCAGTAACTTTAGCTTGGGGCTCCCCCTAGTGGCGTCCTTTCACTGTCGTAAAGTTCATACTCCCCCTACACTCCCACAGCACACAGACGGCTTCTCTACCTGTCTTTCCTCTATTCTGATCCCTGAATATATTTCTAAGCTTTTACTAGCTTGTTGATGCTACTTTGCTACGTTGGTAGCAGCAGCTCGTCTCCCTCTGCTCAAAGCAGAGTCCCGGGTCTCCTGCAATGGGATGTTTTACCCGCGTTTTGCGGGTAAATATGCCGTGGATTATATTCTTCTCTGGTGTTGGCAGGTAGCAGGTAAGAATATAAACTTTTATTTATTTATTTATCATTGAATCGCTCCGTAAACACTTTGTTTAGCCCCACGGGGATTCCGAAAAGCATTTATTGAGGTAAAAAAGTTACTGAGTTTCCCCTTTAAAACTGGCTAGAGTACTACATCACTTTATATCAGGGCTGTCCAAATTGGGGCCCGGGGGCCAAAGTTGGCTCGTGAGTGATTATTTTTGGCCCACCACCTATTGTATTAACATATACATGAATATATATACATATATATATATTGTTGCGGATACCTCTTGTCAGCCTTAGGGCAAGTTCTTTAATATGTCTCACCTGTTGTCTCTTTTTTCTCCAGTGATTGGTTGGATGACCCATCGGAGAGTATAAGGTCCGTGAGCTGCTGGTTCTCAGATGGGGGCCACCGCCAGCCGCATTTTTGTTTTGGTTTGAGTTGGGAGTCGCCGGCAGTCCTGTTTTCGGGTTAGTCTTTTTTATTACTTTTGTTTTGGGAGCAGCCCGGATTCGACAGATCCGCTAAAGGGTTGGTCTGTGGTTTGTTCTCTCTTTTGTTCCTTTTGGCCGGGGCTCCTTTCTCTTTATTTCTTTGGATTAATAAATTGTTTGTATCTTTGCTGCCTGGTGGTGGTCTCTCATTTATGTTGTGGTTCCTTTGCCTTGAGCCGGTTCAGGGACCGTAACATATTTGGGGGCTCGTGCGGGATCCGCTTGGGATCTTTTTCTTTTCGTTGGGTCGGTTTTGGCTTTGCCGTCGTGTGGGCGCAGGTGTTTGGGCTTGCTGCTGATTGTTGTGCTGTGCAGATTGATTAGCTGGCGGCGCGTTTTTCCCTGTTGTTCCACGGTGTTTCGTGATGGAGTTTGTGCTGGAGGACTTTGTGGCTTAGCCGAGCCATGCGGTTTTTGATCGTTGTACTAAAGACCAGTTATTGTCCATTGCCGAGCATTATGCTGTCCTTGTCCTTAAGCAGTCGCGGAAGAAGGCAATCAGGGCTGAGTTGATCGCGGCTTTGGCGGATAAAGGTGTTTTGTCATTGGAGGAGTCTGCGTCCGCTGTGGTGGCGTCTGACTCTGCGTCTGCGGTGCTGGTCGGTGAAGTTCGACCCGCCCCTGAGGTCCGTCGGATGGAGTTGGAGGTTGAGCTCCGCCGTCTAGCTCTCAAAGAGCGGGAATTAGGCCTCCGCGAGAAGGAGCTCGCAGGTGAGTTCGAGCTTCGTAATGTTGAGGAGGAGAGCAGACGGCAGCTGCGGCTGCGCGAGCTGGAGCTCGCGGCATCCGCGGCGGTGTCGGAGGCATCCTCATCGCCTGAGTTTGATGTTAATAAGTGCATCAGGTTGATCCCACCTTTCTCTGAGAAGGATGTGGACAAGTATTTCGTTCTGTTTGAGCGTGTGGCTCGGACTCTCAAGTGGCCGGAGGATGTGTGGCCTTTATTGTTGCAATGCGTGTTTACGGGGAAGGCTCAGGAGGTGTATGCCACCTTGCCACCTGATGCGAGCCTGGACTATAAGCAGGTGAAAACCGCGGTGCTCAGAGCATACGAATTGGTGCCTGAGTCATACCGGCAGAAGTTTCGCCGTTATAAGAAAAATAGTGGCCAAAGCTATGTGGAGTTTGCACATGAAAAAATGTCTCTTTTTGATCGATGGTGTTTGGCCCAGAATGTTAAGTCCTTCGAGCAGTTGCGTGAACTTATTATTATGGAAGAATTTAAAAGCTGTGTTCCCGAAGGAATCGCTACTTATATAAACGAACAGAAAGCCACTGATGTAGCCAAAGCAGCTGTTTTGGCCGATGAATATGTCATTACCCATAAGGATGTTTTTGAGGGGCCGGGTGAGGTGCTGCGCCCTGGTTCTCCGGTGTTTCGCTCCCCCCGACCTGGCGACGCTGGGGCCTTTAAGTATGGTGCTGGTCGGGGTGGGCTGTTTTGTACCTATTGCCGGAAACGTGGACATATTATTGCTGACTGTTTTATGTTGGGCAAAAAGGAGTCTCATCCGAAAGCTGTTAACCTGTTGAAGACCCCACCGGAAGGTGTCCCTTCTGGGGAATTTGATTTTGACGTGTATTCCCCCTTTATAATGACGGGGTTTGTCTCCTTGCCAGAGGGCACTAAAGTCCCTGTGACCATTTTGCGGGACACCGCTGCTTCGAGATCTATTATGTTGGACAGTATCCTTCCCTTATCCGAGAAAACATCGCTTGCAGAAACTGAATTAGTGCAAGGGTTTGGTATGGGGTACGTTAATGTCCCTCTTCATTGTATTGAACTTGAGTCTGCGTTGGTGTCGGGAGAAGTTACTGTGGCTGTTTGCTCTGCTTTTCCCGTGAAGGGGGTGGATTTTCTTTTGGGAAACGATCTGGCTGGGGGTAGGATCTTGGCCTCGCCACAGATGACGGCTGTCCCAGTGGTTCCTGATGGCCCAGATGAGCTCCAGAGGAGGTTTCCCGAGGTCTTTCCGGTGTGTGCAGTTACACGTGCCATGAGCAAAAATCATGCTCCGGGTCCGTCGGCTGATTCTGGTCCGATTGACGTCCTAGACGTTGAACCGGTTGCTGTTTCGGGGCGGCCTGTTGCTGATGTTTCCTCACAACGTGTTGCTGGCGATAAAGATCAGCTCTCACCGGACGCTTTATCGATTATGGGGGGAGATGCCGGTGACTTACAGATATCTCGCGAACAACTTATAGCGGAACAGCGACGGGACTCTACCCTTGAGCCCCTCTATGCATTAGTTTTGTCCGGGGAGGACCTTGTGAAGGTGTCCTCTGGTTATTTCCTGGAGGAAGGTGTGTTGATGCGTAAATGGTCCCCGCCCTCTGTGCCGCCAGAAGACGACTGGAGTGTGGTTTTTCAGATTGTTGTTCCCCAGGTGTTCCGCTCACAGGTTCTGGGCTTGGCCCATGATAGCCCTCTGGCTGGCCATATGGGGGTTAATAAAACCTATAATCGGATTCTGCGTCATTTTTTTTGGTCCAGGCTCAAACGGGATGTGAGGCGGTATTGTCAGACCTGTCATGTTTGTCAGGTATCTGGAAAGCCGACTCAGACTCCGCCTCCCTACCCTTTGTGTCCCATTCCAGCCGTAGATGCACCTTTTGATCATGTCCTGGTCGACTGTGTTGGCCCTTTCCCGCGCACGAAAACAGGCCATCAGTATTTATTAACTGTGATGTGTGCCTCCACACGGTTTCCTGAGGCCATCCCGCTGCGTAAGATCACTGCGCCTGTTGTTCTACAGGCTTTGGTGAGGTTCTTCTCGGTATTTGGGTTGCCTAAGGTGGTTCAAACGGACCAAGGCACCAATTTTATGTCCCGCGTTTTTGGACAAGTTATGAAGGAGCTGAACATCACTCACCGCTGGTCCAGCGCTTACCACCCTGAAAGTCAGGGCACGCTGGAGAGATTTCACCAAACCCTTAAAAACATGCTCCGGGCGTTTTGTCTCGAGTTTGATAGAGACTGGGATGAAGGTGTCCACCTTCTGCTGTTTGCCGCACGGGTAGCAGTGCAGGAGTCGCTTGGCTTTAGTCCGGCTGACCTGGTCTTTGCCCACACAGTGCGTGGGCCGTTGAAGTTGCTGCGGGAAAAATGGTTGTGCGATGCTTCCCAGAACATCCTCGACTACGTCAGCACGTTTCGTTTTAAGTTACATCGGGCATGTGAGTTAGCCAGGCATAACCTTGCTGCAGCACAGTGTAAGATGAAAACCTGGTACGACAAGACTGCGAAAAGCCGACAGTTCGAAGTAGGTGATAAGGTTTTGGTCTTTTTGCCGCTGCCTGGTCCGAGTTTGCAGGCACGTTACACTGGTCCGTATGTGGTGGAAAAGAAAGTCAGTGCTACGGATTATATTGTCGCTACACCAGACCGTGCCCGCCAGAATCGGTTGTGTCATATTAACATGCTGAAACCGTATTATGATCGGGTGCAGGGTCCTCCTGGTATGGACAAGGAGAGGGGGTCGAAACCTACCCTGTGTCTGTCTTCTACTTCCGTGGTGTCGCATGTCGGGGCACAGTTTACCGCGCCCTTGGACGGGTGTGGTGACGGGGGAGGAGGTGCCCTGCCGGAGCTGTCCAGTGCTGAATCTGGGGAGCTGTCCGGTGCTGAATCTGAGGAGCTGTCCAGATCTGTGTCTGTCGCTGATGTTGAGGGTCCATCTGAGGCTGTTTTGCAGGGTCGGCTCCAGAACTCTGTGATTTTGCGCGATCTCGGTGCCTACCTGGCGCATTTGACCGTGACCCAACGGGATGATGTGATCAGGCTTATTAGCTTTCATCACTCTCTGTTTTCCGACATGCCCTCCCAGACCGCTGTACTGCAGCACGACATTGACGTGGGGAATGCTGCCCCTATTAAGCAGCACCCTTATCGGGTTAACCCCGCAAAGAAACAACGTATACGCCAGCAGGTTGATTACATGCTAGACCATGGCATAGCTGAGCCTAGCTGCAGCTCCTGGAGTTCGCCATGCCTTTTGGCTGTGAAGGCCGACGGGTCAGACCGTTTCTGTACTGATTTCAGGAAAGTTAATAGGGTCACTAGGCCAGATTGTTACCCTTTACCACGGATGGAGGATTGCGTGGACCGTGTGGGTTCCGCAGCTTTTGTGTCGAAGTTAGACCTGTTGAAGGGCTATTTGCAGGTTCCTTTAACCCAGCGAGCCAAGGAGATATCGGCGTTTGTGACCCCCGATGCATTTCTGCAGTACATAGTTATGCCGTTTGGGGTGCGTAATGCTCCTGCTACGTTTCAGCGGCTGGTTAACCTCGTGTTGTCTGGGGTGCCGGGGTGTGAGGCTTATCTCGACGACATTGTTGTGTATTGCAGTGGTTGGGAGGAGCACGTTGCTCAACTGGAGACAGTGTTTCAGAGGCTTGCCGGGGCCAATTTGACAGTTAACCTGTCTAAGTGTGAGTTTGGTCGGGCCACGGTGGTCTACCTGGGTAAGATAGTGGGTAACGGCCAGGTGAAACCGGTTGAATCCAAGGTGGAGGCAATCGTGCAGTTCCCTGTCCCGTCGTCGAGGCGCCAGCTGCAGCGATTTCTCGGAATGGCTGGTTATTACCGTGGCTTCTGCAAGAATTTTTCCGCTGTCGCTGCCCCCCTCACTGATCTCCTGAGCCCGAAGCGCCAGTTTGTCTGGTCGCCCGATTGTGCATGTGCGTTCGAGAGTATTAAAACGCTTCTGAGCCGTGCACCCGTTCTTGTTGCCCCGGCGTTTGAGTCGCCCTTCAAGCTTGCAGTGGACGCTAGTGATGCTGGCGTGGGTGCCGTCCTCCTGCAGGATGGTGCCGATGGGGTGGAGCACCCGTTGTGTTACTTCTCTAGGAAGTTTGATAAGCATCAGCGGGTGTATTCCGCCATTGATATGGAGGCCCTGGCGCTGGTGCTGGCCCTGAAACACTTTGAGGTGTACTTAGGTTCGTTGGGTTTTCCGATCGTTGTTTACACCGATCACAATCCCCTTGTGTTTATCGGTCAGATGCCCAACTCCAAACAGCGGCTCATGAGGTGGGCGCTCTTTTTGCAGGGTTTTAATTTGGAGATAAGGCACATCAGAGGCAGGGATAATGTTTTGGCTGACACGCTGTCCCGCTGCTCTGCAGATGCTGAGTGATGACCCTTTGGCCCCAACTCAGCATTTGGGGGTGGAGGTGTTGCGGGTACCTCTTGTCAGCCTTAGGGCAAGTTCTTTAATATGTCTCACCTGTTGTCTCTTTTCTCTCCAGTGATTGGTTGGATGACCCATCGGAGAGTATAAGGTCCGTGAGCTGCTGGTTCTCAGATGGGGGCCACCGCCAGCCGCATTTTTGTTTTGGTTTGAGTTGGGAGTCGCCGGCAGTCCTGTTTTCGGGTTAGTCTTTTTTGTTACTTTTGTTTTGGGAGCAGCCCGGATTCGATAGATCCGCAAAAGGGTTGGTCTGTGGTTTGTTCTCTCTTTTGTTCCTTTTGGCCGGGGCTCCTTTCTCTTTATTTCTTTGGATTAATAAATTGTTTGTATCGTTGCTGCCTGGTGGTGGTCTCTCATTTATGTTGTGGTTCCTTTGCCTTGAGCCGGTTCATGGACCGTAACAAAATATATATATATATAATATTCCTAGCAGTGTGAAAAGTTCTTTTGATATTTATTCATTGCAGCACTTCTCCTCTTGACCACAAATGAACACTGCATCACATTGTTGGTAGGGTAGCACTGTGGTTCGTCTATTAGCTCAGATGTGGAAGCCCATGATCAGAGAATAAGTGAGAGGATGCTGTCCAAACTAAAACCTCATACAAAGTTTTGTGAAAAACAGACAATGATCACAGTAAAGAATGGTGTTATTCATTTTCCACATTACTTTTAATAAGGTTTTATTTTGAACAATTACGCTATGGGCAAAGCACTTTAATTTCTTACACTACATGAATTTTTCGTTTTGGCCCGTGACCATTGACCAAGTCATGTTGTTGTCGAGGCCACGAGAACAAAATGACGTCACATCGTTCTCACTGCTCTGGTTGGTGAGTTCTTGGATTGTTTGCAACACATCAGCTGAGCAAAACTTTCTCCTTGAAGGTCTCCAAGAAATACTGTGTAATCTGTGGGACATTTGAGATGGGTGTGGTTAAAGGTGGAGTGGATATTGTTTTCCAGGACGATTTTTTTACAAAATTGCTTAAAATCTCCTGCACACTCTGGTTACAGCCAATTAAACTCTCCAACATAAAATAAGCAATTTTTGGTCCATGCGAAACAGACAGTATTGTAGAAACACCATCCAGTCATCTTGACCAACCAGTTCAGGTTAATTGAACACTGATTTGTCCCTCTATATGTGTGCCCTTTTAATGCAAATCAGTAAAATGTGGTAGATGGAATATATATTTCATGCAGCAAAGCACCTACACAGTCCTTTATTTCCATCAACACGTCAGTAGCGAGAGTTTAACTGGACAACAAAGGTCTAAGGCTTATTTTGTACCTCCTTCCCCCCTTTGCGAAGCCTGTTTTCAAAGGATATTCCAAATACATGTCTTTGTACATCAGATCGATATCACTGATTCTTGTTTGAATTTTACTCAATTCTGTGGCATCACTTGCACTCTGGCTGCACTTTTGATAAAAGCCCAGTAGGTCACAGGTCAGTGGACCAATGAGCACACATCTCCATGTCACAAAAAGTTGGTCACTACCAGGAATAATTTAATTCACACTTTAAAGTTTGACACTAAGGCATAGCCTTCTTGTGGGTGAGCGGACTGGGGCACAGACCAGTGAATGGTCAAATATGGGAGCAGTGTAGGTTCAGCTTCCTTGCACCCAGTTATCTCAGGAATCAGTCCTGCTAAACAAGGTCCCAGGTTCATGCAGCCAGAGAGAGCACTGAAGTAGTTCAGGCTTATTGGGACATTTCCTCCAATTTCAGGTTCCACCACCCCATCCAAAGATATCCCAGCACAGGGGAGCTGGGTTGCTCTGGGCAAGTGTGTGGTAGCAACACAGCTTGAGGGAAATGTGCATGTGACCATTGCTTGGCTGGTTGTATCAGGAACCTCTGGCCAGGTTAGGATAAAGTTACTAAACTGCCTGATGTAAATTCAGGAGAGCAGAAGTTGCCATTTCCAACAAGTCAGACAAGGAATGAAATTCAGAAAGCCATTTAATGTCAGTAGGAAGCAGCAGTTCTTCAGTATGGAGACCTGCAGCACAAAGACAAGTCAGTCAACTGGCAGCAGTTACAGAGCACAGAGAGAAGGGAGCCTCACCAGAACCAGTTTCAGAAGCCCTTCTGGACCTGGCCTTTGCTGTGCCCAGATGTCTTGCCGTGGTGAGGGAATATCGGCCCCTGGGGTTCAACTGGTTCTGTCTGGGTGTAGAACTGCTGGAGGAACCTGTAATTATGCTTCTTGTAGTGGGAGTGAGCTTTGCGAGCGTAGACCTGATCCCCAGGAGACACGGAAGTGAAGTCAGGCTCCGTGTCGCCACTGTCAGATGAAGAGCCCCCTCCCCCCTGTGCAGACTGCTGATGGCTGCCTGGAGATCCAGACTGGCTGCCCTGCTGAGACCCAGAACTGAAGATACCAGAACCTGCAGCAGGTCGGAAGCTGGAAGAGCCTGAAGATCCAGACTGGCTTTGATCACCAAACTGCCCAGACCCAAAACTGGAGAAGCTGCCAGCACCTGAAGCAGGGTAGGACCCACGACTGTAATAAGATCCTGGAAACCCACTTGTGCCAAAACTAGGTTTTTCAGCAGGTTTCTCATAGGGACCTGGAGAGCCTCCAGATGAAGCCAGGTACCAGGTGGAATCCATGGATCCTGGAGCTGAAGCAGGAATGGAGCCAGAGTAGTAAAAGTCAGAACCAGGATGGGCTACTGGTTTCTCGTAGGGACCTTGATAGCCTCCTGAAAAGGAGAAGCTCAGGAGTCAGCATCTAGTCACAACTTAGCGTCTCATTCCAGTTTTGTCATCTTACCTGAATATGGGGGCTCACAGGTGATGCTTCCAACCAGCAACAGAGAAATCCACAACACCCTGCAGACACATGAAGGTCACAAGACATTCCAGACCAGTGGGTCCAGTATTCAACCCCACCACCTCCACCCGACATGCACAATCCTGAGGAGCTTCCCTGCACAGTGTATTGCAGTTACAACTGATGCAGGTTGTTCCTCCGCTCTGAAACATTGGAGGTAGCCCAGGATCAGAAACACCTTTTAAAAGCTCCATTGGAGACTGGAAGTTCCTCACCTCATTTTGCTGCAGTTAACGCTGACCTGGGACCTGCTGCTGACAGACCACACAAAGTTCAGAGCACTCTGACTTCAAGCTGCAGCAGCTGCTTTTATATGATCCTCAGTTAAGAGGGAACTGATTGGAGCTAATCGCTTAGTGAGAACAGCTGCTGATCAATCATGCAGCTCATACATGACGCTTGGTCTCCTGGCACCATATTCCTAAGGATTCTTAGTGCAAAGAGTTGCTCCAAGTGGCCAAATTAAAAAAAAATACTTCGAATCATGATGTTTTCTTAGAATTTCCACTCAAAGTTTTGAGTAAATCCTAGTAAAGATAAAAGCTATTCCTAAAGGATCCTAGCTCTTTGAGCAGAACTCAGTAACTTTAGCTTGGGGGTCCCCCCAGTGGCGTCCTTTCACTGTCGTAAAGTTCATACTCCCCCTACACTCCCTGCACACACTGACGTCTTCTCTACCTGTCTTTCCTCTATTCTGATCCCTGAATATATTTCTAAGCTTTTACTAGCTTGTTGATGCTACTTTGCTGCGTTGGTAGCAGCACCACGTCTCTTTCTGCTCAAAGCAAAGACCTGTATCTTCTGAAACGGGACGTTTTCCCTACAATTTGCGGGTAAATATGCCGTGGATTATATTTTTCTCTGGTGTTGGCGGGTAGCAGGTAAGATGACAAACTTTTATTTACTTTTTGCGGACGTGACAAGTGATTATTGAGCCTGAAGCAGTGATGCTTCACCCAGCGCCCAGGCAGCGCAAGCTACGTGAATCACTCTGGTCCAGCAAAGAGTTGGTTATGAGAGCCAGGAGCCGTGTTTAGGTGGTGTGAAGCTAAAGAAATGTTCGAATTAGCGCTGGTAGTCTGGTTCAAATCAGAGCTGGAAGCAGCTCGGTAGATAGGGGACCTGAGTACCGTACAGCGGTTTCTGTTGTCGCAAGTTCTGCTCGGGTCGGCGCAGGCAAAGTTGCATAGAGCTGCTTGCAGGCCAGAGGCACCGGCGGGAGGGGGGGGGGCATTGAATCGCTCTGTAAACACTTTGTTTAGCCCCACGGGGATTCCGAAAAGCATTTATTGAGGTAAAAAAGTTACTGAGTTTCCCCTTTAAAACTGGCTAGAGTACTACATCACTTTATATCAGGGCTGTCCAAATTGGGGCCCGGGGGCCAAAGTTGGCTCGTGAGTGATTATTTTTGGCCCACCACCTATTGTATCAACATATACATGAATATATATACATATATATATATATATATAGGTCTATATATAATATTCCTAGCAGTGTGAAAAGTTCTTTTGATATTTATTCATTGCTGCACTTCCCCTCTTGACCACAAATGAACACTGCATCACACTGTGGGTAGGGTAGCACTGTGGTTCGTCTATTAGCTCAGATCTGGAAGCCCATGATCAGAGAATAAGTGAGAGGATGCTGTCCAAACTAAAACCTCATACAAAGTTTTGTGAAAAACAGACAATGATCACAGTAAAGAATGGTGTTATTCATTTTCCACATTACTTTTAATAAGGTTTTATTTTGAACAATTACGCTATGGGCAAAGCACTTTAATTTCTTACAATACAACATGAATTTTTCGTTTTGGCCCGTGACCATTGACCCCAAGTCATGTTGTTGTCGAGGCCACGAGAACAAAATGACGTCACATCGTCCTCACTGCTCTGGTTGGTGAGTTCTTGGATTGTTTGCAACACATCAGCTGAGCAAAACTTTCTCCTTGTAGGTGTCCGAGAAATACTGTGTAATCTGGGGGACATTTGAGATGGGTGTGGTTAAAGGTGGAGTGGATATTGATGTTTTCCAGGACGATTTTTTACAATATTGCTTACAATCTCCTGCACACTCTGGTTACAGCCAATTAAACTCTCCAACATAAAATAAGCAATTTTTGGTCCATGCGAAACAGACAGTATTGTAGAAACACCATCCAATCATCTTGACCAACCAGTTCAGGATAACTGAATGCTGATTTGTCCCTCTCTATGCGTGCCCTTTTAATGAAAATCAGGAAAACGTGGTAGATGGAATATATTTCATGCAGCAAAGCAACTACACCATTCTTTATTTCCATCAACATGTCTGTAGCGAGAGTTTAAAACTGGACAACAAAGGGCTAAGGCTTATTTAATTCCTTCCCCCCTTTGCGAAGCCTGCTTTCAAAGGATTTTCCAAATACATGTCTTTGTACAAAGTATCAGATCGATATAGCCGATTCTTGCTTGAATTTTACTTACAAAATTCTGCGGTCTCACTTGCACTCTGGCTGCACTTTTGATAAAAGCCCAGTAGGTCACAGGTCAGTGGACCAATGAGCACACATCTCCATGTCACAAGAAGTTGGTCACTACCAAGAATTTCATACTTTAAAGTTTGACACAAAGGCATAGCCTTCTTGTGGGTGAGTAAATTGGGGCACAATAACTCATGGGGGGGGGGGTATGGCCTGCCAATGCTCCTCACACCAATTAGGGATGGGCATATCAATACCTTGGAGTCTTTGATACCAGCCATACAAAATATCAGAAAGCATCGCGATTAGGACTGTGTTTAAACGATTATTTCTTAAACGATTAATCTATCGATTATTTTTTCGATGCATCGATTAATCTAACGATTCACTTTTTTTTAGCTCGATTCGATTATCTCCTCATAAATTGACAGACAGCAATTTATATATATGCTGATATAGATATCTAAAATGTAAAAAAAGAGCATGAATAAAAAGGCAGTGGGAGCCAGCAGCCTGTCATGGAGTTTTTCATGAACCAACAGAATGTAAAATTTATGTTGAAAACACAGCGGACTGAAAAACAGGCTTTTAATTCTTTGAAAATACATATATATGAAAATAAAAAAGTCATTGAAATATCATGTAAACTTGGAGGATTTAAGCTAAGACATATTTTCCAACAAAAGAAGATAAGTAAACATGAGTTGAACATTCTATTGAACATGGGTCTAGCTTCCAGAAAAAGTGCTTCATCTTTATTCCTTTAATGCTTAATAAGGGTGCCAATCACTTGGAAATGAAATTAAAAAAGCTTTATCCCAGAAGTGATTACACAATACTATTACCAACAGATGAAACACGAACATGAGGTTGAGAACGTGACTTTAATTATATTCAGTCAGAGACGAGACAGCTCCCGGCATCAGCTGCAGTTCCACCCACAGCCAGCAGATGGAGCTCGTGCTTCATGCTGACCGTCTCAAACAGGCCTGACGTGTCTGAAGACATGGCGTCCATCTTACCGAAGTGGTCTCATGAGGCTTCGGATTCGCCATCCCTAATAGTTATACCGTCGATAAACGAGTGTGGGCCTTCACTGCCTTACACTTTGGAAGAGCCACTCGCGGAGATCGGGCCGCCATCTTTGTTTTGGTATGACGCCGCATCGGTACATATTTTTTTGCGTCGACGTAATCTGTTACGTCGACGAATAGTCCCAGCCCCAGTATCTTTACCACTGTAAAGATAAATGTAATTTGTTTGAAAGTTTCAGGTAATAAAATGAAAGCCAGATTCTAGCTTCTGTATCACATGGTGGTAGCCTCAGATGTCATGTTGCAACGTTTTGTAGTCTGTTTTAGTAAATCTTACATTTTCCACTTCATTTTGGTGTAATTAAGAGTTTAAATGACAGCATCTGTATAGATACTGCTGAAAGTGCCATAAACTGGTATTGTATAAACATGAAATTTTGGTATGGCCCATCCTTAACAACCCTGTTTGCCAGCATGGCTGAACAGCTTTGATAATGCTCTGGCTTCTCCGTGGAGCCAGCCGCATAGCAACCAGATCCAACAGCAGAAATCTGTCCAGCAACCAAAACTGGTTGACAGTTCCAAAGTCTCCCACTTGGGTCTGGTGAATGGTCAAATATGGGAGCAGTGTAGGTTCAGCTTCCTTGCACCCAGTTATCTCAGGAATCAGTCCTGCTAAACAAGGTCCCAGGTTTATGCAGCCAGAGAGACCACTGAAGTAGTTCAGGCTTATTAGGGGCATTTCCTCCAATTTCAGGTTCCACCACCCCATCCAGAGATATCCCAGCACAGGGGAGCTGGGTTGCTCTGGGCAAGTGTGTGGTAGCAACACAGCTTGAGGGAAATGTGCATGTGACCATTGCTTGGCTGGTTGTATCAGGAACCTCAGACCAGGTTAGGATAAAGTTAGTAAACTGCCTGATGTGAATTCAGGAGAGCAGAAGTTGCCATTTCCAACAATTCAGACAAGGAATGAAATTCAGAAAGCCATTTAATGTCAGTAGGAAGCAGCAGTTCTTCAGCATGAGACCTGCAGCACAAGGACAAGTCAGTCAACTGGCAGCAGCTACAGAGCACAGAGAGAAGGGAGCCTCACTAGAACCAGTTTCAGAAGCCCTTCTGGACCTGGCCTTTGCTGTGCCCAGATGTCTTGCCGTGGTGAGGGAATATCGGCCCCTGGGGTTCAACTGGTTCTGTCTGGGTGTAGAACTGCTGCAGGAACCTGTAATTATGCTTCTTGTAGTGGGAGTGAGCTTTGCGAGCGTAGACCTGATCCCCAGGAGACACGGAAGTGAAGTCAGGCTCCGTGTCGCCACTGTCAGATGAAGAGCCCCCTCCCCCCTGTGCAGACTGCTGATGGCTGCCTGGAGATCCAGACTGGCTGCCCTGCTGAGACCCAGAACTGAAGATACCAGAACCTGCAGCAGGTCGGAAGCTGGAAGAGCCTGAAGATCCAGACTGGCTTTGATCACCAAACTGCCCAGACCCAAAACTGGAGAAGCTGCCAGCACCTGAAGCAGGGTAGGACCCACGACTGTAATAAGATCCTGGAAACCCACTTGTGCCAAAACTAGGTTTTTCAGCAGGTTTCTCATAGGGACCTGGAGAGCCTCCAGATGAAGCCAGGTACCAGGTGGAATCCATGGATCCTGGAGCTGAAGCAGGAATGGAGCCAGAGTAGTAAAAGTCAGAACCAGGATGGGCTACTGGCTTCTCGTAGGGACCTTGATAGCCTCCTGAAAAGGAGAAGCTCAGGAGTCAGCATCTAGTCACAACTTAGCTTCTCATTCCAGTTTTGTCATCTTACCTGAATATGGGGGCTCACAGGTGATGCTTCCAACCAGCAACAGAGAAATCCACAACACCCTGCAGACACATGAAGGTCACAAGACATTCCAGACCAGTGGGTCCAGTATTCAACCCCACCACCTCCACCCGACATGCACAATCCTGAGGAGCTTCCCTGCACAGTGTATTGCAGTTACAACTGATGCAGGTTGTTCCTCCGCTCTGAAACATTGGAGGTAGCCCAGGATCAGAAACACCTTTTAAAAGCTCCGTTGGAGACTGGAAGTTCCTCACCTCATTTTGCTGCAGTTAACGCTGACCTGGGACCTGCTGCTGACAGACCACACAAAGTTCAGAGCACTCTGACTTCAAGCTGCAGCAGCTGCTTTTATATGATCCTCAGTTAAGGGGGAACTGATTGGAGCTGATTGCTCAGTGAGAACAGCTGCTGATCAATCATGCAGCTCATACATGACGCTTGGTCTCCTGGCACCATATTCCTAAGGATTCTAACCCCGGCTTTACACCTGGTCCGTGACGTGAGCGCAGCGCAGCGGCGCGCCCTGCGCACCGGATCGCGCCCATGTAATCAATGGTGTGAAACATATTGCTCACGCTGCGGCGCGTGAGCGGTCCGTCGTCGCTCCGGCAAGCCGTGCCGCTGCGCTACAGATACGCGCCAGCTCTATTTTTGACGCTCCACGCGCCGACACTGCGTCAATTTCAGTCGTTCTGATCGAACCAGACAGGAAGTCAGACACAGGTTCAGTGTAAAATATCCGGTAACTTCCTAAACAAAAGCCATCATGCAGCTTTTAAACTGCTGAACTACCTGAACATGACAGCATCTCCGTGTCCACAAGGTTACAGTGAAATAAGAAACCATGACACATGAACATGTGGACAAAATTAACCATTTGGATGAGAATCACAGGCGATCTAGCAGCCCTCTCGTGATTTCGTGATGTCACCAATCAACAACAGCTGGTGCACTCGCGGGTGCGCTGCGCGGCCGCACAGTGAACGGTGTAAATGCTCGCACCGAGGAAGTCGCAGCAAAGCCGCTGCGCTGCGTTGCGCTCACGTCACGGACCAGGTGTAAAGCCGGGGTTAGTGCAAAGAGTTGCTCCAAGTGGCCAAATTAAAAAAAAATTCTTAGAATCATGATGTTTTCTTAGAATTTCCACTAAAAGTTTTGAGTAAATCCTCGTAAAGATAAAAGCTATTCCTGAAGGATCCTCGCTCTTTAAGCAGAACTCAGTAACTTTAGCTTGGGGCTCCCCCTAGTGGTGTCCTTTCACTGTCGTAAAGTTCATACTCCCCCTACACTCCCACAGCACACAGACGGCTTCTCTACCTGTCTTTCCTCTATTCTGATCCCTGAATATATTTCTAAGCTTTTACTAGCTTGTTGATGCTACTTTGCTACGTTGGTAGCAGCAGCTCGTCTCCCTCTGCTCAAAGCAGAGTCCCGGGTCTCCTGCAATGGGATGTTTTACCTGCATTTTGCGGGTAAATATGCCGTGGATTATATTTTTCTCTGGTGTTGGCAGGTAGCAGGTAAGAATATAAACTTTTATTTACTTTTTGTGTACATGACAAGTGATTATTGAGCCTATTCGGCCGTGAGGCTCAGTATTGCTCCAACCAGCGCCCAGGCAGCACCAGCTACGTGAACCGGATCTTCATTCTGGACCAGCAAAGAGTTGGTTTTGAGAGGCAGTTTAGGTTTAGGTGGTGTGAAGCTAAAGAACCAGTTTTTAGTTCTGTTCTGGTGTAAACCAGCACTGAGCAGCTCGGTGGTTAGGGGGACCTGAGTGTCGTACAGCGGTTTCTGTTGTCGCAAGATCTGTGTTGGGTCTGCTCAGGCAGACTTGCAAGTGCCGCTTACAGGCCAGAGACACCAGGAGGAATCGCTCCGTAAAGACTTTGTTTAGCCCCACAGGGATTCTAAAAAGCATTTATTGAAGTGACAAAGTTGAGTTCTGATTTAAAGACACACAACCGAACTTTTACCAGTTTTCTCAGTGACGCGCCTCCTATCGGCAGCTAAACTGGCATCCATCTTGTATCGTACCTGTATTGTGATTCACTCCAGCCAGTTAAAGTTGGTCTGTGTCTCAAACTGCGCACTTCAAACACTATTTTTGAGTGTGTAGTGCGTTCATGCTGTCATTTAGGCAAAAATTCAGTGCTCTGAAAGTACCCAGATGTTGCCCTAATAACAGCCAAAACCGAAATACGAAACGAAACACACTACTCGCACTAAATGGACGCCATCTTGCTGACGTTGCAGAAGAGGCGGGACCTTCAAACTGCTTTTAGAGCTGAATAATGGCAGTGAACGAAGCAGTGGCGACCCCTGCTACAGCGGAGGCTGAATTGTACTGATTAAAGTAATGTTTATAAAATTATTTAGACATAATTACTAATGTATATTGTGGCAACCAAGTTGTTCACTCCCTGATGACAGTTATGAATGAAAATGACTTTCATGCTCACATTTCAAGTCAAACAGAAGAATCCAGCAGAAACGAGTCCCCTTCCTGAATTAGCTTCTTTCTCTGCTGCACCTCCCGTCTCCATCTCTCCACAGTGTAAATCACATTAACCTCTAATAGGCAGCTTAGACGAGTACTCAAAGCACCACGGGCCATTACCTGCTCCATTTTAAGAAGATGGGTTCAGTAAAGAACTGCCCGTTACTGGAAATTAAGACACCTGCCTTCCGGCCTGCGGCTGTAATGTCCATTGAGACTGTCATATTATCAAGCTTTCCACTGCTGGTTAGGCAAAGATCAGAGGGTCAGGATCTGTCACACTCTGACTAAATTTGGCTAAAGCTCTTACATTCTGTATTGTAATCACTGTTGGAAGTCCAAAGCCGGCCTCTGGAGAAAAAATGAAGAGCGTAATAAGCAGCTCATCTTTCTGACTTTCAGTGGGGGAAGAAAGAAAAACTTTTTATGGCTCAGTAATAATTCTTTGTCATTTTCACAAAGTGCTTTGCAGCCAAAACAAGTGCTAATAAAAATGAAAGACTTCTGGATCATAAAACATGTGAGGAGAGAATGAAGTTTTAAAATATGTCGTGGCAAGAGTGGGAGGATAAAACCCAGCAACATATCAAATATTCATGAACACTTTCCTATAAAAGAAGGTTTTAAAAGATGCTGAGTATGTAGCCTGTCTGTTCCTAACATACAGTGTTTAACAGTTCGGCTCTGCTTTGGTCACTTGCAGAGAAAATTACTGTCCAGTCCACTGATGTAAGAGAAGCTCAGGCGTCTGATAAAGTCTTGATTTAATTCAGAGAAATGCTTCAATACAGGCCCGAGTGGTAGTCGTGTATGTTCACTTAATACGCTTGCATCTCTCGTGATGGCTCAGACGGTGTCACATTCATAGATTATGGAGTCATAAATCCTGTGCAGTGAGACTCAGAGGGCTTCACATTGGTCCCTGTCATATTCCTACAGAGGCTCGGAGGGGACAAAACAAACACTGAGCTTAAGAGCAAAGCTTTATTGTTTCTTGCGGCCACTAATCTGGGAGTAGTTCTCTTAGCTACATGCTGAAAGAAGGTCAACTGGTCCAAATTCCCCAAGTCATCCTCCACAATAGCTTTAATACCCTTAATATCCTTAATCTAAAAATTAAAAATTCAGCAGATACAAAAATGGTTTTAAGGAATCTTGAAGCCTTCAAGCTTTATTCCTTGATCTGTGGACGGAGTTTGATACAGTGGATTATCTGATTATGCACACTTGGTGCGCACACACACACACAGGGCTCTGCTTATAAACTGATGCTTTCATTTTGAGTTTCAATAATCAGATTTCTTCAGCTGCGTACAAACCAAACACGTCTACGTCAAGAGGGTCGAGCGTTCTAGCGGCGCGTTTTGAGCCTGTTGGTGGTCGATGCAGGTGACAGGCTTCTACCAATCAGAACGGCTCAGTGTCGTCCAAACCAAACATCGGAATGGGTAGGAACAGGGAGTTCAGCAACTTTGAACACTGAACATAGAAACCAAATATGCAGAATAGCATCTCTGAACACACAACACGTCCAACTTTGTAGCAGATAAACCAACTACAGCAGAAGACCACACCAGGTGCCACTGCAGGAAACTGAGGCTACAATTCACACACTGACCAAAACTGGACAATAGAAGATGGAAAAACGTTGCTGGTCTGATGAGTCTCCATTTCAGTTCCACGTTCAGATGCTAGGCTCAGAATTTGCTGGGAACATCATGAAAGCATGGATCCATCCTGCCTTGGATCAAGGCGCAGGCTGCTGCTGGTGTAATGGTGTGGGGGAGATTTTGGGCCCCTTAGTACCAACGTGGCGGTTTAACCACCACAGCCTCCCTGAGTGTCGTTGCTGACCATGTCCATCCCTTTATGATCAGTGTACGTCTCTATGTCTGCACATAGATTAGACAAATGACATGAGATCACATGTGGCTGTTCAACAGGCTTTTTCGTACCAGTTGTACACTAATTTACGAAAGGTTTGCGCGTGTTAAAACGGGCACTATCGTCATTACGCACGCAATAATCTTCAGAGCTGATTTAGCAGGGCAAGGCGCTATTTTGTTAAGGGGCAAAATAGCGCCGCTTCTATTTTGCACATCTGCTGCAGATGAATATGCAAACTGGGCGTTTCTGCCAGAAGGCGCAAAATATTGGGAGGAGACTATGCAAAACCTCAGTTTAACACGCGCAAATGTGATCTATCAACCGTTCAACGGAAAGCGGGCGCAAAAAATTGCGTGTAATTTAGCACGTCTGAAAAGCAGGTATAACTGGCATTTATAACTATAATGGCTGAAAGATGCTGCAGGACTGCAGACATCGGGTCAGAATCATTTCTCATGATGTGTTCAGGCGACACGTCAAGTTTTCATTAAATTAAATAACAATCAACATCACTGTTAAACACGGGTTATTCTAGACATGAACCAGAACATCTGCAGCTGCAGCATCATGGTAGTTAAAGCTGACATTATTTATGCCTTTTTATTTTCTTTTATTTTTTGCCAATGGCATATTTTTACATTAAAATCATCTCCTGCTCCTCCACACCGCAGCAACTGCTGCTGCTGTTCTGAGGTTGCTTTCCTGCGTGAAGTTGCCCCCCACCCCACGGAAAACTCAGTGAAAATAACCAGTAACGTCGCACAAACTCATTCATTCATTCATTCATTCATTCATTTTCTGTACCGCTTATCCAGTTCAGGGTCGCGGGGGTTGCTGGAGTCTTTCCCAGCTATTATCAGGCGATAGGCGGGGTACACCCTGGACAGGTCGCCAGTCTGTCACAATGAAAGCACGTCGCACAAACTAATGATACTATTTTGTACTGAGTTTTGCGTGAGGTGGGGGGCAATTACACAGGTCCAGCGGCTGGCATTGTGCCAAAGAGCGCGCCGTCTGTGCGTAATATCAGATCATCTTCAACAGCGTGTCCTTATCCATGTCCTTAAACTGGCCTCTTCTTACGATCCACAGGGAAACCTGCTGCATCGTTTTTATTTATAGTTATTATGAAGAGTTCATTTGCAAAAACAGACAAACATCACTGTGGAAAAACAGAGTTAGCTGCTTTTGTTGCTGTTGGGTACAAACGTCATATCTCCATTTATCATAAAAACTCTACTTCACGTGAGCTTGATTTGGTGAAAATATTCCAAAAGTAAATGAAGAGTTTATTTGCAAAAGCAGTTAACTCCGTTTTTTCTGAATGGCGTTTGTCTATTTTTGCAAATGAACTCTTCATATTTATCTTATATTCAGTTTTTATTTGCCTCATTATATCTCTGAAACTAACATCTCTCTATCAGGATGAATTTCATTTTGCGTTTACCACATGCTCTTCTGAACTTTCCGTGGCGCAGGGAGAGCGCACGCTAAATCCTCATTTAAATCCTGCTGTTTGTGCCTGTTACAGATTGCGCGTGTAGTGTTTTTGATCACCCGCAAACGCTGAAAAGACAGCGCACGCTATTTATCTGCGAGGCAAAGATATCAGAACTCGCAATTTGGATTCTTTGTATATCGGGCCCTAAAAGATTCCAAGTTGAGTCTCTAAATGGAGCTGTGGACCATGACTCGCTGCAGACCACTGCTCACACCCCTGACTTCACTCCCCTGCTTATTACCACCTGATATGTGGTTATATGAATCCCACATTACTGTCAGTTTACTAGCTGATGAATAAATATTGGACCTAAGTTTTAAATCCATTGCTGAATTAATCTCTCATCCCCCCATTGCAGAGCTGATGTCATCCACCAGTTAGTTATTTATGAGAATATCATGAGTCATTTTGATTAACTGAAGCAAAAATGCAATAAACTCTCTGGAGATGACTTCTTTAATGTCAGCTTTTGCTGTTTTATATCATTTCTTTGAGAGTTACCACATTTGTTGTGACAGCTATTCTACCAAACCACAACATGTGAACGTTTCTCAGAGCTTCAGGAACAAATGACGAGCCTTTTCCACTGTTTTCTGACATTTCATGCACCGAACAAAGGATTGATTAGATTATTTCAGAAAATGTCAGATGCTTAAACAAAGGAAATAATTCTTGGCTTTAGTCTTGCTCTGAAATATTACTTAGGATTGATGAGTACATAAGAGCTGTTTGACTACATGAATGACTTAAATATAACATGAAACAATTTATGTCTTAAAACTAAATAGAATGAAAAGAAAGATGGTCCGTCACAGCTGTAACAGAAAAGTAGGGAAATTGGTGTTTGTTGGATCATTTCTTTCTTGTAAGATGAAAACAAGTCTGATACCGATGGAAAATCCTTTTATTTCCCTTTTACTGTAAAAGAGACCAGAGTTATAAAGAAACATCAGCTGATCTGACAAGTTTTTCATAAGAGCAACCCACATCTATCCATCAGTCCATCCATCAGTCCATCTATCAATCAATCCATCCATCAGTCCGTCTGTCAATCAATCCATCCATCCATCCATCCATCTATCTATCTATCTAATCTAGCCATTCATCCAGCCGTCCATCCGTCAGCCGTGTATCTGTCCATTTATCCATCCATCCATCCATCCATCCATCTGGCCATCCATCCATCAATCAGCCCATCTATCTGTTCATCCATCCATCCTGAGCCCTGATTGGTGCATGTAAACCTATCAAACACTTTGTGTCTGAACATCTGCCTGATGGATTTTATCCTGGCTTGTTGTTTCTCTGTGATGTCGGCGTTAAACAAAACGCTTAAAGAAAAATGACATAGCAACACACTTAAAGAAAGTTTTCTTTTTCCTTTTATTCATTTATATGTCTAATTTATTCTAGCTCCTGCTTTTAGCCATAGCTAAATGATAATTCATCTCATGCGGCAGAAAAAAATTAAATCATTGATATGAAACAAACTGAGGGTGGAAGTAAAAGGTTAAGAGGAGAAAATGATCTACAGTATATTCAAGTAAAGATGATGTAGCGACTTCTGTTTTATGAAGAGATTTTCTTACCAGACATTTCTGTGGATCTGAGACATTACATTGGGGGGGGGGACAAAGGAAGATGCAGTTCAGAATTAGTGGATTTTATCTCTGATGAGCTCCAACTACTGATAGTTGAGGAAAAAGCCAGAATGTGCTGCACAGATGATGCCGTATAAGGTGTCTGATTTGCTGCTGGAAAGTTTGTTGAACTGCATCTTCCTCAAAGTCCAGTCTTAGTTGTGTTTTCTGATGACGCCAACATGTTTTTGTTTTTTTTAGTAGTTCTGAGAGAAAAGCTGAGTGCACACTGAGGTGTTGCAGTTTTACTGCTGATGATATTGTTTAGAGTTGCTTTATGTTTCACCAATAGAAATAACTCCTGGAGCTGCATGCATAAAACTGTGCAGATTAATGACTGAAACAGAGTTTGCTGCTGAGCAACATTATACATTCCTGGCATCAGAGTTATGAAGCGTGTGTGTCTGCATGAAACGCTAAAACAAACCACACTTATGATGAACGTGCAGGAGGATCTGTGGCCATGGATAGGTGCTCGTCATTTGGAGTACAATAATGCTGTATGCACTGCAAAAAACTCAAAATCTTAACAAGTATATTTCTCTGATTTCTGATTATACACTCAATACAGTATGAGACATAATCTCCTAAAGAGAAACATTTCAGTAAGATATAGGAACTTGTTTTAAGACAAATGCATCTCAAATATCTTGTAAAGTGAAAAAGACTTGAAAATGTCTTGTGCTGAGTCATACCTCTGATGAAACAAACTTATTATGAGACACAAAACTTTACAATACAAGTAAAATATAGCTAAGAAAGAGTTTTTCCAGCTGATTTCAAATTTACTGAAGCTGAAACATACTGTCTTATTTGAAGAAATCTTATCAAGAGAATTTTCACTTTTTCCATTGGCAGATTTTTGCTCATTACAAGCAAAAAAAAAAATCTTTTAAAAAACATCTCAATTCTTAAATTAAAAAAAAAAAAACTTTTCTTATTTTAAGAGTGGAATTTTTCCCAGTGTGATCCGGAAACAATTCCACATGTCAATAAAATGTTGGCTAATGATGAGAGATAGTGGTGGGCGAATTGATACAAATATCGATAATATGGTATGGATATCGATCAATACTAGTGCAATTATATTAATACTTCAGTGTAAGGCCTGAAAACTATCAGAATCTTCATGAATTTGGAGGATGAAGTGTTTTTTGATGGATTTGCTATGACAACGTCCCCATATTCCTTACATCAGGTTCTCTCACTAAAATAAAGCCAAATTCAGACTTTTAAAATGGGACCAGGGATGACTGCGTTTCTGTACACCTAATTATAAAGTTCTAAATGTATCTATATGATCATAAAGTGGTTTTTGGTGGATTTGGTTCAGCTTGGTGACAAGGCATCTACAGTATGGACCAAAAGTCTAGACACACTCCCAAGAGAGGGCTGAATTCACAATAATAGGGGATTATCACGCTTCCGTGTTCCGAACTTCCGGTTTTAAACAGTTAGACAGCCCACTTCCGGTTCAGTTCAATTTCCCTGCTTTACTTCGTAAATAACGTGAATAAACGCCAACCCTACTGAAATTTTCACGGATTCCAGACTGAAGTGATACTAAGGAGGAAGTGGATCAAAGCGATTCTCCAGCGTGAAGGGCCGAACTTTATAATAAAACAACATAGCATGTTTGTTTGCAGCCGGTGGGGCACAACACCGGCATGCTAGCATTAGCCAGCTAGCGTTTACCGACGTGCTTAACTTTGTGCGTCTTAAAACACACATACATCTGAAAATCGGGTCTGTACCCCCCCCCCCCGTTTCCAGTGAAACAACTGGGGACCGCCAAGAAAGGAGACGCTTTCAGATGCTTGTGAGTTTTCAGCCGCACAAAGTTAGGCACGTCATCAAGCTGGCTGATGCTAACCTGCTAACAGTAGTCCGCCAGCTACTACTCTGTTATTTGTAAATCGGATAAACGCCAATGCCAAGTTTTCATTCCAGACTGAGTGATGCTAAGGAAGAAGTGGATCAAAACGACCGATTCGCCGCAGTGGAGGACCGAACTTTATAATAAAACGACACACGTTTGTTTGTGGCCGGCAGACTATACAGTCGTGTTAGCCTGTAAGCATTAGCCAGCTTGATGACGTGCCTAACTTTGTGCGGCTGAAAACACACAATCATCTGAAAGCGTCTCCTTTCTTGGCAGTCCCCAGTTGTTCCACTGGAAACGGGGGGGTACAGACCCGATTTTCAGATGTTTGTCTGTTTTAAGACGCACAATGTTAAGCACGTCAGTAAACGCTAGCTGGCTAATGCTAGCATGCTGTGAAGTGCCGGTGTTGTGCCCCACCAGCGACAAACAAACGTGCGTTTTATCATAAAGTTCGGCCCTTCACCGCGGCGAATCGATCACTTTGATCCAGTATCACTTTGGTCTGGAATGAAAACTTAACTATGTTTGGAGTTTATCCGATTTAAACAGTATAACAGAGCAGGAACGGCTGTCGTTAACATGGCCCGGAAGAGGAAGTGTCCAAAAGCCGGGAACTTCCGGTAAGCGTGATAATCCCCTATAATTCAAATAACAAGAAACTGAAAATGTAATAACAAATACAATTTCACTAAATTATAATTTAGTAGAATAAAAAATTGATTTTGAACTGTGGATTTAAAAATAAAAATAATAAAATAACTGTCCCAGACAACTTAAAGCACCTTGCTCATGAACAGTGGACCAAAATACCTGTCAACAGGTGCAGAAGTCTGATTGGACGTTACAGAAACACCCGATTGCAGTGATTAACTCAAAGTGTTGCTCAACTTTTAGTTCAGGAGCCACATCATGCTTGTTTGCTTGTTTTATTTTTTGTTTGTTATTTTGTTTTTGATATTTCAGTTGAACCACAATTCAAAATCATTCATGATTGTGACAAAAATTTGTATTTATTTTTACTTTTGTCAGTTTCAACTAATTTAACGTCCATCTTTAGTTTATATCATTTACTATTCTACTATTTACTCTTTAAACAATGTTTTATTTATGACTAGGACATTGTAGCTGCTCCAACACTGCAAAAACTCAAATCTTACCAAGTATATTTTTCAAGAAAATTTCACTTTTTCCACTGGCAGAATCTTTTGCTTATTACAAACAAAAAAATCTTGTCCATTCTTGAAATAAGTTTTTTTTTTAAATATTTTTTTTGCTTGCAATAAGCAAAGAATTCTGCCAATTTCTTGAAATAAGATGCATTTGTCTCAAAACAAGTTCCTATATTTCACTGAAATGTTGCTTGTTAGGTGATTTTGTCCTATTTTGAGTGTGACGAGATATTTTAACTAGAAATTTGAAAAACGTACTTGCTACAATTTACGTTTTTGCAGTGAAGAGATGTCGCCAAACGACATACCCGTACTGTACATGCCAAAAATCAACTTCTCTCGTTGAGAGAATGTCAAATTCGCATTTTTACAATATGGATAATACTTTGGTTGTTTATGCATTGATGAATTTAGAAAATATTGTATAGATTCCACAGAACAACCTCTTTACATAAATCTGTTACTTTGACAGCCCTTAAAAGTATTAAAAAGGTATCAGTATCTGTTATACTTAATTAAAACCAAAAACAAAAAATCCATAATTTAAGTAAAAGCAGCAAGAAATCCATCATTTTTTCATGGTAAGGGTACTAAATTAAATTCTAAATTTAAAAAGTCTTCTGGTGACAGGCTTGTTTAACTGTTTTTAAATATAAAGTTTTTAGTTTTTAAATATAAAACTAAAGAAAAATGACTGAAGCCTCCCTCTCCAGAACGTCATGTGGGCCAATAAGTGACCTGAACTATTTCTGAGGCATGATGGCGGTAAAATGGACCTGCAGTGCCATGGGATGCGTCAGAATATGATTTTAGCATTAAATAACTTATTAGGATGCACAGTCTTAATATCTGAGTCACTTTTATGTCTGTGAAATGCAGCGAGACTTGTGCTGAAGGAAGATAATTACTTGGACAAAATTCTGTTTACAGCTGGCAGGAATCAATTACAAGCAACTGGTTTATTACAGACGATGCAGACGTGTCCCTGATCCTTCCGGGAGAGCCACAGAAGATGTTTTAACAGAAAACAAGGAAATTGATTAGTTTCTTAGAAGTAAATACGCAGCACTAATTTTCAGTGTCCATGAAAGTAAATTTAGCATTAAGATGCTTTTTATATGATTTGTTTGGCACATCATGTCAAACACTTCTTTCTGGCCCCAAAACAAACATCATAAAGTGGAGATGACTCATGCTTGTTTACCAAATTTACATCCAATAAAACACTTGAATTGCAAACCTGATGGAGGACGGGGAACTGACCAATCAGAGTAGACTTTGTTACCTGTTTGTAACAACACTTTTAGAGTGAGGAAAAAGGGTCAAAGGAGCTATTTCAAGCCTGAAAAAGACCATTGAAAAAACTAAATTAAAGGGCAAAATCAGCCGAATCTTGGACTGACTTCACTGACTTGTTTGAAGAATTGTACTTTGCAAAAATTCTGCAGGACATTGCAAAGATTTTACTCAGGATATAAGTCAGGGGAAGGCAAGTTCAGTCCTATAGAGACGCAATTCTACAGGTTTTCAATTTTTTCCTGTTTCAAAATACCTCATTGAAATAAATGAGTCACTGAGCAGAACTTCGGCTGTTGGATCCATGTCATTTGAATCAGGTGTGTTGCAAGGTTATTATAGTTAACTAAAACTAACTAAAAAACGAAAACTAAAATTGAAAAAACATTTCAGTTAACTGAAATAAAATAAAAACGACAGTTTTAACAAAACGATAACTAACTGAAACTGTATCATGTCTTTACAAAACTAACTAAAACTAACTAAAATTATTGCAGAAACATCCTTAGTTTTAGTCTTTGTAAATTAATATAATACATCAGCCTTTTGGGTTGATTTGAAATCTATTTCTATTTAACCTTTTAACTTTGCTTTACTGGTTTTACTCCAAGTGACTTTCTGATGATTTTGAATGTCACACCAGACAAACACCTATAATTTACTGAAAAGAAAACCCCCAAAAACTAAAATTAACACTGAAACTAATAAAAACTAAACTAAAACTAAACATTTTCCAAAAATAGAAACTAATAAAACTAGCAAATCTGCTCAAAAAACTAACTAAAACTAACTGAATTGAAAAACAAAAAGTCAAAACGAAATAAAAACTGAAACTAATTAAAAATCCAAAACTATTATAACCTTGGTGTGTTGGACATTGAAAACCTGCAGGACCGCGGCTCTTTAGGACCAAACTTGTCTACTCTTGGTATAAGTTCAGAGTTTATATGTTTTATGGCCACCAGATAACTGACTTCATCTGTGTTCTACTCCACATGCAATCATCCTGTTTCAACCCCCCCATATGATTTGCCTGGTACCACCTTCACCTTCATCTTCATCTCCTCCCTCCTGACTGGCTCCTGAACCCCGTCTCCCAGGTAAGATCCATGCATGCTGACCATTTAGCCAAAGGGATAGCCCGGTGGTCCAGTGTGACGGAGCAGCCTCGTCACTCTTCCTCCTGAGCTCATGGCTGATCCACAGACTATCGGGGGGGGGGTGCACACCTGATAGGGCGGCGTTTTCAGAATGAGAGGCTTGTAATGTTTTCCTGTGTTTTGTATTTTCACGTATTGTTTATGGGACCCTGGGTTGGACAGAGAGGTTCAGAAAATGAATGAGGAACTGACTGTATTGTGGCCTAAGATGTTTGTGACAGATGTTTGTCATTATTGTGGTTGTTTGATGATTAATGGGTTTGATGTGATGGGTGTATCTACCCCAGGCGTGTCTGATGTGGGGAATTAACCCACCTGAAGGGGGATAGCCATGGGGAGGAGCTAAGCTGATATAAGTTATCAGCTAAGCTGATAATGGCCGCGTTTCCCAGTTAAGATTCTTCTTTGGATTAAAGAAGGCCTCAAGGAAGCTCTTCCCAACAAAGGATCGCAAAGATACGCCCGTTTCCCAGATTGCTTCTTTCGCGCGTTCTTATTTCCTGAGAAACGCCTTTGCTACGCTACATCTTAAGAAGGTCCTAACAGAAGCTATCCACTTCCGGGGGTGCTGAAAAAAAAGCAATCGAGGTCAGGTATACCGATCGACACCATTCATTTAGTGTGGAGGTTATTTTCCGACGCTGATATTGAGCCCATTTATACTTTATGTGTTTGTGCAAGAAGACAAACTGTTAAAAATATGCATGTGATTACCAGTGATTGCAAATATTCATTGAAAAGCTCATTGTATATTCTGTAATTGGCCAAATTGTGCTAAACAGGTGTAGGCGATTGGAAATTTACAGATGCCCCATAAATAATGGTCATTCTGACGCTATTTGTTGACGTAATGGCTGAAGGGAACCCCGCCAAGAGGATTCCTGAAACGTGCGTGTGTGTCATATCGATGCTCAGTAGTAGAATCGGGAAACGGTGGCTAGGTGATTGAAACACTGAAAAGGGTAACATTTTCTTGTTCGCAAAAAAATAGATCAACTCCTGGAACTCCTGACAAGCTTCAGCCAAAAACGATATGCACCAAACTTTCAAAAACTTCTTGTCGGGTTCTGTTGTCTGGGGAAATCTTGGAGGATGTAATCACCTACACACATCTTATGTTAAATGAGCTCCACATGGCAGCATTTGGTAAATGGGCGACATACTGTATCTGGTGGTAAAGTGTGCGTCCAGGATGACGACGTGCATTCAACAAACAGTAATCCCGCAAATGGTTGACGTGACTTAATAAAGAATGGCTTGTTCTGCCACTCACTCGTGCCCAATTCTTCAAAGGCCTGCGTAAACGCAAAGTAATGGGAATGCTCCACATATTACACTGAGAGGTTGTGTTTGCCATTTTTGAATCACTGCCCAGTGCCACCTATGATTTTTAACATGACCTTTGTGCTGAGGTTGGCAGAGAAAGGTAGTCAGGGGGACCTAAATAGGTGGTTCGGGTGGTACTGAAGTGTTTTATAGTTCAATATCAAAGTGTGGCCGGAGGGGTGGTTTGGTGACTGGAGGGGGTGGTTTGGTTTGGTTCTCTGCACAGACATCTGATGCGGGTCTGATATGGGTATGCGTAAATGGCCATGCTTTTATTGAGCGAAGCAGGTGCATCTCATCATGAACAGCTGACAAATGCGTAAATATGACGTGAGTCCTCATAGATTGCGTATAATTTGCGTACAATTCCTACCGCAATGTTTTTGTTTCTGTGGTTGATACCCACAGGCCTATCTTGCCATAATGATTAAACTTAACCACAATATTTTCTGTCATTCACTCGGTAACTACAGTTTTCTTCCATCATAGATGATTGACATTATGACATGAGTGAGAAAACATGACTCAAAATACAACAACTGATCCGTGAATAGGTCCATTTTTAATAATTTCCATTTTCTACTTTTTTTCACGGGAAATAGTGTCATTTCCAAAAGTGACCAGTAGATGGGCCTGTTGTTCCCTTAGCAGGGGGGAACGTTAAAGAAGGTTCGAAAGAGTGGGTCTGGCCGCTCCTGAAAATAAAGAAGCTCCTGAGTTAAGAGCGCATCTGGGAAACGCAACGTCCAAACAAGGCACCTTTAAGAAGTGACTTAAGAAGGACCTCAGCGTTAAGAGTGTCTTAACTAATCTGGGAAACGCGGCCAATATCTCAAATGCAGCTGGAGATCGGACAGGTTTTCGTTTTCCCCCAACTTTCATATAATGGAGTTCACCGACGACTGAACCAAAAAGGTCCATGAAAGTCCACAAAGACTTATCATTATTCCTCCATACTGCTCGTCCAATGTGATCCAAGTGTCCTGAGTGGGTAGCGTCCATAATTTTCTGGAAACATCATTTGGTAGATTTTTATAGCCTGAACAGTAAAACACTGTACTTCCACGATGTATGCTCATGCGAGTTCACAACACTACGGAAGCTCGGCAGATGAGATTGCGCGTTCTTTCTTTCTTTCTTTAAAATCAATAGCCAGTCCCTCTTGTGTTTGTCCCGGTTTGTCCGTGACTCGGTCTCTCTTAGCACAATGTAAACAGTAAATTTCTTCTTCTACACTTGCATTATCGGCAGAGTTGGTGCTGAACACCATGGCCTCCATAGTGTCGTAAACTCGCAGAGCGTCCATTGCTGAAGTACAATGTTCTTCTGTTTAGGCTATAAAAATATACTAAATGATGTTTGGAGTAAATTCTGGACTCTACCCACTCAGGACAGTTGGATCACATTGGACGAGCAGTATGGAGGAATATTGACAAGTTTTTATGGACTTTTATGGACCTTTTTGTGTCAAGCGCCTGTGACCTCCATTATATGAAAGTTGGGGGATAAAGAAGACCTCCCAGATCTCCGGCTGCATTTGAGATATTAAAAAAGTGCTCCAGAGTCTTGCTCACCATGAGGGTGAGTAGAAAATGAAGGCACGTAATTCTGTGGGTGAACTATTCCTTTAACTCCTGGGTCAGGGCCAGTGCAGCGAGACCATCACTTGCACTTCATAACACCAAGTATCCAGGGCTCATGATCAATAGTGACCCTCAACACTCACACGATATGAGACGCTGGTCAGAAGTGAGACGGATGCATTGATTTCTTTCCATTAGAAAACTGAAGCCTCCTTTAGAAGAAGTTGTCACAGTTTTCTGCAGCCATAACAATCAAAGCAATACTTGTTTATTTTTATACAATCTGACCAAAATTCACTTTTAAAATATTATGAAAATGCAGATGCATGAGATATCTTTATTCCAGAGTCCTGGCTAAGATGGAAATCAGTGATTTTTATCCTGAAACAAGAACTTCTCAAACTTACAGGAAAGCAATGACTCTCTCTGTTTGGTCACACCCTGAATTTTCCATCCATCCTGAGTTTTTGTAAACATTGTTCCATCTTCCCTTTAGTTTCTCATCTAATTTAGGTTCCAACCTGATCCAAATCCAGCTTAAATATCAGAGAAATGACTTGGATACGTCACCCGAACAAGCTGGGACTGAAGATAGCTGCAGGAAAAGTATATTGTCTTTGCAAATACTGGATGTGCTTCAGAGAAAATCACTGTAGAAACAAAGAAAGCATTAAACATTTACAAAACCTCCCTGATAACCAAGTAAGTTTGCTTTTATTCAGATTTAAAGAGATTTGATCGTCTCTCAGCTGGGCTGAGGGAATGGGATGTATTTTTAATCTGTGACCTCGCTGGAGCGTCTTTATTTGACAGACCTCAGGCTGTGAAATAAATACAGTATTTATACTGAATGATGCATCCTAAATCATGGGGGGAATTAACTAGACTCACACAATATGAATTATTAAAATGTGACCAGAGCTGCAGTCTGATTAGCACAAATGTGGAGCAGGGCTGTTCGAGCCTCAGATACTTAAAGTGAAAAATGTTTGGTATTTGTCTCAGGTGCAGGTTTCTCCTTGGGTCAGTGTGTTGCTCAGTGCACGGCAGCTTTTGTAGTTTCTCTTCAGTTTGCAGATTTTCACCAGTTATGCAAAGAGAGAACTAGAAACAGGGTGCGTCCCAGTACACCCCCTAGCCCTGCTTTTTAGCCCTACCCCTGAAGGCTGCTAAATACTCCGCGAGAAGCGAGAACTTTCTTCTTGTTCTTGTGGCCACGAAAACAAAATGATGTCATTTTGTTCTCATGGATGCGTTTGAGGACAGCTTGCGGCTTGTTCTTGACCCCTCATCTGAGCTGAACTTTCTTCTCGGGGAGCTCCGAGAAGTATTGTGTGATTGGTCGGACATTTGAGGCGGGTGGGGTTAACGCAGACGCTTGAAGGAGAGAATTGTCACCATAGTATTTCGACAGATACGACGTTGAACGGATAGTTTTAATAAACAGCTGATAGAGGTGGTGAGAAAGTACGAAAATGTAAACATCATCTGGCATTTAAATACACGGACACCACCGCATAACAACTCCATCCTGCCACGGACGAAGTTTATTGTAAATGTATAATCACTGGGTGAACACAAGGCTTCATGTGGGGTGTGCAATGACCGGACGAAAACTAACTCTTTTCTTGTTCTTGCTTCTCATGGAGTATGTAACAAGCTTAAATTTTGTGCGTTCCTGGGAAGGTAGTGTTGTCCTAATTCCTCCTTACATGTAGGGGGAGTGGACATAACGACGGGTGGGGTGTATGAATCTAGTCCTTCAGAGCGAGGAGTGTCAGATGCTGACTTGCTGAGGAAGGACCAGAAAAAGGGAACAATAGCAACCCCTGGAGAGCGACAGGACTCAGAGAAGAAAACCCACAAATGTGCAGCTTACTCATTTGTTTATAACGGTAGTTAGCCGGCCCCCAGCCCCTGGATCAGCAGTAGTGTTGGTCGGCACAGACAGGATGCGCGCGCAACCAGGGGGCAAGAAAACACAGGAAAAGCATTTTTGAACTAGCAAAAGACGTGTGTTTACACGCAAGACTCGACTTTTATTGCAGATGAGGTCAAGATATGGTGTGAAAGTGTCGGGGAAATATAATGTTTGAGTTCTGGTGTTTGTTCGGTTGCAAAAATCAAAACGTTAATGCATGGAAACAGTTAAAAATTGTAGGAGTGACTGTCTTCAGGAACCCTCTCAGATAACTTCTGCAGGTTCAGATACATGATTTATTTAGTCTTTCACCATGGTCACCATGTTAGATTCTGTGGACGTTGTGTTTTTCAGTCTCTCTCTCTCTATTTCCTCAATTATTTTACTTGAGTATTGTGTTTTTTCCATACTTCACTTTGACCTACAGTCACATTTCCCCCATTTATTTAATTTTATCATGCAAAATGAATACTTGAAAACACATAAAACAGCATTTAGCAGCAACAAGGTGATACTCAACAGGCTATTAGCAGAAAACTTTGCATATGTCAGCATGGTGTACAGTCCAGCTCCGGTCCTCAAGATCAACAATCCTGCAAGTTTCACATATTCTGAATGAGGTGTGTTTCCAACACACCTCATTCAGAATAGATAGTTCTTAACCACTTAAGTTGTGCCCGAGTGTGTTGACCCATCCCTCTGATGCAGGTGTGCTGCGTCAGGAAACATCTAAAAGCTGCAGGACAGCAAACCTGGAGGAATGACTGTGGACATCCCTGGACTAAGCAAAGCCAGAGGAACCTGCTTTCTTTCCACAGATTGTCAGCCATGTAATTCATTTTATTTTCAGGAAATATGAGTTTCAGGAAACATGAATTTTTCCTCAGTTACAAAGTTGTGCTTTAATGTCGACATCCAGCTGTAAATACTGCAAACTTGGAGGTCTTTGACATTTTCTGTTCTCCCCCCAGGGCTTTACTTACTTTGCAGACATCCATTAGCTCAGCTTAGATAATGAATCTCATGGAGCATACCCAGTGGGTGTATTTGTGAGTCATTGTTCAGTTCTTTATTTTTCTGCCAGGAACACAGTAAAACAGAAAAACAGCATAAATGGTAGAAACAGGTTCTAACCAGCTAGAATGTGATTGTTAAGTCTGAACAGATTTATTCTTGATCACAGTCTGAACCCTCCGAGACAAGTTTTCTACTCATTTCTGTAAGTCGTCTTCAGGACCAGGGGCCTCATGTACAAAGAGTTGCGTGGATTTCCTACTGAAACCCGGCGTACGATCAAATCCTGAAAACGTCATACGCACAAAAGTTTTCAGATGTATGAAACTGTGCGCACGCATGGATCCAAGTACTTTTCCTTTGTACATCCCAATCAACGTGGAATTAAGTGCACATGTTGGAGTACCTGACGCCTCCCTGTCCACACCCCCAACATAAATACGCAAATGACATTTAAATGAGATCTGCAGCGGAGATTCTCCTCTCTGCACCATCAGAAAGACAAAATATGAGCATGACAGTGAATGAAAATGAAAAAAATTCACGGAGAACGAACTTGAGGCAGCTTGTTTAAGTATAAATGCGCAAAAATGTGAACTTTAACACGCTGTTGTCCGGCAACACACCCAACAGAAAAGTGAATGGGACAGTGTGTGTCGCGGTCAAAGATGTGGGGTCAGAGTCGCGCACACAAGCCGAAAAACGAAGTGGTCCAACTTCAAGTTGGATGTGAAGCAGAGGACGGCTGCTCGTGACTGCATTTCGTCTTTCAGAGATGGGGGGAGTTCACGCGGGTGACTCCGGTTTTACTAAAGGTAAATAAATATATATTTGTGAAACGTGTGTTTATACAGTCGCCTCCTCACAGTCTGATGTCACGGGAAATACTGTATTTATTAGCTGACACAATCTATTACCATAAGAGGACGTGCAGCATTGGGAATTCCTCCTGCATCACCTGCGTCACAGCCTCGGGGGTTTCCTCATCCCGGGACGCAGATGTAACCGACCTAAGTGATTGAACAGATCATCCTATAGATGTCCTCACAAATTAAGTGCATTAATAAACAAATCGGCATATAAGTGAATTTATTCGCCGGAGCGCGTGGAGGCACAGCTGGGTGTGTTGCCCCCCCCCCCCCCCCCCAGCCTGGCTTCAGCTCTGTGCACAGAGATGTCTCTGGGAACTTAAAGCGTCTGACCAGCCAGTTATCATTAAATCAGTAAATCTTCTTGACCTCTAAAAACACTCTCTCTGTATATCCACCATTTCGAACGTTTTCTTCCATCTAAAACAGCTGCTGGAAAGGAGCCTATTTTTGCTCCACTTTGCGCTTTTATATCCACACATATTTGCAGACGCAGGTGTTAATTGTTTATGAGGCTGTTTGTTCATGTGTCTGACCACATCACTCAGTCTGGGGATGGTTGTTTTCACATTTATTTCTTTTTACAGTTTCCCAGCGTCGCCTCCAAGTGTCGCCAAAGTCTCCACAGCTGTAGAAACGTTCGTACGCCAGCCATGAAGTTGACGTGAAGCACCGCACATTTCCACGGTCACTCCATTCTTGATACATCTCGACTTTACCGTGGAAATGATCGTACGCCACGTTTTTGTGCGTACGAACCCTTTGTACATGAGGCCCCAGGTCTCCAGACTTCCTGACGGACTTTCCAAAGTTCTTCTCTGAATGTTTCTGCCTTTTCTTCCATTCTGTGTCCAGATGATCCTACACTGCTTCAGGAATGTTGAGGTCCGGGTTCTGGGGAGGATCCGTCCCTCCATCAGACCCGTAGAGGTCCAGGTTCTGGGGAGGATCCGTCCCTCCATCAGACCCGTAGAGGTCCGGGTTCTGGGGAAGATCCGTCCCTCCATCAGACCCGTAGAGGTCCGGGTTCTGGGGAAGATCCACCCCTTCATCGGATCTGTTTCCTCTGATCTTCAGTCCAGTTCTTGAGTTATGTGACCTCAGTCTTTTCTCCCGTTCCCTTCGTTAAGAACAGCTCCTTTACAGCCACGTTTCCATGGAAACCATTTCTGATGAGGCTTTAGCCAACAGTAGATGATTCAGCTGAAGGTCCAGACGCATCTCTCAGGTCCTGGTTGTAGATGTCTCCCTGCTTTAACAGACCCGACTCATCATGGAGAACTTGGGTTCTTGGGTTCTCCGTTCCACATGCAGATCTGTTTGTGTGATGGAATTTAAGGTCTAACTGGTTTCATTGCAAGACCCAAACTGTAATTTCTTTTCTATCTGAAATCCAGTCCTTCACGCGTGAATGCTTGTCTGTTTCTCTGTGTCGGCCCTGCGACAGACTGGCGACCTGTCCAGGATGTACCCCGCCTCTCGCCTGATAATAGCTGGGATAGACTCCAGCAACCCCCGCGACCCTGAACTGGATAAGCAGTGCAGAAAATGACTGACTGACTGATCCAGTCCTTTGCTTGCTGTAAAGAAATAGAAATGAACTTCTAACCAGTCCAACAACGCTGTCGCCTTTTCACTGATTATTTGTCACTTTTTTCCTGTTCTTATGCCATTACAGGATTCTTTTCAAGTAAATTGGTGGATCAACAGAACATTTACAGCAGTTTGTCACTATCTTTGTATTTCTTGCCTGAAATGTCACTTCCTTGATTACATTAAAGAAGTGCTATGATCCTGATCCTGATCCTGCTTTCTGTCTGCATCTGCAGGGACACACACCAGATTAGAAGCACGATATACTGTAATCGGCCCCCCATCAGTTTCAGCCTATATCGTCTTTAAAACTGAGAATCGGACATCAGCCACCCCATCGATATTTAACCGATATTTAACTGATAATTAACCGATCAGGCCGCTGTTTCTAAAGTCTAAAAAAACCAAAAACTTCTTTTTTATAGACTTGAAAACTTCTAAAGACAGTTTCCTTTAGGATGTTCTGTGTGAACAGAATTTATCATTTGTGTAAATAACCAAATATTAGGGCTGGGGAAAAATATTGATACAGTGAAGCATTGCGATATTTTCATATGCAGATTTCATATTAATATTTGAAAACATGATATTGATCTATTTTACCAATGAAATCTCTCTAGATTTCGTCACAGAACGACAAAATCTTGCAAGATCTTGCGATGCCGCATTTTAAAATACTGATATGATGTCAGCATAAGAAATATCGTGATATTTCAGTGTATCAATATTTTTTCCAACCCCTATCAAATATCCCCTGTTTTGGGTTTTTTTCTTCTCAGAGAGAAGAAAATCCAGGTGGTTTTATGATATAACGCAATATCCTTTTAGTTTTGTTTGAACAACTGTCATTAAGTTTTCATTTGCCATACATAACACAAGTTGAAGTATTTTTCCAATTTTGCACAAGGAATGGATATTACATGATTTATTTTTCAGCTTTAATATCGGTATCGATATCGATTTTTGGCTATGAGTTTTAAGTATAAGCATATAAGATATCGGCCAAAATTCCAATATTGTGCACCGGATGGCTGGAAATTAGATCATTTCCCTTTGTGTTTAGCTTTTAAATTGCACTGCTGACTTGTTACCTTTTAACAAGTAAATCCCGAAACCTTTTTTGTACATATTTGATCACATTCAAGTTTTAATTGAGATTTAAAAGAAATATTTTAACTGCTGCTGGATCCATGCGTTCATGTTATTCAGAACAAAGGTTCAGAAAGTGTTGTAAAAGCATTTGGTTTTTTTTACCATCAGTGTGACTTTTTCTTTGAGCTTCTGTTATCTGTGTGAAGGTCAGAGGTTTGTCGGGACATTAATGTACCTCAGCTGTAAAGTCCAGGTGGACAGATGAGGACAGGACACTCCTGCGGGGGAGATGGGGGAAGCAGGTGGGAAAAGTGACTCAGCAGCAAACCGAACAGAGCCGCTGACAACTGACCGCAAAATCACTGAACAGCAGGTTGGGACAAAGACAAGCAAGTACGAGTCACATTGGTTCAGCAAGTGAGTTTAAAAAGTCTCCCAACAAAGAACTACAGGATGTTCCTCTGTAACAACCGGGCCGGGTGGAAAGTCTGCAGGGCAGACAATCGTGCAAACTAACTCTTGCTCACAGGGAAAAAGGCAACATTTTCTAAGCTCTCCAACATCTCTCCACTCTGCAACATGTCTGGCACTTTCTTTTGCTGTTAACTAGAAATGCCAAACATGGCTGAAAGGTTTTAATCCTGCAGCCGAACAGAATGGAGGTTGTGCAAGAGGGGGACATTATTGATTGGACACAGCTGGAAACTTTCACAGGACTGTGTGGCTCACAGCGTGCATGAAAGCTGGACATCAATATGCCAACACATGCAGTCGTGTGGGAATAAGTGCACGGACAAACGGCAGTAATGGAACATGACAAAGTGCATAAATGACTGTGGCTCTGGCCAGCAAAAGCTCCTCATTGCTTAAGACGTGTGCAGCATTATGAAGACCTGAGTGATCAGCTACAGCGCTGTGAATGTTAAAGCACTGAAAACTTCTCAGAATTGGCAGGAAGATTCGAGCGATGGAGGCGGCTGGATGAGGACGCATGCAGCAGGTTTGTTTTTGCAACAGAGTTGCAGAGTTGATGTCTGATCACATTTTAATTACGTACTAACACAAACAACTGATTAGCCAATCACGTAACAACATCTGGACTAGGGACGTAGAGATTCACTGATTTGAATCTGTGGTCCAACACAGACACGTGTGAGATGCGACTGCACCGGAAGCTTCAGTGTGTATCAGATGCAACTTGCAGCAAATTGCGCAGCATATCTTTCTTGGTGTGTCTGACTCAGTAAAAACGAGGGATGGGCATTTGCAAACAAACTTTTGATCGATCGTCAGGAGAATTAACGATCAATTATCGATTTAATCATTAAGAAATGCATGTTAAAAAGAAGATTACACATACCACAGGCAGACTGTTCACATATTTGTTTCAACCCCCCACTGCTCTCCAGCCTCCATCATCTTCTCGGTAAGGTCAGCAGTGGTGGTACGTGATGGTGAGGTAGCTCTCTGCTGTTAAAGTGGTCCAACAGTCTGTTGTTTTGGCAATGCTAGCTGCTGTGGCTAACGTATTTAGCTGCTCTGGCTTTCACTTCTTGGGTTTCAATGAGCCTGGTGATGGAGCGCCGTGAAGGAAACTGATAGACTGGTTCCAGTCAATTCATTAAATCTGGGAAACCTTTCCCATCGACGACACTTCTGGGCAACATATCCACTAAAATCATTTTACAGATTCTCTCCGTGATTTTGTCTGCCCACTTTGCTTCACAGCTCCTCCAGCGTCAGACTGAGGCAACGGTGGGCGAATGGAGGATTCATTACCTTAAAGCTCGGTCGGTACAGCTTTTTTTTAAATGATACTGTACATCGTGGGAGTTGTTGTCGAGTTGTTTTTATATAAAAAGATTTTTTTTTAAATTGTGATTTGATTAAATGTGTCCATCCATAGTAAAAACCCATGGTAACACCAATTATTACATGGTTTTCTCCTCTTTACCCGTATTTCTGAGATGCTTTAAACGTACCATCACCATCTTTTAACTTTCCTTTCGAAACATTTGAACTGGGTGGCGTGGTTGCAGTAAGTAAACAGCAAACAGGGAGCAAGACAACAGGTGAAGAGGACATATTTAGCATCTCTGAGGACACACAAGTCAAAAGTTTGGCCATACTTGGAAGATCGAAAACTTGACAAGAAATCTGTGGTTTGAAAACAATGTTGCGCTGCTATAAAAAACGTCAGCAGCATGACGAACATGGCATGGTGTGGATACTCCCCCACATCTACCTCAGATGATTCGCACCTCGTCCCTCCGACATTCCATCAACATTCATGATGCACATTTTCAAGCTGTCACTGCCCAGCAGCGTCCCGATGCTCAGAAACTGCTCTTTGTAACTTGCGCTGTAGTACATCTATATGTAGTACTATATGTAACCAACAGCAGCCAACTATTGGTGTTGCTCACTGCATCACTTACTACCAAATGGATATGAACCAGACATGAACACAGCGGGTGTTTTTAATGTGCTTCATGTCAGATTTGGCTGAAAAACACAAGGACACATTACCGGAGGGAGAGAAGAAAAGAAATAGAGGAATGGACACAACAAGAGTCAAGATAAGACTGTCTTTTACTGGCTGGAGTGAATCACAATACAGGTACGATGCAAGATAGATACTACTGAAGTTTAGCCGCCGATTGGGGGTGTGTCACTGAGAAATTGCAAAAATTTCTGTTGCGGGTCTTTAAGGTGTCTTTAAAGGTGCCACGACATCAAATTTCACTTTTCTGGGGTTTTGGGGGTATAATATGATCTGTTGTGCACTGATGAGGCCATGTGAATGTCCAGAGTGAGAATCAAAGTTCCTGTTTATGGTCTGTCAGCTTTGTCTCTTTGTTCAGAAACGGTTGAATCAGACAGCATCCTATCATTCTATGTAGTTCATTTACTCCAATTAGAGCACACTATCAAGTAAACAGCCCGCCCCCCCCCCCTCCCCTCTCTCCTAACGGTCTATGCACCACCCGCTTCGCTCCCCCCCTCCCCCCTCCCTGTCTGCTTCAACTGCGAGTGGGAGAGTGACTGCTAGGCAGTCAGGTCTGGGTTAACAAACAAATGGATTTAAAAGAAAACTTCTGCAGCAACACTGAGGGAGGGGGCCACAACCTTGTCATTACCTGTAAGTTTATTTATTTTCTAAATGCTGTCTTGTCTGATAAACGTAGCTCACTGTCTGAAGGGCCCATGTTGCTAGCAGTTAGCCTTTAGCAAACTCTGACCGCTAGGGCGGCTTGACCTAGTTTGTCTAAGGGGCCGTCCACACGGCGCCGAATTACAGCAAAACCGCCCAAAAATGTACGAAATCTGCCCTATCACCCTCACAAAACCAGGGATTAGCCTCCTGAAACCGGTCATCGCTGAAACTGGGTTCCAAGGTAGAAAGGTTTGAAACCTTGACGGGTTTATATTTCATGAGGATGGTGTAACCGCGCAAGGAAGCAAAACAAAACAATTAAGTTCATTGGAAAAAAAATTCACATCAGCAATGGCGTCGATGAGCGACTGTTTTCAACTCTGTAGAAAACTTTAGCGTTTGTTGATTTCCAGCGACATGCAGTGAGTCTTCACTTGCGCATGCGCAGTGTCACACTTTAATCATTATAGCGCCACCCACAGCCTTGTATGATGTACTACAGCGGTTTCATGGGAATGGTGAAACCTTTCCCCGGATTTCTGCTATCGCTTTCACACCTGAACCGGCTTCAGCTCCATGTGGACTAGGTCTAAATAAGGTCATAGCCAAATAAGGTGTAGCCAATCAAAATGAAGTCAACTTGGTTTCCGGGTAAAGCTCCATATCATAACCGGACCCAACTGTTTTACTGAGGAAGTGAGGTCTGGCGTTTCAAAACAATACCCCGCTGTAAAAAATGCCGTTTTTTTTCTTTGGAGATGTGACATATGCAGCAATGCCAACAACATCAACTAGTTTTTACTGCTATGTCACCACTCCTTTAACAAAGCTGGGACCTGAAGTGAAGAACTGCTGTGTACCTCAGAACTCCCTTTACCTGGATGTTGATGCAATGCAGGGGTGTCAAACTTCAGTCCTCAACGACCACAATCCCGCAGGTTTTATGCCTCCCTGCTCCGACACCTCACTCAAATTAAGGGGTCATTGTGCAGAATTTTGTAGGTTGTCGGATTCATTTAGTTTGAGTCAGGTGTGTTGGAGCGGGGAGGCATAAAGAACCTGCAGGACCATGGCCCACGAGGACCAACTTTGGAGACCCCTGATTGAAGGGATGATAGTAATGACTTATGACAGTTTGCGGGACCAGAGTGGCCTGGTCCTCCTGGATGTCTGGGGGGGCTCTCATGGTTGTTGGGTCCTAGGCTCTGCTTTCACCTGAGTGGCTGTCCTCCCCTGTCCCCCTGCTATGGGGGGGCTCTGGCTGGGGGTTTTCTCTGTCATACTCTGGGTGAGTACCAGGTTGTCCCTGTACTACTGTAGGTAAGTTGGACTTTGTGCTCTGTGTTGGCTCCTGGTTTCCCAGGTATCAGGGCCCTCCTTATCTGCATGATTGCACACATCATTTAAAACAACACGCTTCTTCTATCTTGCATTTGTCATGACTCACATTCCTGCGGCCAAACCTAATCAGCCTGATTCAGCACTCCTGTTTTTTTCCTCCTGATCGCTTCCCGATTCCACCTGTTCATGCCTCTAAAAAAGCTCTCCCCAGTCCCTTTTTCCCTGCCAGATTATCGACTGCCATGTGCCTGTTCGAGTCCAGCATTTATCTAGTTTTTACTCCCTGTTGTCGACCTGTTTTTTGTCCCCAGAACCCCCCCTCCGCCTCACCCTCAATGCAACTCCCTGGCCCATCTGCCTTCCTGGATAACGACCTGTGCTCTGCCTTTGACCACCGAATCCTGCCTGCTCCCCAGAGATGAGTACCTGACGTCTGCCCACCTGTGTACTGACCTTTGCCTGTTTTTGACCACGTTTCTGGATCCTGGACTTTCAGTTTTATTTCAGCATATGGCCTGGCTGCTGTCCTGGAGTCTTTCACCTTCCCCACTCGATAAGCTGAATCTCAATAAACATTGTTGCAGACTTCCTGTGTGTGGTTGAATTCACGGGTCCTTGCTGCTTCCTGACAACATTCACATTCACGAAACACACATGCATACAGTCACTGTCCCAGCCAGCGTTTCCATGGTGGCCCTACCTGTGTTTTCCCATATAGCCTATAGGCATCGGCTTGAACTTGGCAAACTGGGAGATCTCATAGTTTAGGTCACATGGGCCCCATCTGTGGAAACCCATATGAGAAAACACAGGTGGGGCACCCATTGAAACCGTGGACAAACCTACTTGGGTCCCTCTTATACAGCCAAAATTTAACCCATATTGGCATCACATGCAATGCTGTCTGGGGTGTTTGTGAAACCATTTAATCTGCAGAACATTGGCTCCTGAACTCAGATATAATCACAGATTCACAGATGAAAGTAAATGAAGAATTAAGTCCTAATTCACTGTGCAGACACTTGATGATTTAAAAAAAAAAATCTTTAAAACTAATCTCCAGTATGGCTCTTGCAGCTGTACGAGTGACATTTTATAGCATGAAAAGCTCTGACTGACATCCAGCAGAAAAACAAAGTCAGTGGGGTGGAAACAGTCTGCAGAGCTAATCACAATAAGTCCTTCTATCAAAAACAACCAGGTTGTTTGTTTGTTCCTGCACTTAAATATGAGCCACAATGGAGTCCTGTAGAATCTTGCCCGAACAAGCTGCAAGAGGAAAATAAGACCCATGTCAGCGTTTCCACATCGGAGCAGACGTCATTCTCTAGTCTTTCATTTACAAGGTGTTTGTGAGTTCTTAAGGAAGCAGGAATGTAGTTTGATGGTGCAGATTCACAGCATTTTTAATCATTCATGGCTTCATGATGCACCTTGGAGACCAACATGACCATTTTACTGGTTGGGTGTAAAACAGATGAATCCTTTTATTGGCTCTTCAGTGCAGAAATCTGCATTGTTGCAACATAGGAGGGTTAAAGGAAAGAGAAGAAAAACCAAAGTCAAAAATAAAAGAACAAAATAAAGAACTAGATTTTAAAAAGTTTCTTTCAAAAAAGTTTTTTTTTTTTTTAATAAAATTTGAATACAAATATATAAAAATCAGATGTATGTAACAACAACAAAAACAGTTGTTGCATGTGGGCGGGAAGTGCAGTGTGAGTAATGGTGAAAATAAAAAAATTGAAGAACAGATTGTGAAAGACGGAACTCAAACCAGCAATCTGTCACTTTAAAGCTGGGAACTGAAGTTCATCCACAACCCCAACCTGCCTCCTGGTTAGACATTTGTCTGCCCAGTTAACAGTAACAATCGTTTTTATCACGTCATGCATGAACATGATAAAACGTCAGCAGCACAAGGGGAGCTGAAAACCGGGCAAGTCTTGAGCGGTGAATCTGCTTCGTAGATTTTACATTTTCTCATGACATCATGCTGCCTTCAAGCATTTCAGGTGCAGCAGCCTGTCACTGAAGGAGCTTCTCTGTGCTGTCAGAGTTTCTGTATGTTGGGTGAGTGATTATCCAGATGTGATGTGGGGACATCCTTTGTTCAGATGATGATGGAGCATCTTCTGTTAGCATCACGGCACATCACGTGAGTGGGAACTTTCATCTGAGCAGCCAAGCAGCCCAACTCATAGCTGAAACCAGATCAGATGGTAGACCTGACTCAGATTGATCGGGGTGGATGGAGGGAAGAGAGGGAGGGATGGAGGAAGAGACCTTTATGTGAAACACTACGTTCTGAAACAAAATTGCTGTCGCTACAGTATATAGCGAATAAATTAAACTATTTTGCGACTAAAACCGTTTTCTCAGCGTTGTTTTTGTTGTTTCACAGAAGTAAACAACTCTTTAGATATTTGAAGTGTCACTAAAAAATATTGGCATCCAAGTCACTTTTCCGCTTGAAGTGTCTCATTGCACATAAAGCTAGTTTTCTCAGTTGTTTGGTCAAAAGCAGCATTTTGCTGCAAATACCTTATGTTTTACAACAGGTTACTAAAAAATGGAAAAAAGATAGAAACAATCTTTTTTTTTTCTCATGAAAGAAGAGAGTCGACACCTACTTTTGGTAGTTTCCATGTTTCTGTAGTCCTGGAACTCAATATTCTGCGGGTCCTGAAACCTGGGCCAAAGTGCTCCAAACTGCTGGCAGTATGAGCATCTCTGCTGTAACTATGGATGGCAGTTAATAGTTAATGCTGTTTGAAGTTTTTAATTCTTTCAGTCATCAGCTGGATTTAATGGTGGTTGATGATTACACACCCAGCTTCACAAAACTCTGTCTTCTGCTTTGCTTTCACATCACAAACAAGAGCGGAGTCCAATCAATAGCGAAGCCAGACTCACCTTTCCAGATGGAATCTAGTTGTTTAGTCTACACCGGAGTTTGATTGACAGCTTTTGCGCCAACCTAAAGATCATTTGGTCCAACTGAGGTCAGAACATCCATCAGCCGCCGTTAATTTTGACAAGTTATGACTTCTTTGAACTTCTAACACCCCAAACTCTCACACACTAGCTTGGCATTAGAAACACATACAAATCATCAATTTTTTTTCACTTCTGTTGCATCTTTTCCAAGATAAAAGTGATGTGATCTGAACACAGCGGCAACATGCATGTTTGTGCATCTTAACTTACAAAAAACAGGCTCATTAAGTGCTATTTTAGCACTTTAGAAGTTATTTTGATGAAAATGTCAGTGAATTAAAGAAAATTTGGCCTACCAGTAATGAGTAAAAATGAAAACATCATAGTCCCTGTTTCCATGACATTTCCATGCAGGGAAAACAAAAATAGGACCAGAAACAATGTAACGCATTGTCAGGCCTCTGCAACAACTCACACAGGTATGCACCACATCCTCATAAGTCCATACAACACAACACAGCAACAGAAGCCTCCCAGCTCTGATCTAGAAGTGTTTTTTAGTCACTCTTTGCTTGTGCAGCAGTGCACGGATTATCTGGTGCATCTTTGCTGATGGCATGAATGTTCAACCATGACACGGAGGTGCGCCATTGTTGTACTTATCACAGATTAAGTTGTGGTCTGAGTGCACAAGTGCAGGATAACAGTAAAGGCACGATTGTCTGAAAGACATACCACTTCCAGTTTTCACTTCCAGGACTCGCCTTGCATTGCCAGAGAGCGTCACTCTGGAGGCTGTAGTCAAAACTCTGTGGTTTTGCTAATACTTTACCATGAAAATGAGAGGCCAGAATGCAACAAAAACTTTGTGTTTTACTGTCGCAGCGTTGTGGTATGCAGGGTCATAGAATCAGAGAAAAACAGATGGATGAAAATAATGATATGATTAATAATGATTTCAATTTTGTTGGCAAGGACCATGTCATGATATGACTTCTAATGATGAATTTAATGGCCTAACTTAAGCCATGTATGAGATACACGGCAAGTCAATTTGGGCACCTTTGGTTGGAGGTTGATTTCAAATTTAAGTTGAGGGGCGGGACTAAAAGGAACAAAGCAAAATGAAGTGAATCAATCAGAGAGACACGGAAGTGACACAAATGTCTTTTTCGTAAGAGAAAAGCCCTCATAGCAGCAAGTTTTTGCGGTTTCAACCGTCAACCGGTACCAATCTGTACAGACAGCTGTGAGGTTGTATCTCTCATATTTTGAGAAATACAACTATTTTCTGCTCCAAGAGCAAAGATCCCAAAATATCCTTAACTCAGCCAGAAGAGTTCATTTTGAACATCTGGCTGCCAGATATCAGATACTAGCAGGTATTAACCAACATGTGGCTAATTTTGGTAACTTAACCATCCACTTAAAACCAGACATATTATAAGCAGCTTCAAAGCAAGTCAGTCTGTAGCAGCAGCAGCTGCACTGTAGTCACATGACTACAAGAAATGCTGGGATATGAAGTTCTTCCACAATAACAGGGAGTTTTCTACACGCAGGACCAACACTAATGGAACAATGAGATTTCATAACAAGAGATTTCATGATGGAACTAGATTTTTGCAAGATTTTGTTTGTAAAAACATCGGCCCAAAAAAACCAACACAGATATTTTCCAATATCACATTTTAATGCCAATATCACCCAATAATATTGGTAGGTCAATAATATCGGACATCTCTACTTGTGAGTGAATAAGTTAATGGTGAAAAGGAATGGAAACTTGATCCCCTTCTGACAAATCCCCTTGTAATGATCTTTTTGAAACTACAAACCTCCCAAATAAGCTTTTTAAAAGAAGAGGAGCAGTAGATTAACCCATCCAGACCTGGTGCAATATGTGATACTCTCATGACATCAACACTTTAAAAATAATAGTTATCATAACTCTCTTTTCAATATTTCTGAAACACAAGAGCAAACAGAATAAATGACAGTAGGTTCATCCCCATTATTTTTATTTTATGCTTTTAATTTCTTCATAGACTGAGAAATAAAAGGTTTTTGTAGATCAGGAGACTTTTTCCCGCTCTGCATACCTGCTGAAGAATATCTTATTGCAGTAAATCAATGGGATTAAAAAGCTAATGTATAAAGTACAAGTCTAAAAGAGAGAGATTCATTAATTTAAAATTAAATCTGGCATGTCAAGATAAATTAATCTCCAAAGGTGTAGTATAAATAACACCCCAGGGCTGGCCAGAGCCCAGGTGCTGATTCTTTCCCAAATTCAGGTCTATTGTCGGTCAGAAAGCAGTTAAATTTTCTACCAGTAATGGAGCGCAGCCACTTTCAGAGCACAACTGAGCCAATATTGCCTTAGCTGGCCCTTATTAATGAATAATGAGTCTTGGGAGCAAAGAGGCGAGTTATTAACACATTTTTGATCCATGTATGTACACGGTGCAGGTCTGTGACACTCCAGGGGCAGCTGCATTGAAAAAAGGAATTTAATTTAGTGCTTTAACCCCTGGGTTGACAATGATTTCCCTTTTTAAAACCTCTGTGATGAATCTTTGGGCTTCAAATTTCAGCATATTTAAGAATCAGTTTGTAGAGGAGACAAGCATATACATATGAGTGATACATCAATAAATCCTACTAATCAGGACAGGTCTGAATATTCAAGAACAATGAAGCGGATTTAAGATGAATTTAAGTTTTTTGTTAACAGTTCATTGGTTCAAAGATGTCAGAGTAGATAAGAAGTTGTAGCGAAGCCGTGGAATCAATAAAAGTTTAATCTTAAAACAGGCCAGTTTGACTGGAGGCATGATACTGGCCAGACACTTGATCAGGTTCACCTTCTAGATCGAGGTTGGACCTCCTTTTCCCTCCAACAATGCCGTCATTCTTGGTGTCATAGATCCAACAAGTTGTTGAAAATTTCCTCAGAGATTTTGCTCAGTATTGACATGACAGCATCACACAGTTGCTCCATCCATGACGAGAATCTCCCAGTTGTGGACATGGTGCGTTATCCTGCTGGAAGCAGCATCAGAAGATGCTCCACTGTGGTCATAAAGGGATGGACATGGTCAGAAACAATACTCAGGTGGGCTGTGGTGGTTAAACTGCCACGTTGGTACTAAGGGGCCAAAGTGGGCCAAGAAAATCTCCCCCACACCATTACACCAGCAGCAGCCTGAAGCCTTGATCCAACGCAGGATGGATCCATGCTTCCAAATTGTTTCCACCAAATTCTGAGCCTAACATCTGAATGTGGAACTGAAATGGAGACTCATCAGACCAGCAACCACCTCCATCTTTATTGTCCAGTTTTGGTGAGTGTGTGTGAATTGTAGCCTCAGTTTCCTGTTCTTAGCTGACAGGAGTGGCACCTGGTCTGGTCTTCTGCTGCTGTTGTCCATCTGCTTCCAGGTTGGACGTGTTGTTTGTTCAGGGATGCTATTCTCCATACCTTGGTTGGAACGGTGCTTATCTGACTTCCTGTTGTCTATCATCTCCAACCAGCCTGCCCATTTTCCTCTGACCTCTGACATCAACCAGACATTCTGGTCCCAACAACTGCTGCTCACTGGGTATTTTCTCTTCTTCAGGCCATTCTTTAGGAACCTTAGAGATGGTTGTGTGTGAAAATCCCAGTAAATACTCAGACCAACAACCATGCTACGTTCAAAGTCACTTCAAAATCCCCTTCTTTCATAATTCTGATGCTCAGCTTGAACTTCAACAAGTCGTTTTCATCATGACTGGATTCTGCCATGTGATTGGCTGATTAGATATTGGTATTAAAGGCCCACAACAGAACTTTTAGCAGTTTTCTCAGTGACGCCCTATTGACGGCTAAACTAGCACCCATCTTTATCATACCTGTACTGTGATTTACTCCAGCCAGTAAAAGACAGTCTTATCTTGACTCTTGTTCTGTCCCTTCCTCTCTTCCTCCGGTAATGTTTCCTAGCATTTCTTTGCCGAATCTGACATGATTTGCGTTCAAAACATCCGCTGTGTTAATATCTGGTTCATATCCATTTGCTAAGTGATGCAGTGTGCAACCAATAGTCGGCTGCAACGTCACGGCCATGTCCTGGATAAAAAGGTTACATTGTACAGTCTCTGAGCCTAGGGACGCCTCTAGGCAGGAATTGCTTGAAAATGTGCATGATGAATGTTGTGTGCCATCAAAACGAGTCAATAAAGCAGATTTTTAAGGTCTAAAAGTTACGTTGTGTCGTTAACAAGCAATTGAACAGGAATTTTCTAATAAAGTGGTGGTGTGGGGTTAATAATAACCGTGCTGATCATTTGAAAGTCAAAATGAGAGCATCAGTTAAAATACACATCACAGTGTGTGCGCTAATGAGTATGCATAATCATATATTTCATTGTATAAAATTCTGTCCATAGATCAATAAATACAGCTTGGAGGCTTCAGGAGGCTTTAAAACCACTTTTGTTTCTTGCTGAGATTTTAATTAGTAGGTTAAGGATGTATTGTGGATGGAGGACGACTTTGGGAAGTTGAACCTGTTGACCTTCTCTCAGCATGAATCTTTTCTGCCGCAGCTGAAGAGAAGAATTCATGTGAGACAAACAAACAAGGAGAAAGCAGCGTGATGCCGGTGCCCACACCGCCCACCCGCCTTCTGCAGAGCGCTGGCAGCTATGCTTGTCCACGGCTGCCCGACGTTCTGCCCCTTAAAGATGGGGTCATGTAGCCCAGATGGACACAGACACACTTTATGGAAGTTATACAGCCGAAAGTGCCGGATCGAAAGAGGCAGAATTTGCTAATTATGAGTCATAAAATGAACCGTGGGTGAGTAAAAAGAGAAAAGAAGTAAAGGATTGTGAAGAGAGAACAAAATGGGAGAAGAGCAGATGGTACTTAATCTGTCCTCACAGAATGGCATCACATTACCACCAAATTTAATCTAATCTCCACATAACTGCGACAGATCCATTTGGATACGGCCTCCGAGAAGAGCCGAGGGGCGCGATGGGTGTTTTTATCGCCGTGAAGGAGGACGTTGTTCCATTAATCTCCTCCTCTGGCAGCTCTCAACATCAGATCAGAGCCGGTGATGAGACAGTGCAACGGCTGCTGAGTAAACAGAGCTGCTTCTCGTTGCAGGGAGGAGGAAGAGGAGGGTTTCAAGAGAGATGAAGGCTCAGACCGTCTGATGTAACTGAACCACATCACTGACTGAATGAGGATCAACCCTGCAGCTTTGTACTTCAGATATGATTCTCAGTTAGAGACTTGAGAGTTCTTGGAAAAAGCAAAACAAACCTTATCAGGCAAGAAGCACAAAACAAGAAATTCTTCAAAACTTCGAAGCTCTGAAATACAGAAAATGCGACTGAGCCCACAAAGATTTCTTGGTTCCTCTGAGACTCTTTTCTCCTCAATGTTCAAAGACTTTACATTTTCACTTCAGATTTTCAATCATTTTCTGTCAGAATTTCAACTTTCCACATATCTGAATGTATTACAGATAAATTAAATAGACTGTAGAGAGATATTGTTGCCCTAACCCTGGCATTTGATGGTGACTAACATCATAAGGCAGCTCAAAAGCTGAAAATGCTTATAAATGACTTGTGAAGAGTGTAGAGGCAACTTGTCTTTTGTGTTGCCATGACAACATGTTACTAGAAATTGATGATGCATCACATGAAAAAGATGCGGCCCAGGTTGTGACGTGAAACATGGCGGCCATGCAGATCGTACCATGATGTGAAAATGGGGGTGGGAAGGCTCACTGCGACTGGGCTGGTGGCAGACCAAAGCCTCGGTCTTCCTTCACCTCGGCCACAGCCGCCAGCTCATCCGGGGGGATTCCGAGGTGTTCCCTGGCCAGCTGGGAGACGTAGTCCCTCCAGCGTGTCCTGGGCCTCCCCCGGGGTCTTGTCCTGGTGGGACGTGCCTGGGACACCTCACCAGGGAGGCGTCCTGACCAGATGCCCGAGCCTCCTCATCTGGCTCCTCTCTATACGGAGGAGCAGCGGCTCTACTTTGAGTCCCTCCCGGATGACCGAGCTCCTCACCCTATCTCTAAGGGAGAGCCCGGCCCCCCTGCGGAGGAAACTCATTTCCTCATTCCTCATGTCCTCTGTGCAGGTTGGCGTTAAGAAAAACTGAATGTCTCGGCTTGGATGGGCCGATCCGACTTCACTTGGTGAGAATCTGCCTGGTTTTGAACAAGATTCTCTCAGAAGGAACAGATGTTGCCACAATGTCTCCCACTATCACCTTGTCCAGGTGCGGGAAGTCCGGGCTTCCCTGCTTAGGCAGCTGTCCCTGTGACCCAATCCCGGACAAGTGGATGAAGACGGTACGGTACTTCATGACATTTCCAATGTCTTTGTACATGTTTCAATGTACGCCAAAGATGCCAAACAAATAGAAAAGAGCATCTGTAGACATGAGTGGAGCTTTTGATGAGAGGTTGTGCAAGTGTGTCCGAAAATGCACTCTTATGTACATTATCGACACCAAGCGGTGTAAACTGACATTAAAACAGGGAAATTAACAATGAACTCAGCACTGCCGCCTCGTGGACAAACTGATTTATGAACCATAAAAAATGCAGAAGACGCATGGAAGTATGAAAACTGCGACGCATGGCAGTGCATGAAACTGACGTCGCCATTTACATACGTAAGGGAGCATAAATGGGCCTTCAGTTGAGAATTGGAATATCGCCTACAATCAATATCACGATATACTGAGCAGTTCACTTCGGTAATGATAAATGGACGATAACTAGTTACAGACTGGATGGGGTGGAGTCACATCATTACATACTCATGTAGCTCAGCCTCTCAAAGGGACATGAGCACAGCTGACAAAGACTGGGAAAAAAATGGACGTAGTATCCGGTCACATCTGAATAGGGGAGAGTGAAGCCAGTCGGGCGTGTTCCACCGTCTCCATCTTACCATGCTGCGTGTGCAAAGCGGCAAAGTGCAGCCTTGGGGCAAATGATTGACAGCGAACATACTCTGGGCTAAATGTTAACCGAGCTAACTTGAAACTAACAGAAGCTAACAAAGATTAGCCTCCTAAGCGGCGGCTAAAGGTAAGGCATGTTTGGACTTGCCATTAGCTGCTAAAAACCACCATTTTGCTACTCTGCTACAGACTGAGACCTTACTGAGAGCAGTCAATTGATGTCAATCAAAAGGATACGCCCCTGATTATGTGTAATTTCAAGATTAAATAACATCTAAATGGATGAGTTATAGAAGAAATTCACTTGACCTTTTAAACATTAAATGGTTTTTGAACCAGGCTGTTAACATGTATATTTCTGCTGTGAATTTGTTTTTTTTTAACATGGGAGTCTAAGGGGATTTTCTCTATTTTGCACCCCTAGTGGATGAAGAAAAAAATACAGTTATTAAACTTATCTTCCAGGCTTAACCCTTTTCCAGTGGAGTTTGCCCCTTGCAGCCGACCTATAAACAGCTAAAAATGACTTTTTATTTTATTAAAACACAGAATATACCATCATGGACAAAATGATGCAGTCATTGCTGTAAGTTTGTTAAATTTTTGGTTTATCACCCAGCCGTATGCTGGTGCTACTTAAAAATCCAAATGCTGGGTAGACCATTGAGAATATTTTAAAGTAACTAAGAAAGAGTGGAATGGCTCTTTAAAGTGTAAAACAAAGCTGCTTATGGTCCTTTAGCCCCCAGTTGATGAGGGAACAAGGCTGGTGTGAATGTTTTGTTATGTAAATGTCATTTTGTTATATTTTCATACTGCTGAGTGTGGAGGTTTGGCCGTTTCATGTCCTACAGGGTGTTTGGCTCATGCATGTCAATAAAAGGCTGTGCTTAGTTAGAAATGCAAACTTTTACACTCACAGCAGTCACACTACATAAATTACTGTATTACACCTCCATAAACAGATTTATCTGCCATCCCTCTGTCGTTGTTTCATGTCCTACGTTTTGTGTTGAATGAATAAATAAAATGATTTGAATTTTTGCAGCTGTACATATTTAGTTTTTGAAGAACAAATCTGCAAAATATCTGATTTTAAAGTAAAATGGGGTTAAAATATCTTAACAGGTTCCCGTGGCTGTTTGCCATCAGAAGACTGATGACAGTTTGACTTGTACAATCAAATCCAAATTAATATTCTTGGTGAAAACAAATCATAAGACATTTGTGTGGCTTTGAAGATGAGGGACGCAGATTGAAAGTTGTTCTGCAGCGAGCGCTCGCGCTGCGGGAGTAAATTACCCGCTTTGATTGAAGTTTTAGATGGAGCAGTTTGTTGTATGAAGTACAGCAAAGATAATTAAAGATCTGTGCTGGAAGGAAACTGCTGATTGAGAAGAGCAAATGAAGTCGGTAGTACAGGCAATCAAATTCATTAGCTCTGTTTGCAGCTTAATACTGAGGAGATATATCCTACAAACATAGATTGTTTGATATTGGAATCCAATATCCTGGGAGTTTTCTCAGATCCTCGCTCAATACTGATTATCGGTGCAGAGTTGATGAAGAGGCAGCTCTTTCTTACAACGCAGATGAAATGGCCGGGAGGAAGCAGCCTCACTGGTGCATTGTTTACTGAACTGATTCTAACAATGTCCATCAGTTACAGTCAAGCTCGATGTGGAGCTGAGAGGAGACTCCTCCTCACATCTCTGTTGTGTTTTCAACATGGTTTGAATTTTTAAAAAAATTCATCATCTCTTTCTGGCTCCTACCACAACAAACCTGCACAGACTGAGCACGGGTGCTCATTGATCCGAGAATCAATAGAGACCGAACGTAACCACGAAGAAGAAAAGCTCAACAGCAGAGACATCTGCGTCTGTCCACAGGACCGTGATAAGTATACAGTCCACAGAGCTGGGGTTCATGGAAGAGAGGCCACAACTGTACGTTCAGACCAAAATCTGCAACACCAGAGGTTGCGCGACAAACAGGACAGCTTCCAAGGAGTAGCTGCGGTTTTCTGCGTTGTGTTGTGCAGTGGACAAGTGAGACACATGCGGATGAGTATGGATGGGGCTTTTAATCTTCAGAGTAAAAGAAAAACACACAGGCGTCACACACACATGAGCCACAGTGTAACTCTCCACACTCAGTTCAGAGCTCACACAGCTTTATTTCCACGATATATTACACAATACTGGATCGCTCATACTGATCACGTTATGACATTATAGTGGCACCCGGTGTGGTCTTCTGCTGCTGCAGCCCATCTGCTTCAGGTTGGATGTGCTGTGCATTCAGAGATGCTCTTCTGCAGACTTCTGTTGGAACAAGTGGTTATTTGAATCACTGTTACCTTTCTATCAGCTGGAACCAGTCTGGCCATTCTCCTCTGACCTCTGGCATCAACAAGGCATTTGCACCCACAGAACTGCAGCTCACTGGATATTTTCTCTTTTTGGGACCATTCTCTGTAAACCCTAGAGATGGTTGTGCAGGAAAATCCCAGTAGATCAGCAGTTTCTGAAATACTCAGACCAGCCCGTCTGGCACCAAGTTCAACTTTTGTCTCGTCAGTCCACAGAGTATTTTCCCAGAAGTCTTGGGGATCATCAAGATGCTTTCTGGCTAAACTGAGACGAGCCTTTATGTTCTTTTTGCTCAGCAGTGGTTTTGGTCTTGGAACTCTGCCATGCAGCCATTTTTGCCCCCCAGTCTCTTTCTGATGGTGGAGTCATGAACACTGACCTTAATTGAGGCAAGTGAGGCCTGCAGTTCTTTGGATGTTGTTCTGGGGTCTTTTGTGACCTCTTGGATGAGTCGTCGCTGTGCTCTTGGGGTCATTTTGGTCGGCCGGCCCCTCCTGGGAAGGTTCACCACTGTTCCATGTTTTCACCATTTGTGGATAATGGTTCTCACTGTGGTTCTCTGGAGTCCCAAAGCTTTAGAAATGGCTTTGGAACCTTTTCCAGCATGATAGATCTCAATGACTTTGTTTCTCATTTTTTCCTGATTCTTTGGATCACAGCATGATGTCTAGCTTTTTGAGGATCTTTTTGGTCGTGCTAAACTTCATCAGGCAGGTCCTATTTAAGTGATTTCCTGATTGAGAACAGGTGTGGCAGTAATCCAGCCTGGGTGTGGCTAGAGAAATTAAACTCAACTTTCCAAAGATGTGATAAACCAGTTAATTTATTTTTTAACAGGGGGGCAATCACCTTTTCACACAGGGCCATGGAGGTTTGGATTTTTTTTTCCACCTCCCTTATTAATAAAAATCTTTATTTAAAAACTGCATTTTCTGTTTACTTGTGTTTGTCTCACATTTAAATTTGATGATCTGAAACATTTAAGTGTGACTAACATGCAAAAAGTAAGAAATCAGAAACACTTCTTCACACAGCTATATATGTAAACAGTGCACTTGTAATAATATCAAAAAGAAACAAACTGTATGTATCTGTCTGTCCTAGACATAACTGTTGTTTTGTCAATAGATGATTAAATTAAAACATCTCTGAATCCACTTAGCCACCTCTACAGCTCATTTTCAGCCAATAACAGGATTTCACTTCTCTTTGAGTTATTGTTTTGCTCAGATTACTTTGTTTTTCATTCTAAACACACTGGAGAATGCTTGGATTTAATGACTCATTCTGCTCTTCTGGTCTGAGTCATATACTTGAACATCGGCAGTAAGAGAATACCATCCTGATATATTAACTGTTCCAATATTACCCATTCTGATCTAACGTCGTCTTATCACCTTCCTGCTCTCTGCAGGATGAGACAGAAAGCTGCAGGGCTGAGCTGCTAATTGCCTGCATGACAGATATGATGAGCATTAAGAATTATTAATTCCACAATTAGTAACGAATCGCTAATGTATCAAAATACATATACACAACGCCTTCAGCCCAGAGGGAACAGAGGCTGCACATACCTGTCTGTTCAAGGACGGAGCTGCAGCTATAAAAGTAACCTGGTCTGATGAAATGCTGTGAAACGAGAAAGGGATGTTCAAATGCAAATGGAGCACTTTGACTGAAAAGGTGAGAGAAATGTGTGAAGGAGACATGAAGTTGTTTGAATTAAAATAACAGCAGAAACAAGGTCTATAGGAGGAAATGTAAAACATGTTTTCTTCAGAACCAGAAACACAGTTCAGCTACATTTACTTCTGTGTTTGAAATGAAAGGACGTGAAGTTTCCTTTAATAGTCTCTACAGTGACAAATTCTGTAAAACCTGTGTTCCAGTATAACTGGAAATTTGTCAGACATCTCTGGAACTAATGTGTCTGCTGGTGTGTGCAGGAATTGATGGATAGATGAAGATGGATGATGATAAGTCCGTCATATAGATCAGGGCTATTCAATTTGGTCCCATAAAGCTCTAGTCCTGCAGGTTTTCAACGATTCCCTGCTCCAACACACGTGACTCAAACCAATGAGTCATTGTGTAGAACTTGATAGGCTGTTGGATCCATTTAATTTGAGTCAGGTTTGTTGGAGTAGCATGGAAAACCTGCAGAACCGCAGCCCACGTGGGACTGAACTGAATAGCCCTTTAGGGCTGGGCGATATGACTAAAATCCCATATCATGATAAAACTTATTATATATCATGATAACAATATACATACAATATAGTTTGTTTTTTAGGGTGGTGGTGGTGGTGGGGTGTTCAATTCAGTAATTCAATTAATATATAATTTTTAGTTAAATTGCAATAAGGAAATGCTGTTTCAAATCATATACTGAACAAATGAAGGTAGTAGGTACTAAATGTTTCTTTTATTTAATTTTTTTTAGCACAATGTGTTGGTCATGTTAACATCTGACAGTATCCACAATTAGGTGCTTCACTGTAGTATTTATTTGTAAAGATCTGCCGCGTGCACAGGTATGCCGCCACGTGCATGCACGGACATGTGGCGCATATTGACCTAAACCCCGGTTCCCCAATCCAGTCCTACGAGGTCTGCAGTCCTGCAGGTTTTCAATGTGTCCCTGAATAAATTGAGTCATTGTCCTGAACATGATGGACTGTTGGATCTACTTCATTTGAGTAAGGTGTGTTGGAGCAGGGACATATTGAAAACCTGCAGGATTGCGGCCCTTGTAGGACCGGAGTGGGGAACCCTGACCTAAACAAACATGGAGGGAGAGAGTGGCAGGCGCATTTCAGACCAGGATAATTAGTTCTCAACAAGATGACCAGCCAAACCAACAGAGAAGCATGTAGTAAAAAGAGGGACAACTTCTGTGGCATGGATGTTGTTTGGAGTAACAGCAGAGCATGCTGTGATGATTAAGCAGAGGGAAAGTATACAGGAAAATCTTTAGTTGTACATTGACTTCGGATCCTTTTTTACTCTTTATCACCATATAATGACAGAGTCATGAAATGGGTTTAATTCTGATACTTGGCAATAAAATATTTCCCCCTAGTCATGAACAATGTGTCCATGCCCCAAGATTGAGCCATGAGGAACTCCACAAGTTACTTATGAAGTTCCTCATGGCTCATTCCTAGGACCTTGTTACACCTAATGTTTTGCATGCAAACATTGGATTACTGAAAAACAATGGCTTGTGAATGAAATTTGCATTCTGATAAGTTTTATATGCAGTTACCTTCATATTAATACAATGATACATATCAATGCTAATATTTGACAGAATTGCCAGACAGATGGGACTCTTAACTCTGCAGAACCCAGTCTGGCTGAAAGTTAGTTTAGGCTACAGTCTAATTCCATCTGTGGTCTTAGGTAAAAGTTAGCTTTTCCTATTTCAAATTGCTTTCATGCATCCGCTGTCCATGCACTCGGCACCCGCAGGGACTGGCTGAGTGGGGTGTGGGTTGAGACCTTGAGCTGAGGAAAAATGCTCTGGGGGGTAGAATGAGTTGTAAACAACTTCTACAGACTGTTTTCCTGCTGCAGCATGATAAAGATGTTAAAAGACAAGTGGGGCTTTGTGGATTTATTTCTAACCGATGGATTTGTCAAAAGAAAAAGTGATGAATTCATGATAAATTTGTCGCCTCATGTTTGTGTCGTGAAGCTAAAAAGTTGGTTTACTCTTGTCAAACACATAAGATTTACCATTTTTTTGCAAAAAGTCGTTAAGTTAATTATAATCTCTACATGCATGCACCTGTTGCACCTGTGCAGCAACTGGTTTGATACAGTAGGTTGCAATCATGTGTTTAGAAACACAGTCTTAGATTCATTTTTATTTGACCCTAACTGGTAAATGGATGTCATTGGTGGCTTTTTCTCAGCTGCAAGTAGAATTCTGAGCAGGTTGTCCTGGTGGGTTCTGCTGTTGGTTGGTGCCTCTGCTGCGACAGCCATCCTCTTTCCACGTGCCTGGATCTGGCAATCAGCAGCTGGGTCTATATGGCTGGAGGCTGCAGCAGTGCCCTTCAATCATAAGTCGAGTTAAAGGAATAGTACACCCACAGAATGATGTGCATTCATTTTCTACTCACCATCATGCTGAGCAAGACTGTGGAGCACTTTTTTAATATCTTAAATGCAGCCGGAGATTGGACAGGTTTTCGTTTTCCCCATCTTTAATATAATGAAGTTCACTGGCACCCGATCCAAAAAGGTCTATAAAAGTCCACAAAAGCTTGGCAATAATCCTCCATACTGTTTGTCCAATGTAATCCAAGTGTCCTGAGTGGGTAGTGTCCATATTTTACTCCAAACATCATTTAGTATATTTTAATAGCTTAAACAGTACTACATGTAGCTGCCGCGAAGTGTGTCCATGAGAGTTCACGACACTACAGAAGCCGCAGCGTTCAGCACCTACTCGGCCGATAATGCAAGCGTAGAAGAAGAAATTCGCTGTTTACATTGTGCTAAGAGCGAACGAGCTGCAGACAAACCGGGACAAACATTAGAGGGGTTGGCTATTGATTTAAAACAATGAAAGAAAGAAAAAGAGAGTGTGCGATCTCGTCTGCCGCAGCTTCCGTGGTGTTGTGAACTCACATGGACGTGCTACACGGCAGGTACATGTACTACTACTGTTTAAGCTATAAGACTATACCAAATCATGTCATTTTGAGTAAATTATGGACACTACCCACTCAGGATACTTGGATTACGTTGGACGAGCCGTATGGAGGAATTTTGCCAAGTTTTTGTGGACTTTTATGGACCTTTTTGGATCGGGCACCGGTGAAATCCAATAAATTAAAGTTGGGGGAAGCCTAAAACCTGTCCGATCTCCTGCTGCATTTGAGATATTAAAAAAAGTGCTTGAGAGTCTTGCTCAGTATGAGGGTGAGTAGAAAATGAATGCACATCATTCTGTGTGTGCACTATTCCTTTAATGTAGCTGGAGGCTGGAGCAGTTCCCTGCAATCGTGAGTAGAGTTCTTGTGGCTGGAGGCTGCACTGCTTTCTTGTCAGGTTGTCTTTACTGGTTACATGATGTGTGCTGAAGCTCGAGCTTAGAGCTGATGCTTTCCTGTAGTTTCACTCATTGTTGTTTCAGGGAACCTGCAGCTGTACGTTCCGCTCATCCACCTGTTCATCTGCCTCCCCCTTCAACTGCCAACTACTCTACACTGCAAAAACTCAAATCTTAGCAAGTATATTTTTCTCATTTCTAGACAAAATATGTCATCATACTTAAAACAAGACAAAATTGCTTAAAGAGAAACATTTCAGTAAGATATAAAATCTTATTTCAAGATTTTTTTTTGTTTGTAATAAGCAAAAAAAAATCTGCCAGTGGGACAAGCAAAATTTTCTTGATAAGATTTCTTGAAATAAGACGCATTGCCTTAAAAACCGAACTTTAGTTTGGGAACTGAGGTCTGCATCCATTTTTTGGTTCCACTTCTTATTGCATCATGATGGTGGACTTTATTTTTGTAGCCTTTTTTAAAAATATCTTTTGAGCACTCAAAGCACTTTTACACTGCAGGGCAAACTCATAGTACCTCTTACTAAATAGTGTTGTACATAGGCTACAGTGTATTTATATCTATCAAACACTCACAGATTAACGCATGGGTGGGTGAATGTGGGGTTTGAAACACCTCAAAAACAGTGGCGACACAACAGCGTTTCCAATCAAACTGCACCCTGAACCACGACAAGGTTTTAAAGAACAGCCCAGCTTGTGGACACTGTAATCTTCACTGTTGTGAAGATAAATCTGCAGATGAATATGGAGTTTTATTACCATTCAACTACAGCTGTCTCCAAATCTTCTGGGAGCCTTTTCCTTTATACATCTTAGTTGTCATGACTTTTATCGCTGTTAATATTGTATCTTTTTTAATATGAAGTATTTCCATCAGGCCCACTTTTTTCCTCCTGCCTCTACTGGGCCTTTGTCGACTCGGCTGATGTGCTTTTATTCCACAGTACAAAAGGTGACAGGTGATGCAGAATTAATTCAGCGTTTAGTGTGTTATCCTCACTGAATTCATCACTGCATTTAAAGCAAAGTTATTCTCCACCTCAGTCTCATCCTCCATCTGGTGAAAGCAACATGAGCAAGAATCTGACTGCAGTTTAACGGCTAGGTCTCAAACCATGCAAACAAATGATTAATTCATGGGTAACAGATTTGTTTTGCTCCTCCAAAAATGGCTAAAGCTTTTAGAAGTTTTTTCTACTATCAAGTATTCAGCCTGATAATGCAACCAAACTGCTTTATATTCATCTAGAAAATCCACTAAGAAAATCTAACATTTGTAGGAACCAACTGGACTGACTTTATAACCATGTGCATGGGTGCTACCTGCATAGGTGGGCATTCTGTGAACATCTTTGAAATCCATTTGCATTCCTTTAAATTTTTTAAACTAGTGAAAAAATGCACTGCACACACTGCAGTGTTTCTCCACACACAGACCAATGTGTGGCGCACCGCCACAGATTCAACTCAAGCGCCACAAAATCCCCACATCATACCACTCTTCTTTCTCCCCTTCATACACACATACACAGACATGATGGAAACATGATCTCCCGCACTTTTTCAGACGACAGTGTTCACTCTGAGATCACACATTTACAGTAAATTTCGTCCGTGGCAGGACGGAGTTGTGCACGCAGTGGTGTCCGTGTATTTAATTACCACGTGTGTAGTTTACATGTTCGTACTTTCTTACCACCTCGATCAGCTATTCGTTAAAACTTTACGTTCAATGTTGCATCTGCGGAAATGCAGAGGTGACAATCCTCTCTGCTCCAAGCGTCTGTGTAAACCCCGCCCCCTCAAGTGTCAGACCAATCACACAATACTTCTTAGAGCTCCCCGAGAAGAAAGTTCTGCTCGGCCGAGGAGTCGAGAACAAGCTGCAAGCCGTCCTCAAACATGTCCGTGAGAACAAATGACGTCATTTTGTTCGCGGCCCCGAGAACAAGAAGAAAGTCTCTCTTCACGCGGAGTATTTAGCAGAGTTGAATAAAGCTGTTGCATCCAGATAATGTAGCTAAATGATGACTAGTTATTGTGTGAACCTAGTTAACAAGAATAGTAATGTTGTGTTAACCAGAGGTGGAAATTTCATGTGCCAGAAAGTATAAATTCTGACGTGCTTTTGAACCTGCCTGCACATTTAGAACAGGTATTCACTAACAAGCTCATCTTACCTGCAGAGCAGCTGTGCTAATTAGATTCAGCTGGTTTAGTGATTGGTTGTAAAATCTGATGGACTGGATTATCACTCTGGATCAGGGATATCGACCTTTGGTTGTTGCCTATGTTACAGCCTTTGCTAATTAGTTCATGCTAGGAATAAAATCCTCTTTCATTTCTGAGCAGAACCTCTGCTCATAATTGCTTTCTATGCATTTTAAATAAATGTTTATTGCTACAAATACAAAGACGAGGTCAGACAGGAGACACCAGACCAGAGCAGCAGCAGAGATAAGGATGATGCAGGGTTTTCACTAGTAAAGGAGAGATTAGAACTTGCTAACCAGGTAGAGTTCTGGCAAAAAAATAATTGTCTGGTACTTAAGAACGTACTCAAACCAACTGAGACTGAGCTGAATAATCATTTCTAATGCTTCCTATAGCTCTAAAACTGACTCAGACAACTCTGAAGAACAATAGATCAGTATACAGGGGTATATTTAATATGGCAGCTTCACACTTTAGAAACACCCTAAGGACCAACTCCACTGACCACCACCACACCACGACCCCTGATTCCTCCAGCCTAACCAGGGTAGCACCACACCTTACTGCCTGGTCTGTGGGAAACACTGCACTGTAAAGTGTTAGCTGTAGATTTTACAGTAACTTGCTGGCACCTGGATGGCAGTATGCTGTATGATGTCAGTTGCTGTAAAACTTCTTTACAGTACCACTACTGTATTTTCCTTTACAATACCACTGATGTACATTCATTTACAGTATCACCCTCTGCCTTTTCCCTCAAGAAACAATACAAAAGTATTCAAATTATCATGAATATTTGCATAACTCTCTACAACCCGGTAACATTCTACAAGTTATTGTACATGTTGATGTGTCCATATGAACTCACCAAAGGCATAATCTGCTCAGATTAGAATGCATGTGGCATAATAGACAGACAGAGGGCATGAGTAATGGGATTAAATGGACATTTAACTCAGGGTGCAGAACAGAGAATGCCGGAAAGCACATAGGAAATACTGTATATAAGCCATCAAACACAAATGAACCACATCAACCGCTACAATATCAACTTGAAAAATTATATTTGGTGACAGTTTAGTGGCAGCAATTATTGTTTCTTGTCCTAACCATGGCTTTATTGTTACTTTGCCATATTGGTGTTTTTTTTTTTTACCTCCAGCAGGTGAGGGGGTTATGTTTTCATCTGCGTTGATTTGTTTGTTGGTCTGTTTGTCAACGGATTTGGCTGAAATTTTCAGAGAAGGTGTGTTTTGTGACAGGTTAACACATAATTACATTTTGGTGCTGATTGGGATCATTGTCTGGATGCAGAATTTTTTTAAATGACTCTTTATCACTGATAGACACACACACTCCTCACCAGCAGGTGGCGATGACCGTGAGCTCATTTTTGTCTTCATACTCGTCTGTCTCCTAATAAGTAACGATAAATTAATGTTAATTGCATTATCTGCTGTATTTTGCATCCAGTTATGCTTCAGATCAGACTTTGGATCCAAGAATTTTGTAAAGGGGAAATGGGCTGCCTGGTGGAGGTCTGCACTCTCCAAGTGCTTTTATAGTATGATATTTGTACTTACTGAAAAGAATGCCTTTCTTGTAATACTGAGCAATTAAAAAGAACTTTGCTTTACATTAGTTTGAGTTTATAAAAGAAAAACCTTCAAACTCGGTGACAGATAAACAGCAGTTTGCAATTAAAATTGCAAGTTTTATTTTGTTAGCTAATGTACACGACACAATTAAGTCATTACACTCTTAACAACTCAGCTACAAAGATGCAAGTAACCTTTTTTTAAGTTTACAAAAATATCTGAATACATGTGGGGTTTTACATGAAATGGTATAAAAATCTTTTTTTTAAATATTTATTCAGACTAAGATCCATTTTCTTTGGAGACTTGCAGTTGGAACGGGTTGTAACATAAAACTGAAAAAAGGAGAGGAAATACTCTTTTTTGCTATTGGTCAGTTCTTTGCAGGTGATTGAACTACTATACAGAAAAATTACAGTAGTAGCTGTGAATTTTCCCACAATCTAATGTAGTTTACAGTAGTGTACTGTATACATATTTTACAGTATTTTACTGTTGATAATAGAGTAAACTACTGCCGAGGTTACAGAAATCCATTACAGTGCCCCTACACTTGCACACACACAAGTGCACACACACACACACACCCCTGCACACGCACACACACTGAGTAATCACCAAAGCTCATTGTTCTGACATACACACATAACTAAGCCCCCAGTCTTGCTTTTCTCTGTTACTCTCACCAAAAGACTGAATGCAACAGTCTCAGCAGGACTCATACACATTACATTGACTTCATCTAAACAATATTTGTGTCGTTTTGTCTGCAAATAATTTAGATACCAGTTTAGCATTAATATATTCACTGCAACGATAAAAACAAGAAGTGGTCAACAGCAATTTTCCCATGCAGCAACCAGTGGAGGTAATTCTCTTGTCCAGCAGGAACCACGGAATATTTCATGCAGTAATATTAGCCCTGTCATTGCCACAGAAACAGGAACATCCACAAACACACAAGGCTTTTGAAACAGAGACATTGGCTGTATTTTTAGCTATGAGAGTCTGAGAGAACTGATCAATCACAGCTGTTTTGTACCTGATTTGCAGAGTTTTAGTCCCTAAAACTGATTCAGATTCATCAGTTTTAAACAACTCTATTTCAGTGCTGTGTAATTTTTTTTTGAGTCAACTCAAGACCTTTTAAACAGTTTTGACAGCTGAAAGTTTGACCTTTTATATTCTTAAAGAAAATACATGTTCTGTGCAAGTGGAGCTGGTAGAAGTTCCCAGTCAGACCTTAAAGAAACACATTCTGCTCAGAAAAGGGTTACAGATAAGTAGATGGATATCATTTTTAGATAAGTGAGGCTAATTTACTTTAGTTATAATTAATACTATAGGAAAAAACCTGAACCTGGATGTGTTGTGGCCTTCTCCATTCAATTCAGAAATACAGTTGTGTGAAAAAGTCTTTCTGATTTCTTATTTTTCTTCCATGTTAGTCACACTTATATGGTTCAGATCATCAAACAAATTTAAATATTAGACAAAGATAATACAAGTAAACACAAAGGGTTAGTTTTTAGATAAAGATTTTTATTAGAAAGGGGGAGGGAACAAACGCTCATGGCCCTGTGTGAAAAAGTGACACCCCCCACATCTTTGGAAAACTGAGTTCAATTTCTCGAGCCACACCCAGGCCGGATTACTGCCACACCTGTTCTCAATCAAGAAATCTCTAAAATAGGACCTGCATGACGAATTTAAGTAGACCAAAAGATCCTCAAAAGCTAGACATCATGCTGTGATCCAAAGAAATTGAGGAACAAATTAGAAACAAAGTAATTGAGATCTATCAGTCTGGAAAAGGTTCCAAAGCCATTTCTAAAGCTTTGGGACTCCAGAGAACCACAGTGAGAACCATTATCCACAAATGGTGAAAACATGGAACAGTGGTGAACCTTCCCAGGAGGGGCCGGCCGACCAAAATGACCCCAAGAGCACAGCGACGACTCATCCAAGAGGTCACAAAAGACCCCAGAACAACATCCAAGAACTGCAGGCCTCACTTGGCTCAATGAAGGTCAGTGTTCATGATTCCACCATCAGAAAGAGACTGGGGGCAAAAATGGCTGCATGGCAGAGTTCCAAGACCAAAACCACTGCTGAGCAAAAAGAACATAAAGGCTCGTCTCAGTTTAGCCAGAAAGCATCTTGATGATCCCCAAGACTTCTGGGAAAATACTCTGTGGACTGACGAGACGTTGGAAGGTGTAGGTCCCATTACATCTGGCGTAAAAGTAACACGGCATTTCAGAAAAAGAATATCGTACCAACAGTAAAATATGGTGGTGGTAGTGTGATGGTCTGGGGCTGTTTTGCTGCTTCAGGACCTGGAAGACTTGCTGTGGTAAATGGAACCATGAATTCTGCTTCTACCAAAAATCCTGAAGGAGAATGTCCGGCCATCTGTTGGTGACCTCAAGCTGAAGCGCACTTGGGTTCTGCAGCAGAACAATGATCCAGAACACACCAGCAAGTCCACCTCTGAATGGCTTAAGAACAACAACATGAAGACTTTCGAGCTCTAGTCAAAGTCCCCACCTGAATCCCATTGAGATGCTGTGGTACACCCTTAAAAGGCGGTTCATGTTAGAAAGTTCTCCAATGTGGCTGAATTACAACAATTCTGCAAAGATGAGTGGAACAAAATTCTCCACTGAGCTGTAGAAGACTCACTGCCAGTTATCACAAACGCTTGATTACAGTTGTTGCTGCTAAGAGTGGCCGAACCAGTTATTAGGTTTAAGGGGCATCACTTTCACACAACTGTATTCCAAATCAACTTCAGCAAAGTGGTATAAGTTGGCACGTAAGGTGGACCCATGTAGCCGCATTATTGCTTCCTCTAAATATGAGCCGACCTGGTCTCTGTGCGGTGTGATGTAATGACACCGGTGAAGTTCCACTCCCTGTCTACAATACACATTTCAAAGAGATGAGGAGGAGCTGAAAGAAAGTAGAAGATCCAATTTTGAATCAGTCGGGTTGCTGCCACTTCACCGCCTCCCTCAGATCTGAGGAGCGGAGGTTTTAAAATGCTAATCCTGTCGACCTTGAAGCCCTGAGGCGCCAGCCTGGTTAGCGAGGCACATCTCTCCTGAGCTTCCTGTCACTCAATAAAATACACAGACCCAACCTCCCCAAATACCCCTGCCAATGATCCCAAAGCACACACAGAGAAACACGCACATGCAATAGAAATGCATGTTGCATCAACCTCCTCCTGAGAAATCTGCTGCCTCAATCATACAACACACAAATGTTTAAACACTGTTTGTTAAACTGGTCTCTATTTGTGCTCTGGAGCTACTGAATCAACTAATTCTGACCTGTCACAGGCCATGCTGTAAAAGGTGACAAACACATTAGAGACTGAGCAGTCTACATGGGGGAGGGAGGCTGGAAAGGACCGTTAGCCTCTCTTCATGCCTGTAAAGTGATTATAGTAGCATAGGCAGGATCAAAGACTCGATAAAAGAACCGCAGGTTCCAGTTTTCCTGGATGAATGATCATTTTATTGAAATCACAAATTTATGCTGTGCTAAAATCTATTTTGTACCAAGCAGCTGAGGTGGGATGAGGGAGAATTTGAGAGGAGTTAAACAGGTTTTCTAATCTATAAAATATCCTGTCATGACATTTTATCACGCTCTGTATTTGAATAATTCACCAGACACTCAAACAAATCCACACATGTATGTTCTAGAGTGCAAGCTTACCAGAAATAAATTCTAGGAATGTTCTATATTTGGTTTTCTACTGATATTAGATTTACTAATGTTGTCTTAACTCTCAGTTTCTGATATCCGATATTAGCTGATACCAATCTATGCAGACAACTGTGAGGTTGTATCGCTCATATTTTGAGAGATACAACTATATTCTGCTCTGAGAGCAAAGATCCCAGAAATATCCTTAACTCAGCCATATTTTTTCATTTTGGACATCTGGCTGCCAGATATCAGATACTAGCAGGTATTAGGCTCGTCATCGCTACTTGAATCACATGGTATGACACGTCACTTTTCCGCACCAGTCCGCCGTGTTAGTGGGCGCGCTACGGGTTGCCATAGGTAACTTAGCCAGAACACATTGGGGAAGAGCGAGACACACGAGGCGAACTACGGCAGATATATTCATTTATTTGATTCCCTCTGCTTTCTTATGGAACAGAGCAAGGAAGAGATGGTACCTGCAGGAACAAGCTGGCTGCAGACGCCAGGGAGAGATATTTGCATATCGATCCACACCGGCTGCCCAAGGCAAGACAGAGCAATGATTTGGATACACTTCCACCGTGCACTCACATGGATATAAGTTATTTGGCATTCTGTGTTAACAACTAAATGTGCAGCACTCCAGGAGCCACAAGATTTGGAGAGTTGTAAGCAATTTTGCTGTGGCTGGGTGGAACAAATGCACATCTTCCGTAAAATAAACAGCCACATCACCTATGAGCTTCTCCAAAGGTAAGTTTACATTCTCTTTTATACGCCGTTGTTACAGTAAGTCTTACATGAATGCTTACATGAACGTAAAACTCCTTTTTTAAGACAGTTTAAATGAGTGCAACAACCATTTAACTACTGTGAAAGAAATCGTTTTTTTTTTTTTAATGAAAGTAACTGACAGCCTCTCCGCAGCCGGTCAGTGTAAGAGACCAGCCTTCTAATCCACAAGATGCTGCTGGTTAATGTGAAGCAGCAAACGATCGAGTCCCCTGATGTAATTATGTCTATAAGGAAATATTTAACTGATGACATGATCCAAAAACGGGATGTGGAGTGAAATGTAGTGTCCTTTCTTCTTAGTGCAGCCAGTCAAGCTTGTTACACATCACCGGCACTACACCGGTGAGCTCTGGTAATTTCATTTTGAAATACAAAAGAAAGTAAAGTAAAAACAATGCGGTTAGCTCCTGCCCTGCTCGCTGCCGATCCGCTCCACTGAAACATGATTAGGCCGGATTTCATAAAAACGAAGTGAGGACAAACTCCTTCACACTTCTCTTATTAGTTGACAACTTTCCAGCCTTCTGATGTTCAGTTTCCCAAACATACCGGCTGGGGGGCGGGGGACTCGAGGAGGAGTCACGCACAAAACGTCACATTCTCAAGCTTAATTAGCCAACATGTGGTTAATTCTAATTTTTCTGACAACTTGGTAACTTAACCAACAACTTAAAACCAGACTGCATGATTACCAGCTTTAAAGCAAGTCAGTCTGTAGCAGCAGCAGCTGCACCGTAGTCACATGACTCTGAAAGGAATGCTGGAAAATGAAGTTCTTCCTCAATGACAGGACTTTTCTACATGTTTGACCAAAGCTGATGGAACAAGAGAAAAGGAGATTTGATAAATAAAAAATATATATATAAAAATACATAGATATGGATGCACACACACACACACACACACACACACATATATATATATATATATATATATATATATATATATATATATATATGTATTCTGATTTTGTATTTTAAATGCCGATATCGGGTCGACAATATCAGTAGGCAAAATGTCAAAAATGTCAGACATCTAAGAAATTCCCAGTTGAGGTTTTCGCCCTGCTCGATTTATCTTCCAGTCTTCTGTCTTCATCACAAACTCAGGACAGACTATACGTTTGAATGAAATTTCCGATTGAATAATTATTTGTGTAAATTAGGGATGCAGTAAATGATTATTATTGATATAACTGAGTACTCCATCATACCAATGGAGTAATTAGAAATACCTTTCTCCCTCTTAAAAAGTAATAAACAACAGCAAACAACAAACAGGTGAAACAACGGTGGATAAAATCAGCATATGACAGAACAAATGAAGGTCAGTGTTGGGATTTACCATTAGGTCTTGGAAGAACTGGTGTACCGATTCTTTGTGTACAATACAGCATGTGAACATCAACACTGGACTGGAGAGATTTTTTTTTAATAAATTCCTTTAAAATTAGGGATGTTTGATATTTGCCTTTTTACCAATATCAGATATACCGATATTATCCAACTTTTTAATTTCTGATATCCAATATCAGCCATTACCAATCTCTGCAGACAACGGGATGCAGTTACATCTCTCATAATTTAGGTTATCCACATGCTGGACCGGTGCTATTTGAACATCTTACAAGATTTTGTAATAGAACAACAAAATCTCGTGATTTTGTCAAATTATTAAAATTATTGATCCGTAAAAAGCCTAAACTAAAATTTTCCTATATTATTTTTTAACACTGATATTTATTGATAATGTTAGACATCTCTAATTATTATTATT
>JALJCO010005808.1:0-12306 GCA_023101725.1 Atherinomorus stipes
CCCCCGCCCCCCGCCGTCACTTCAGCAGTTTATACCCCAGTGGGTACAGTGACATGACAGCAGCTTAGGTTCTGACCTTGAATCATCCAGTCATGGGTGATTGTGATTATGATTACAAGCTTAAGAAATATTTACTTGATCACACGTAACGGATTCTCATTCTTGCCGGTCAAGTTTTACCATTTCTGAGTTGCTGAAAGCTAAGATGGAGGCAGGAAACGGCAGAATGATGAAAAGGAGCTGAGCAGCAGAGGTGTTTGCCATAACTCCACCCCACCAATATGGATTTTTTAGAGCCAACTGATTCTGATATTTGGCAGGAAAAATATTTCAATAATCAATTAATCAACCAATTTAATGAAAATTATATATATACAGTATGGAATAAATAAAATAACTTTATTTAAAATTTGCATTGTTTCTTTCTGTAGGGCATTATTAATATAGCTGCCAGTTTTCCTGATGAATTCATCTTTCCATTTAGGGCAAGTGTTCATTATAAACATAATGAGTGATATTGGGGCGATATTTTTGCAGCCCTCTGATTAAACTGCATTTTCTCTACTCCATTATTTTCTTTACCATGAAGTCCAGACTCATAACCAAAGTAAAAAGCAGAGAGGCTTTTTCGCATTTAAAATTTATGATGGCCACAGATCGTCTGGTACTGATGTTCCGACACTCAGTGAGCTGCTGTTGCTGCATGAGTCACGTTGTGGTATTTTCACATCCTGACGGTTGCTGAAGACAAACCGTGATGTCTATCATTTTTAACCCCCCCCCCCCCCCGGCTCCACTCAGCTGTGTGAGACACGTTTTAGGAAGTGCGTCTGTGGACTAGGGCTGGGACGACGCGTCGACTTAATCGACTACGTCGACGCAAAATATGCGTGCTGATGCGTCGTCAGACCAAAACAAAGATGGCGGAGCCATCTCACGAGTGGCTCCCCGAGTTTTCCAAAGTGTAAGGCAGGGAGGGCACATTTGTTCATTGAAGGATGTTAGGGATGTTAGGGATGGCGAAACTGAAGCCTCGTTAGACAATCACTGCGTTTTCATGTGACCAATAACTCTTTCATAAGTGGAATATTAGCAATAACCCGGTTGCGCACGGTCAGATAAACTCCTGCAAAAATCCGAATATGCTCATTTTCAGGTTTTTAAAAACCCGAATATTACCCCTGGGTTACTCCTTTTCTAACCGGAATATTTGGTCATGTAAACGCTTATTGGAATATCTTCATTGAACGTAATATTTAATTGTATTCTGCGCATGTTCTATCTGCAAGGATTCTTGGTCTTTTGATTAAACTACAGGGAGAATTTGTACCAGCGATCCGTCAGTGCTCTGGACAGCTTGCTAATTTATATCCCACCATGGCAACACGCATCCTGAGAGGAACTGGTGTGCAAACAGTTACTTCGTGGGGCTCCATCACTCATCTGGCAAAGTTTGATAAAGGTGTGACAGGAAAACTCTCTGACTCCAGCCTGAGTCCGTTAACTTCATCATTCCAACCGTTCCCACCAGTCCTGATGCACCTTCTTCTGTCCGGGGAACTCTGCTGGAAACGGGAAGCGTGGATGTGCAGCTCCAGCTCGAGCTGCATTTTCAGTAGGGCTTAACGATATGGACAAAATTTCATATCTCGATATTCATGCCAGCCATCTCAATATCGATACGATACGATATGACTACGGGTTCGTTGAAAACCAAGTACTTTGGTGGAAAGTGCAGTTTTGTTTGTGACTTCCAGAGCTTTATATGCAGGACAAGCGCAGGGAAAATCTATATCTTTTATATAGTTGCTTTTGCGATATTACTATCTTGAATGTCCATATCTCGATATAGATACGATTACGATATATCTTTCGGCCCTAACTTCCAGCACACATTCTCTCCTTCTATGACCCGTCAAGTAGCTGCTGGTGGGTCAGAACCAGCACAGCAGCGCAGCAAAAGGACTGCTGTCGGCTCCAGACTGCAGTCCAGCCTGCCCGGATCCACGGTAAAGCTAACCGGCGTTATTTTGGCTGTAACTCTGAAACTTGGCTGGCTTGACTGCAGTGGCTCCGGATGCTTCATTATCCACCATCATCATGACGTTTTCCGTGCGTCGCGGTTTGGGTCGGGATATTCCAGCTGATTTTCAGTTATGTATACAGGAGTAACTCTGTCTGCTCACGCATGGAAACGGGTTATTCCTGATCTTTCAGAAACCGGGATATTGACCTTAACCCGAATTTTGATGGCATGTAAACGTAGTCAATGAGACACAACTTCCAGAGCAAATTCACTCATCCTGCTCATCCAGTAGATATGGCCTCATTCAATTTAAAATTGTCCACCGTGTTCATTTAACTAAGGCCAAACTGGCCAGAATTTTCCCTGGCACTGATCCTACTTGCGACCGGTGTAAATGTGCTCCAGAAACTCTAGGTCATATGTTCTGGACGTGCCCCACCCTTAAGGCATTTTTGGCTTGCTATTTTTAACTCTTTTAGTAAGGTTTTTAGTATAGTCATAGACCCACACCCTCTGATAGCTCTATTTGGTGTCAGACCTGAAGGCCATGCCTGGACGTCAAGTATGCATACTGTTGTGGCTTTTACTACATTACTTGCCCGTCGTCAAATATTGTTAAATTGGAAAAGTTCTAAACCTCCATCTCATGTCAGGTGGGTCAGAGATGTTATGTCTCACCTTGCATTGGAGAAGATAAAATTCACTCTGAAAGGTAACAGGAACAAATTTCACCAAGTCTGGACGCCCTTTCTTACCTATTTCAACAGCATCACTGATGTGAAAAATTGGGAAAGATAGAATGTACTTGCATATCTAGGTGAAAACATGTTACTTCAACCACCATCTTTTTTTTTTTTTTTTTTTTTTTTTTTTTTTTTTTTTTTTTTTTTTTTCAACCCCCTTTTTTTCCCCTTTCTTTTTTTTCTCAATTTTACCTAATTTACAGTAAAACAAATTTTTTTTTGTTTTTTCTTTTTGTTTTATGACCTGCTTGTTTGCTTGTATATTTATCTGTGTAGGATACAGGGTTAGGGCACAAGGGTTTGAATCTATTCTGTATATTTACTGAATCTGTGATTTGTATTTGTTTAATTAAAATGTTCAATAAACAGATTTATAAAAAAAAAAAAAAAAAATGAGACACAACTTCCGTGAGGTCGATGCCATGTCTTTCGACATGCGAGACCTGTTTGAGACGGTCAGTATGAAGCATGGCCTCCATCTGCTGGCCGTGGGTGGTACTGCAGCTGATGCCGGGCGCTGTCTCGTCTCTGACTCATAATAAAAGTTACGTTCTCAACCTCACGTTGGTGTTTTATCTGTTGGTAATATCTTGGAATCACTTCTGGGATAGATGAAGTATTTTTAATTTAATTTCCAAGTGATTAGAACCCTTATTAGACCTTTTCCGAGCAGAGCGCTCCATATTGCCAGGATTTTTAAGCATTTTCACTAATTTTCACAGAATATTGTGTACTATGCCTATACAAACACTGAATGTACCAAAAGAAAGCTTAGACTCTCTTCTTTTATCAGAAAAAAACTGTTGTTTCTAGCTTTTTCCATTCTTTCGTAATCTGCAGTGGAACATGGGTCTGTTACAGGGTCTTCTTTGCCAATATTTTAGCTGTTTGCTTCTATAAAGCAATGGGTCTCATTCATGAAACGTTAGTAAATTTACTAACAGGCAAATCAAAAGCCTGGTAGGAAAAACAGATACAGTGAATGTGGTCTCTGCTGTCCTCATGCCCGAGGAAAAAGAAGCATATCAGCGCTCACAGATAAAAGTTGCTAGATGAGCGCATAGCAGGAATTGGAGCACTTTGTCAGGAATCATCCCGGACTAAATGTTCAAGCCTCTATTTTCTTATCATTTGTCATGTCCATGTTATGCCTCGTCTAGGGTGCGATTTGTGGAAACAAATAAATAAAAACAGAAGGGGGGTGTTAGTTAACATTTTTAATAAGAAAAATGACCACATCATCCCTTTCGCACAGAAGCTTTTGTTCCGTATTTGCTTTCTTTTTTGGAGTGTCGTTGATTGATCGTGTCACTCTCTGTCACCGATCTGTGTTTCCACAAACTTTCCTCCCACTTCCGCCACCTAGACTGCTTCAATTAAGAGCGGTCGCCATGTTCTCTCCCCCCCGCGGCAGAATCAAGCACACTTTCCGTGTTGACTACCACTTCCTGGTAGGTTTTTTAAGCTTGTCTGACACCGCCATCTGCTGGATTGGGTGAAAATGACAGAAATAAAGACGATCAACTCTTGGTTCTCTCTGACAAGCTCCTCCAGAGATTAAAACAGCTCCCCCCGATCAAAACCCGCAATTAACGTGTAAACACGTGAATGGCTGCCAGTGAGTTAAGCATCAACAGATTTAAGCTAGATAAACACAACTGCAGCAACCCCAACGCAGCAAAGCATGCATCACTATCATGACACATGTGAAGGAGGGTTAAACCGAAACTGAAGATGTGGCGTTATTGTAAATTTCACAGTGTTGTCATGAACTTGTCTGCCACCATCCTCCGCTCAGCGCATCACCCCCACCCCCGGTGGTGCCTGGCTGTAGCTGACTGCTGTAGTTAGTGAGAAGATGGCGGTGAGGATTGAATGTAGTCAGAGCTCCATCTAGTGGACAGACGGTGCAGCATCATCGTTCTGAGCCACTCCCACATTAAACACCATTTACAGTTTTATTAGAAATTAAGTATATCAGCAGTACTCGGCAAAACTCTGTCAAATAATCATAACATAATCATGATCGGCCGTTTAATCGGATAGGCTGTAGCCATCACACAGACAGTTATCCTTGAGTTACAAACTCTCTCTCCATCCTTTCTTTTCTTCTGTTTATTCTTTCTATGAGATCTTGTTTTTTTTAACGTTACAACCTTCTGACTTTTAAGAATTTCTTCTCTTTTCTTCTATTCTTCTTTCTCTCTCATCCTCTCAATTCTGCTCATCTTCCTTCTGCTTTTTCCATTTTTCTTCCCACCTTAACCTCCCTCTTGTTCTTTATCTCTACATCATTATTCTCCTGTTTTCCTGATTCGTGTCCTCCATTTCCTCCTTCCTCATATCTTGACTTTTATCTTTCTGTAATCCTCCTTTGGTTTTTCATTTTTCATCATGTCTTCCTTCCCGTTGTATCTTTGTGTCTCCTCCTTCTCTAGTTTACCTTTACTTCCCTCCTCCCTTCTCACCTCCGTCCACCCACTGCAGTTCTTCCAGTTTGACCTTCAAACCATCCTAAATCCGTTTTCCTCATCACGTCCTCTTAGCAGCCGTCAAATTTAACCACCTGATGTAAATCTGATCCATCACTCTTTTATTGGTTCTGTCTTAAACCTTAAATGATTCAGAGACACAAAGACAGAAGATGAATGGGTCTGGAAGGTGCTGGTTTCAGTTTCCTCACATCAGAGGAGCTGCCAGCTGTAATGAGGCCCGAGTCCATCAAACCAAAAATCATTTTTACTGCAGCAGCTCTTGCCATCAGAACTTCAGCATGCTGTGATTGGCTGCTTCTGATTTTCTTCATGTTTTTTGGGCTGCAGCCACTGAAGTCCGTGGTTCTGGTGGCCTGAAGCTGTAATAAAAACTGGAAGTAGTGAAGGTGTTGAGGTGGATGTTAAGAGCTGGACTGATGCAGACGAGGGAAAACCAGCCTCCCTCACACCTAGAAATGATAATAATTATTTCAGACATTTGTGTCAGAGTTGGTGACTGTAAACCACCTGAACATCCGGAGCAGGAATCACCAATTCATGCACCAGCGTCCTGCAGGTTTTAGATGTTTCTCACAATCAGGTATGCTGCCGCAACACGTCTAAGTTTCGGTGTTACACTACTGTGTATCAAAAGAAGATAGATTATCTGCAAAATAGGACATGGGTTGCCAGACTGCATGGAATATGCGGGTCGTCCCCCCAGCAGTGCATTTAAAGGCATATGCCACCTCTAGGTGAAACTGAGTCCCCTGAGTTGGACAAGTGGGCAGCAGCGTTTTCTAGCCGACCCAGTCATTCTCTGAATCTGACTTTAGCTTAGCTTAGCGTAGTTGCTGTAATCTGGTGGATCCAACTAGCATCACTTGGTGAAAGTGAACGAATTAACTTGAGATTTTTTCCATTTACATTTGGTGACCCGCACATTCTGATCTAGTACAAACGAGAAGCCGATTGCACATCAAAGGACTGACTAGGCGGCATTCAATACGGGAACTATATGCTGCGGAAGTACCGGCCAATCACAGGGAAGCACCGCGGATAGAAGCAAAGGCAGCACGCATGCAGCATCTGGTGGCAACGCTGTTTACGGAAGTTGGGGATGCTGCGCATGCGCGCTGCTATTGCTACTATCCACAGTGCTCTGCAGATTCTACCGCCACACTCTGCAGCTGTATTTGGGTCATAAATTAGTATAAAATAATTGCTTTTGGACATTTCAGAATAGTTCTGGATTGGGAACGTGCACCATTGTGATGGATGTAATCATGAATTGGTACACTCCTAATTTGAATAGTTCATGTTGTTATTACGATCTCAGTAAAAAGCTGTAACAGCTGTGGGACTTTTTAAATATGGCGGCTGGAAGAAGCAGAGATCACGCAAGGGGCGGGGCTTACCAGTTCTACCCATCACCAAACATCTACGTATTTCAGTTCCTATGGAACCCTGAAAAGACCCTGCCTCGGAGTAGGAGCTAAAAAGGTTCTAGGAACTGAGAGCCGAGGTTCCTGGTTCCTATGTGTCCGAATGCACCAAAAAGTGGCCTGGTTCCTATAAAGGTTCTAGGAACCCCAGAAGGTTCCTACAGTCCGAAATCGCCTATTGTGACTTTGGTCTCTGACAGTGTCGCCCTTCACCTCCTTTAACGCAGATATAAACCCTGCTGTTGCTGACTGAAGAAGTTTCCTGGCACGTTCCCTGCATTCATTGAGATTATGACATGCTTTTAAAGAGATCTTCAGCAATATTGTTCGTCAAAGAATCAAATTCTGTTTGAAGTAAAATTCTTTGTAATTCTCTATTTCAGAGGTGCCACTGAGTGCAGCCTGTCCACCACTTTGACCACAAGGCTGCCATTCCCCCAATTTCTGGCAGTTATTAGATTATTTAAAAAATATAAACATGTTTTCCAGCATTAATACACACCTGCTGAGTTTAAAACTGATACCCTGAACAACTGTCAAGAGAGGAGTAATTATTAGTGTCGATGCACTTGTGTAAACCACAGACGCTGAAGAGATAATTAGTTTTTGGTGGATGTTTCTGCAGCTGATCTCATCGGAAGAAACAGAATCCGAAGTTTTAAAGGGAAGTTGTGATAAAGTTTTAAAGGGAAGACAAAGCTGCACAGGCTTTGAACAGTCTCAGAAAACACCCACACACATCATTAAGACCGGTCATACAGATAGACGCCCACACACACACACACACACACACACACACACGCACACTTTCCCAAAGTTGACCAGAATCTCTCACACAGACTTTCCCTGGTAGGAAACATCGGCTTATTGATTGCAGCTCTCTGAGCTTCTGTTTGTGGTGAGAAGCTGCAGGAAATCAAATCAGTGCTGGTCAGAGATGCAGTGCAGAGCCTCACCAGCTTCTCTCAGCAGACAACGGCTTGGTTGGCGAGTCTCTGCACAGCAGAGGTTTCTGTTTGACGGCTTCGGTGAGAGATTTAAGCACCTGTAAAACACGCAACCCTAAGCCTGTCAAGTAGAGGTGGATAAAGATATTGATTAATCAGTGCGTCGTAACGTTTCCCTCTGGAATTTAATATCGATCTGGCAAATCCTCTAAATTGATTCACTACTTGACCCCTGGGGGGCGCTGTGCATGTTATTTGCCTTGTATGGACGGAGACCGCATTAGATCAGAAAACAACAAAATGTCTTTTTTTTAGATGTTTTATTGCTCAGAAATGTGAGGTAATATACCTCACAGGTTCACATGGCCATGAAATCCGATATTTGATAAATAGACACCTTCATGCTAGGGCTGGGCGATAAACTGAAAATTTACCAACACGACATTTCCAGCGATAACCGACGTCATTTTTTCCATGTCGGTATGTTCGGTGCTGCGGCCCCTTTTGATGTCAGTGTAAAGTGATAACGTTTGAAGGAACGTTGTTTGTGTTAAACGTTTTGACAACGGTAGTGATGCTAATTGCGTTAGCCTGTCTATGGGTTTTTCAATGTTAAGTTAGCATTCATGCTAATCGGTAGTCGTGTGTGCATTTAATGGGAGACTCAGCACTGGTTTTCATGGACACAAAGTAATATTTGCTGATATGTGAATAAGAATCTCACTCATTTGAGTTAATCAAATTAATAATTAATAATTCATTCATTAATTAGTATATTTGTATGTTTGTATTTCAGTTTCACAGTACTTCTCATATGTGCTAAACATCTACTGGGTGTTTATTGAGGAACCTGTTAATCTATCTGCCAAACAAGAAGTCACGTGAAGTTCCAGTTAAGGCAGAATATCTGTTTTAATAAAATGAAAATAAAAGTAGATTTTGTCTGTTTTGGCTGGTTTTTAGGAGGTTTATCCTCCATTTATTGTTACCAAGGTGACCTGTTCAATATATGGTGATATTTATTTTTGGCCATTATCGCCCAGCCCTACTTCATGGGCAACGTCACAGTGACATCACCGCTGTAGCTGGAGGCAAAAACAGAGGAAAGCACGGCGATGACTGTAGAAACGAGCTTTCTCAAGTGTTATTACGACTTTAAAGTGTTATCTTGTTGTGTGTTTGGGTGCCAGAAAAGGATATGTTATAGGATACCGTGCCCAAGGCGCGTATCACGCTGCCTCCTGAACGTGCGTCAGCCATTGGCTGTAAACCTGACACCCTTGGTGCCCAAATCACATTTGGTCTGAACACACCGTTCGTCTTATGATAGTCAGAATAAGGCCCAGTCCTAATTTTCCCCCTTATTCCAACCACCAGCGCTCACCCACCACCGCTACACCCTCGAATTGAAGCCACAGGGTAGGGCTTTGTCATCTTCTAGGTATGGGACACCACTGCTGCATTTACGTTCAGGCACAGAAGCGACTGCATCGTGACGTTTGCACATATGTGTCACCATAACAACACACCCAACGACACCACAGAGTTAACAGTTGCTGTCGTTTTTCTTTTTTTCATCATCATCATGCTTCAGTTGATTAATAAACAAAACAACCACACGGGGAAGAAGTCGCCATGACGACTGTTGTCTCCTGTAAACTGCCGAAAAGCCTTCACAAGTTTTTCATCAGTATTTAGCCTAGCTAGCGCGGCTAGTCTGGCTAACGTTACAAACAAATGTGTAATCTGTACATTTGTGAGTTTTCTTCTCTGTCCTGTCGCTCTCCGGAGGTCGCTGTTGTATTTTCTCTGGTCCTTCCTCAGCAGGTCAGCATCTGACACCCCTCACTCTGAAGGGCTAGATTCATACCCCCTACCCCTCGTTATCTCCACTACCCCTACATGCAAACTGGGACAGCACTACCTTCACGGGAACGTGCAAAATTTAGGGGTGGGGCTAAAAGGTAGGGCTAGTGGGTGTTCTGGGACGCACCCAAAGTCATGACTAATTTTAGTCTAGTTTTAGTCAATGATTTTAATCTGTTTTCAGGAATGTAATTCTGTTTAACCCAGTTAATATATTATGATTACCTAGTATAGTAGATGGAACCAAATTCTTTTAGTCAGACCCATTTCACAAATCAAACATGCTTATTTTATCACATTATTAGGGCTGCAACGATTACTTGAGTAATTCGATTCATCAAATTGCTCGAGGCAAATTAACTGCCTCGAGGATCCGTTAAATTCACTCATTGTATTTTGCGAATCCGCCCAGATGGTTTCGCTGTTACACAACCCCGGACAGAACGTTAACGCAAGTGATATTCTGCCCGACGGGTGTTTCTGTTAAACTTAAAGACACACAACGGAACTTTCAGCAGTTTTCTCAGTGACGCGCCCCCTATCGGTGGCTAAACTAGCATCCATCTTGTTCGTACCTGTACTGTAAGCTCACTCCAGCCAGTAAAAGACAGTCTTATCTTGACTCTTGTTCTGTCCCTTCCTCTGTTTCTTTTCCTCTCTTCCTCCGGTGATGTTTCCTTGCGTTTCTTTACCGAATTCGACATGATGCGCATTCAAAACAGCCGCGATGTTGATACCTGGTTTACATCCGGTTGCTAGTGAGTGACGCGGTGCTGCAACCAATAGTTGGCTGCAACGTCACGGTTGCGTCCCGGATGGGAATCTTACATAGTGCTGTTTCTGAGCCCCGGGACGCCTCTGGGCACTGACAGCTCGAAAATGCGCTTAATGAACGTTGGTGTGACATCAAAACGAGTCAGAAACGCAGATTTTTAAGGTCTAAAAGTTACGTTGTGTGTCTTTAACAGTTAGCTTTATGCTGATAATTATATTATTATTATTATTAATAATTATAGGGTAGTGGATCGCCCAGTGGTAGCGTCGTGGGCTTGCACGCGGAGGACCCGGGTTCGATCCCCCGACACGACCCCTGGGTGAACCACTGTGGACCCCTGAGCAAGGTCCTTAACCCCCCCACCAACTGCTCCCCGGGTGCTTTAAGTAGCAGCCCACTGCTCTCTGATACTCACAGTACAGAGATGGTGACATGCAGAGCCCTAATTTCCCCTCAGGGATCATACTAGTATAACAAAAAAAAAAAAAAAAAAAACGTAACTAAAGTGGAGGGAGGAAAACCTGTACAGGACCCTACAAACTGGACCGAAAGAGGGAGGAAACGCAGAACCCTCTGCACGGTTCTGTACGCACCTGATCCAGTGCTGCGTTCAGGGCAAACCTCATCATCATCTAAAATAAATATATGGTGATATATTTGGTCCATATCTCCCAGCCCAAACCAGAGTTGGGTTGGTGTTCAGACTGCACCAAATGAAGCGGGTTGTCCGTGGAATCCGACCACGGTCTGGTTGAATCGGACCAAACAGAGTGTGAACGCAGCCTAAATCATGACGTGAAATGCCGTCATGGTGAGAGGAGACCGGACAGTTTCATGGCTGCACCTTTCTGTTTCAGGTGTTGCCGTTTCAGATTTAAGCCTCTTTTTTCATGTTTTTCCATAAACAGACAAATACAAGGCTGACAGTAGTTGTTTGTTTGTTTTAGTAGTTGTTTGTCTTTTATTACGCTGCCCTGAGGTCGGCTGCCTTCTCGCTAATTTCTTGTTTTTTCTGTCTCCTTGCGTTCCACCTCTGGTGGTCTGCAGGTTTTTATGTGTTTGCTCTCATAAACCCCAAACAGGCCTTTAGTCTCTGCTGCACATATTTATGAGCTTCTGTCTTTTCTTTACTGCTCATATTGCTGTTTTTAAATGGCCTGAATGAAACTGAAGTGTGTTTTTGCGATGTGTGTGTGTGTGTATTGCAGGACCTATGCACTGCGGCGTGTGCGTGATGCCTTCAGGGCCAACAGAAAAATACAGGATCCAAAAACAGTGGAGCAGCTGATGGAGGAGGGACAGCAGACACTGGCCATGATGCAGAGACAGGTGCAACACACACACTTCCACACACACACACACACACACACACACACACACACACTGTGTGTTTCTATTTTTGTGAGGATCTGCACTGACATTGTCTCTGCCCTTTGACCCAACCTGAACTGAAAAATGGACTCTGAACCCTCCAATCACCTGACAAGGGTTCGTCCGCAAAGTCAGGATGGACCTAAAAGTCCTCACAAAGCTGCTGAAACACACACACACACACACTCACACTCTGCCCCTCAGGTAACCAGGTTGACTAGTATGCAGATGAACACCTGTGTCCAGACCGACCACCTGTCCCGCACACACGGACCCTCATTACCGTGGCAACTCCAGGCTAATCACCTCACTGTTCCTCACTTTGTTCCCATCATGCACCAGCAGCCACTCAGCCAATCCCAGCGGAGGATGCGAGTCTGCATCAGTGTGACTTTCATCTTTATTTTAGCTAAAGTGTGAATTCATGATGAGTGATTCATGAGCCAGGCGGGTTTGTACTGTAAATACATCACACACACACACACACACACACACCCACACACACACGCACACACACATGGGAGTCGGCCATGGTGGGAGGAGCCTGTGTCCGTGCTCACGTCACCACAGAGATGCAGTGCAACAGCTCCATTTTCCACCATGTGGTTACAGCTCTGATCACAGCAGCTGGTTTTAGGGGTCCACTGGACCCGGGGGTC
>JALJCO010005809.1:0-141927 GCA_023101725.1 Atherinomorus stipes
CCAGCTCTACAGATCCGTTTGGCTGCAGAATCTGTTCCAGTTCTACAGATCCCGTTTCAGTTCTACAGGTCCACGTTCCAGTTCTTTCAGGTCCCGTTCCAGTTCTACAGATACCCGTTCCGATTTCTACGGAATCCCTGTTCCAGTTCTACAGATCCCTGTTCCAGTTCTACAGATCCCTGCTGCAGTTCTACAGGAACCCGTTCCAGGTCTACAGATCCCTGTTCCAATTAAACAGATTCCTGTTTTAGTTCTACAGGTCCCTGCTGCAGTTCTACAGGGTCCCATTCACAGAACTAAGGATCCCTGTTCCAGTTCCACAGATTCCTGGAGCAGTTCTACGAATTCCTGTTCCAGTTCTGCAGATTCCTGTTCCAGTTCTACAGATCCACTGTTCCAGTTCTACCGGTCCCGTTTTCAGTTCTACAGATAACCATTCCAGTTCTACAGATCTCTGTTCCCATTTCTCACAGATCCCTGTTCCAGTTCTACAGATCTCTGTTCCAGTTCTCCCCAGATCCCCGTTCCAGTTCTAGAGATCTACCATTCCAGTTCTACAGATCCCTGTTCCAGTTCCATGGATCCCCATTCCATTTCTACAGATCTCTGTTCCAGTTCTACAGATAACCGTTCCAGTTCCACAGATACCCGTTCCAGTTCTACAGGTCCCTGCTCCAGTTCCACAGATTCCCGTTTTTAGTTCCACAGATCCCCGTTCCAGTTCTACAGGTCCCCGTTCCAGTTCTACAACTGTCTGTTCCAGTTCTACAGATTCCCGTTCCAGTTCTACAGATACTCTGTTCCAGTTCTACAGATCCCGTTCCAGTTCCACAGATCCCCATTCCAGTTCTACAGATCTCTGGTCCAGTTCTACAGATCCCCGTTCCAGTTCCACAGATCCCGTTCCAGTTCTGCAGGTCCCTGTTCCAGTTCCCACAGATTCCCGTTTTAGTTCCACAGATTTGTTCCAGTTCTACAGATCCCGTTCCAGTTCTACAGATCCCCGTTCCAGTTCTCCAGATCTCTGTTCCAGTTCTAAAGGTACCCGTTCCAGTTCTACAGGTCCCCGTTCAAGTTATACAGGTCCCCGTTCCAGTTATACAGGTCCCGTTCCAGTTCTCCAGATCCCGTTCCAGCTCCAGTACAGGTACCCGTTCCAGTTCTACAGATCTCTGGTCCAGTTCTACAGGTCCCGTTCCAGTTATACAGGTCCCCGTTCCAGTTCTCGCAGATCCCTGTTCCAGTCCTACAGATCCTGTTCCGTTCCAGTAGTACAGGTCCCTGTTCCAGCTCTGGAAATCTCAGTTCCAGTTCTCCAGATCCCTGTTCCAGTTCTGGAGATCCCGTTCCAGTTATACAGGTCCCGTTTCAATTTATACAAGGTCCCGTCCCAGTTCTACAGATACCCGTTCCAGTTCTGCAAGATCCCGTTCCAGTTCTCAGATCCTGTTCCAGTTCCAGATCCCGTTCGAGTTCCTCCCAGATCCCCGTTCCAGTTCTCCAATCCCGTTCAGTTCTCCAATCCCGTTCCAGTTCCACAGTTCCCCGTTCCAGTACTACAGGTCCCTGTTCCAGCTCTACAGTTCCCCGTTCCAGTTCCTTACAGATCCCTGTTCCAGTTCTCAGATCCGTTCCGGTTCTCAGGTCCCGTTCCAGTTCTACAGGTCCCCGTTCCAGTTCTACAGGTCCCAGTTCCAGTTCTCAGATCCCTGTTCCGGTTCTCAGGGCCCCGTTCCAGTTCTACAATCCCATTCCGGTTCTCAGATCCCTGTGCCAGTTCTCCAGATCCCTGTTCCAGTACTACAGATCCCGGTTCCAGTTCTACAGATCCATGTTCCAGTTCCACGAATGACCGTTTTAGTTCTACAGCTACCTGCTCCAGTTCTCCAGGGCCCTGTTTTAGTTCTACCAGAATCCTGTTCCAGTTCTACAGATCACTGTTCCAGTTCTCCAGATCCCCGTTCCAAATCTACAGGTCCCCGTTTCAGTTCCACAGATACCTGTTCCAGTTCCACAGATCCCCGTTCCAGTTCTACAGATCTCTTTTCCAGTTCTACAGATCCCGTTTCCAGTACAACAGATCCCTGTTCCAGTTCCACAGATATCTGTTCCAGTTCTACAGGGCCCCGTTCCAGTTCTACGATTCCTGTTCCAGTTCTACGATTCCTGTTCCAGTTCTACAGATCCCTGTTCCAGTTCTACAGATCCCCGTTCCAGTTCACAGGTCCCCGTTTCAGTTCTACAGGTCCCCGTCCCAGTATTCCCGTTTTAGTACTACAGATCCCTGTTCCAGTTTCACACAGATCTCTGTTCCAGTTCTACAGGGCCCCGTTCCAGTTCTACAGATCCCGTTCCAGTTCTCAGGGGTCATTTCAATTCCTGCAAAAACCCGTTCCAGTTCTACAGATCCCTGTTCCAGTTCTCCAGATCCCTGTTCCAGTTCTACAGATCCATGTTCCAGTTCCACAGATTCCCGTTTAGTTCTACAGCTAACTACTCTAGGTTCTACACGCTTTGGCCCTATTTGAATTCTACAGAATCCTGTTTCGGATTCTTACACGGTCCTGGTCCAGTTCTACAGATCCTATTTCCAGCTCTAGAGATCCCCGTTCCAGTTCTACAGGTCCCCATTTCCAGTTCTACAGAGTCCCTGTTCCCGTTCTGCAGATCCCGTTCCATTTCTACCGGTCCCCGTCCCAGTTCTACAGATCCACATTCCAGTTCTCCAGATCCCTGTTCCAGTTCCACAGTTACCCGTTCCAGTTATCAGGTCCCCCTTTGATTTCTCCCAGATCCCGTTCCAGTTCCACAGTTCCCCGTTCCAGTACTACAGGTCCCTGTTCCAGCTCTACAGATAACCGTTCCAGTTCTACAGATCCCTGTTCCAGTTCTACAGATCCTCGATTCAGTTCCACCGGATGTCTGTTCCAGTTCTACAGGTCCCCGTTCCAGTTCTACAGATCCCGTTCCAGTTCTGCAGGTCCCGTTCCCAGTTCTGCAGATCCCATTTCGGTTCTACAGATCCCTGTTCCAGTTCTACAGATCCCAGTTGCAGATTCTACAGATCCCGTTCCAGTTCTCCAGATCCCTGTTCCAGTTCTACAGATCCCTGTTCCAGTTCTACACATCCCTGCTGCAGTTCTACAGGGCCCCGTTCCAGGTCTACAGATCCCTGTTCCAGTTCCACCAGATTCCTGTTTTAGTTCTACAGGTCCCTGCTGCAGTTGTACAGGGCCCGTTCTAGGTCTACAGATTCCTGTTCCAGTTCCACAGATTCCTGTTCCAGTTCTACGATTCCTGTTCCAGGTCTGCGATTCCTGTTCCAGTTCTACAGATCCCTGTTCCAGTTCTACAGGTCCCCATTTCAGTCCTACAGATCCCGTTCCAGTTCTACCGGATCTCCTGTTCCAGTTCTACAGATCCCGTTTCGAGTTACAAAGATTCACATTCCAGTTCTACAGATCTCTGTTCCAGTTCTCATCCCGTTCCAGTTCCACAGATCCCCGTTCATTCTGCAGATTATATTCCAATTCCACAATAACCGTTGCAGTTCTACGATACCCGTTCCAGTTCTACAGATACCTGTTCGGCTTAAAACCTTCCTTTGTGATAAATCTTATAGTTAGGGATGGCTAGCCTTCCCTTAGTTAAGCTGCTATAGGTTTAAACTGCTGTGGGACATCCATGATGCACTGGGCTCTTCACTTAACCATGATGCGCTGAGACTCTTCCTCTCCCATGATGCAAAAGGCTCTTCCTCTCCCACCATCTCTGTCTCTCTGTGTAGAAACCTGTGATATTTATGTCTTTTTTCCATGTGTTCTCCTTTCTCAGCAGATCTGGCTGAATAACGTTGCAGTTCTACAGATCTCTTTTCCAGTTCTACAGATAACCGTTTCAGTACAACAGATCCCTGTTCCAGTTCCACGAATCTCTGTTCCAGTTCTAAAGGAGCCCGTTCCAGTTCTACAGATACCCGTTCCAGTTCTACAGATCTGTTCCAGTTCTACAGAACCCGTTCCAGTTCTACAGATCCATTTCCAGTTCTCCAGATCCCTGTTCCAGTTCTCCAGATTATGTTCCAGTTCCACAGATTCCCGTTTGGTTCAGCTCCTGCTCTAGTTCTACACGGCCTGTTCCAGTTCTACAGAATCCTGTTCCAGTTCTACAGATCACTGTTCCAGTTCTACAGATCCCAGTTTTCCAGTTCTACAGATTCACCATTTCAGCTCTACAGTCCACTGTTCCAGTTCTGCAGATCCACGTTCCAGTTCTACCGTCCCAGTTCTACAGATCCCCATTCCAGTTCTCCAGATCCCTGTTCCAGTTCCACAGATCCCGTTCCAGTTATACAGGTCCCGTTCCAGTTCTCCAGATCCCGTTCAGTTACGTATTGCTCCCCGTTCCAGTTCTACAGGTCTCTGTTTCAGCTCTACAGATCCTCGTTCCAGTTTCTACAGATCCCTGTTCCAGTTCTACAGATTCCGTTTCAGTTCTACAGGTCTGGTTCCAGTTCTGCGGGTCCCCCGTTCCAGTTCTACAGATCCCGTTCCGGTTCTACAGGTCCCGTACCAGTTCTGCAGATCCCATTTCCGGTTCTACAGATCCTGTTCCAGTTCTACAGATCCCGTTCCATTCTCTACAGGTCCCTGTTCCAGTTCTACAGGTCCCGTTCCAGTTCTCCAGATCCCTGTTCCAGTTCTACAGATCCCTGTTCAGTTCTACAGATCCCTGCTGCAGTTCTACCGGGCCCCGTTCCAGGTCTACAGATCCCTGTTCCAGTTCCACAGATTCCTGTTTTAGTTCTACAGGTCCTGCTGAAGTTCTACAGGGCCCCGTTCTAGGTCTACAGATCCCTGTTCCAGTTCCACAGATTCCTGTTCCAGTTCTACAGATTCCTGTTCAGGTCTGCAGATTCCTGTTCAGTTCTACAGATCCCTGTTCCAGTTCTACAGGTCCCCGTTTCAGTTCTACAGATCCCGTTCCAGTTCTACAGATCTCTGTTCCAGTTCTACAGATCCCCGTTCCAGTTCTACAGATCTGTTCCAGTTCTACAGATCCCGTTCAGTTCCACGGATCCCCATTCCAGTTCTACAGATCTCTGTTCCAGTTCTACAGATCCCGTTCCAGTTCCACAGATCCCGTTTCAGTTCTACAGGTCCCTGTTCCAGTTCCACAGATTCCCGTTTTAGTTCCACAGATCCCCGTTCCAGTTCTACAGATACCCGTTCCAGTTCTACAGATCCCTGTTATGCTTAAAACCTTCCTTTGTGATAAATCTTATAGTTAGGGATGGCTAGCCTTCCCTTAGTTAAGCTGCTATAGGTTTAGACTGCTGTGGGACATCCATGATGCACTGGGCTCTTCCTTTCCCATGATGCACTGGAGCTCTTCCTCTCCCATCATGCACTGGGCTCTTCCTCTCCCACCATCTCTGTCTCTCCATGTAGAAACCTGTGACAGTATTGCATCATTAACTGTGTTCTCCTTTCTCAGCAGATCTGGCTGAATAACGTTGCAGTTTTTGTTGGTCTCCTTTCTGTCTTCTCCCCCCCAGCCGGTCGAGAAGGATGGCCGCCCTACCTGAGCCGGGTTCTGCCGGAGGTTTTTCCTCCCTGTTAAAAGGGTGTTTTCCTTCCCACTGTCGCCACCCCTCCGTGCTTGCTCAGGATGGGGGGATTGGACCGGGTCAAGTCAAGATTCGATCCAATCTGTTGGTTTCCTTAACTAGGCTATTATGAATCTGACCTGAATTTTTCTGTCTGTTTAAGCACCCTGAGGTGACACTGTCATGAATGGACGCTATACAAATAAAGTTGAATGAATGAATGAATGAAATGTTCCAGTTCTACAGGTCCCTGTTCCAGTTCTACAGGGCCCCGTTCCAGTTCTACAGATCTCTGTTCCAGTTCTACAGATCTCTGTTCCAGTTGCACAGATCCCCGTTCCAGTTCTACAGGTCCCTGTTCCAGTTTTACAGATCCCCCGTTCCAGTTCTCCAGATCCCAGTTCCAGTTCCACAGTTCCCCGTTCCAGTACTATAGGTCCCTGTTCCAGCTCTACAGATCCCCGTTTCAGTTCTACTGGTCCCCGTTCCAGTTCTACAGGTCACCGTTCCAGTTCTACAGGTCCCCGTTCCAGTTCTACAGATCCCGTTCCGGTTCTACAGGTCCCCGTTCCAGTTCTACAGATCCCCATTCCGGTTCTACAGATCCCTGTTCCAGTTCTCCAGATCCCTGTGCCAGTTCTACAGATCCCGTTCCAGTTCTACAGATCCCTGTTCCAGTTCCACAGATTCCCATTTTAGTTCTACAGATCCCTGCTCTAGTTTTACAGGGCCCTGTTCTATTTCTACAGATTCCTGTTCCAGTTCTACAGATCCCTGTTCCAGTTCTACAGATCCCCGTTCCAATTCTACAGGTCCCGTTTCAGTTCTACAGATCCCTGTTCCAGTTCCACAGATCCCTGTTCCAGTTTTACAGATCTCTGTTCCAGTTCTACAGGTCCCCATTTCAGCTCTACAGATCCCTGTTCCAGTTCTGCAGATCCCGTTCCAGTTCTACAGGTCCCCGTCCCAGTTCTACAGATCCCCATTCCAGTTCTCCAGATCCCTGTTCCAGTTCCACAGATCCCGTTCCAGTTATACAGGTCCCTGTTCCAGTTCTCCAGATCCCCGTTCCAGTTCCACAGTTCCCCGTTCCAGTACTACAGGTCCCTGTTCCAGCTCTACAGATCCTCGTTCCAGTTCTACAGATCCCTGTTCCAGTTCTACAGATTCCCGTTTCAGTTCTACAGGTCCCCGTTCCAGTTCTACAGGTCCCCGTTCCAGTTCTACAGATCCCCGTTCCGGTTCTACAGGTCCCCGTTCCAGTTCTGCAGATCCCCATTCCGGTTCTACAGATCCCTGTTCCAGTTCTACAGATCCCCGTTCCAGTTCTACAGATCCCTGTTCCAGTTCTACAGATCCCCGTTCCAGTTCTCCAGATCCCTGTTCCAGTTCTACAGATCCCTGTTCCAGTTCTACAGATCCCTGCTGCAGTTCTACAGGGCCCCGTTCCAGGTCTACAGATTCCTGTTCCAGTTCCACAGATTCCTGTTTTAGTTCTACAGGTCCCTGCTGCAGTTCTACAGGGCCCCGTTCTAGGTCTACAGATCCCTGTTCCAGTTCCACAGATTCCTGTTCCAGTTCTACAGATTCCTGTTCCAGGTCTGCAGATTCCTGTTCCAGTTCTACAGATCCCTGTTCCAGTTCTACAGGTCCCCGTTTTAGTTCTACAGATCCCCGTTCCAGTTCTACAGATCTCTGTTCCAGTTCTACAGATCCCCGTTCCAGTTCTACAGATCTCTGTTCCAGTTCTACAGATCCCCGTTCCAGTTCCACGGATCCCCATTCCAGTTCTACAGATCTCTGTTCCAGTTCTACAGATCCCCGTTCCAGTTCCACAGATCCCCGTTTCAGTTCTACAGGTCCCTGTTCCAGTTCCACAGATTCCGTTTTAGTTCCACAGATCCCCGTTCCAGTTCTACAGATACCCGTTCCAGTTCTACAGATCCCTGTTAGGCTTAAAACCTTCCTTTGTGATAAATCTTATAGTTAGGGATGGCTAGCCTTCCCTTAGTTAAGCTGCTATAGGTTTAGACTGCTGTGGGACATCCATGATGCACTGGGCTCTTCCTTTCCCATGATGCACTGGGCTCTTCCTCTCCCATGATGCACTGGGCTCTTCCTCTCCCACCATCTCTGTCTCTCCATGTAGAAACCTGTGACAGTATTGCATCATTAACTGTGTTCTCCTTTCTCAGCAGATCTGGCTGAATAACGTTGCAGTTTTTGTTGGTCTCCCTTTCTGTCTTCTCCCCCCCAGCCGGTCGAGGCAGATGGCCGCCCTACCTGAGCCGGGTTCTGCCGGAGGTTTTTCCTCCCTGTTAAAAGGGTGTTTTCCTTCCCACTGTCGCCACCCCTCCGTGCTTGCTCAGGATGGGGGATTGGACCGGGTCAAGTCAAGATTCGATCCAATCTGTTGGTTTCCTTAACTAGGCTATTATGAATCTGACCTGAATTTTTCTGTCTGTTTAAGCACCCTGAGGTGACACTGTCATGAATGGACGCTATACAAATAAAGTTGAATGAATGAATGAATGAAATGTTCCAGTTCTACAGGTCCCTGTTCCAGTTCTACAGGGCCCCGTTCCAGTTCTACAGATCTCTGTTCCAGTTCTACAGATCTCTGTTCCAGTTGCACAGATCCCGTTCCAGTTCTACAGGTCCCTGTTCCAGTTTTACAGATCCCCGTTCCAGTTCTCCAGATCCCAGTTCCAGTTCCACAGTTCCCCGTTCCAGTACTATAGGTCCCTGTTCCAGCTCTACAGATCCCGTTTCAGTTCTACTGGTCCCCGTTCCAGTTCTACAGGTCACCGTTCCAGTTCTACAGGTCCCCGTTCCAGTTCTACAGATCCCGTTCCGGTTCAACAGGTCCCCATTCCAGTTCTACAGATCCCCATTCCGGTTCTACAGATCCCTGTTCCAGTTCTCCAGATCCCTGTGCCAGTTCTACAGATCCCCGTTCCAGTTCTACAGATCCCTGTTCCAGTTCCACAGATTCCCGTTTTAGTTCTACAGATCCCTGCTCTAGTTTTACAGGGCCCTGTTCTATTTCTACAGATTCCTGTTCCAGTTCTACAGATCCCTGTTCCAGTTCTACAGATCCCGTTCCAATTCTACAGGTCCCCGTTTCAGTTCTACAGATCCCTGTTCCAGTTCCACAGATCCCTGTTCCAGTTTTACAGATCTCTGTTCCAGTTCTACAGGTCCCCGTTTCAGTTCTACAGGTCCCCGTCCCAGTTCTACAGATCCCCGTTCCAGTTCTCCAGATCCCTGTTCCAGTTCCACAGATCCCCGTTCCAGTTATACAGGTCCCGTTCCAGTTCTCCAGATCCCCGTTCCAGTTCCACAGTTCCCCGTTCCAGTACTACAGGTCCCTGTTCCAGCTCTACAGATCCCCCTTCCAGTTCTACAGATCCCTGTTCCAGTTCTACAGATCCCCGTTCCAGTTCTACGGATCCCCGTTTCAGTTCTACAGATCCCTGTTCCAGTTCTACAGATCCCGTTCCAGTTCCACAGTTCCCCGTTCCAGTACTACAGGTCCCTGTTCCAGCTCTACAGATACCCGTTCCAGTTCTACAGATCCCTGTTCCAGTTCTACAGATCCCCGTTCCAGTTCCACAGTTCCCCGTTCCAGTACTACAGGTCCCTGTTCCAGCTCTACAGATCCCCGTTCCAGTTTCTACAGATCCCTGTTCCAGTTCTACAGATCCCCGTTCCAGTTTCTACAGATCCCTGTTCCAGTTTCTACAGATCCCTGTTCCAGTTCTACAGATCCCCGTTCCAGTTCTACAGGTCCCAGTTCCAGTTCTACAGATCCCGTTCCGGTTCTACAGGTCCCCGTTCCAGTTTTACAGATCCCCATTCCGGTTCTACAGATCCCTATTCCAGTTCTACAGATCCCCGTTCCAGTTCTACAGATCCATGTTCCAGTTCCACAGATTCCCGTTTTAGTTCTACAGCTCCCTGTTTTAGTTCTACAGGGCCCTCTTCCAGTTCTACAGAATCCTGTTCCAGTTCTACAGATCACTGTTCCAGTTATCCAGATCCAGATAGCGTCTGCATCTGCGGGACAGCGTCTCCATCCGCGGAACAGCGTCTGCATCTGTGGGACAGCGTCTTCATCGGCGGGACAGCGTCTCCATCTGCGGGACAGCGTCTGCATCTGCGGGACAGCGTCTCCATCTGCGGGACAGCGTCTCCATCTGCGGGACAGTGTCTGCATCTGCGGGACATCGTCTGCATCTGCGGGACAGCGTCTCCATCTGCGGGACAGCGTCTGCATCTGCGGGACAGCGTCTGCGGGACAGCGTCTGCATCTGCGGGACAGCGTCTCCATCTGCGGGACAGCGTCTCCATCTGCGGGACAGCGTCTGCATCTGCGGGACAGCGTCTGCATCTGCGGGACAGCGTCTCCATCTGCGGGACAGCGTCTGCATCTGCGGGACAGCGTCTGCATCTGCGGGACAGCGTCTCCATCTGTGGGACAGCGTCTTCATCTGCGGGACAGCGTCTCCATCTGCGGGACAGCGTCTGCATCTGCAGGACGTCTGGTCATCCCACCAGGACGTCACCACAGATGAGAAAACTGACCCAGCCTGGAAATAACTGTCCTGAGGATCCACGTCCAGAGTGAAGGCTGGCCAGGACATGCCGGTGATTTAAAGCCCAGCCGCGTGCACGCCCCCCCCCCCCCCCCCCCCACACACACCCCCACAGGGAATATTTCAGCCACCAAGCAAGGCATTAGGTTTGGCAGTAAAGGGCAAATGCAGACAATTGGTCTCTTTCTCATCAGACACAAAGGCAGAAATCCCATCAGTCCTCCGTGCACACCCCCGCTGCAGCTTCATGGAGGAGGCTGTTACTTCCCCCCCATCCTCCCCCTCACCAGCACAACCTCCAGTCCTCCCCCATAAATCAGGCTCATCGCTCTCATTCACACATTTAGTATTTTCCTGAAGGTGCTGCTCCATTTTCCCAGAAGCTCTCACTGAGTTTTTATTGCACATCAGCAGCAGCTTTAACTGCATTTGCTCCTTTCTGATAAAATAAAACAGGAACTTGCAGAAATTCATACAAAATGTTGAAAATAACCAGTTTTCAATCACAGTAAACAGTGAACAGATAAACAACATGTCTGAGGGGATGCGGTGGGTGTAGTCGGTTGTATTTTCCTCATCTGTGCATCACCCTGTAAAAGATACTGCTGAGACCCGGCACACACACAGCAGCTGTGATCCATGAATGCTGGTCTACAAACAATCTCAGGTCAACACATTTCAGTAACACTCTATTTAAAGCCTACATTTATGATGCATTATAATATCTCATAAATACACTTATAAACATACATAATGATTTATGATGCACTATACCAACAGTTATAAAACATTGCACTGCCACTTATGATTAATTATAATGACTCATTGTATGGATGCTCATGAGTACTTATGAACATCAGGTCCATTGTGGTTTATAAGGTATAAAGCCCACAATCATAGTGCATCATGAGCGTACTCATAGTGCTTTATAACTCAACTCAGAGTGCTTTATAACTCCTATCATTGTGCTTTATATTTATTTTTTTATTTTATTTTATTTTATTTTCAATTCACTTATTCAGTGTCATAGACCACAAAAGGTGCCCAGCCCACATGGGCTTACAAGACACGAAAACAAATAATAGGCAGTCATCAACATACAATATATCAAACAAATAGTGTCCTCTTATGTTGAAGCCAAGTACTTAACAAAAAGTGAGCCAAATAAAATGGTTTATACTTAAACAGATACTTAAGTCTATCCTCATCGGACATTGTAAACAACAGTACATCTACATCAGACAATTTACTAAATAATTGCTTTCTCAATTCATGATATAGAGGGCAATGAAATACGAAATGCAGTTCATTTTCAACATCATTTATAACTCCACTCATAATGTGTATGTCTATATGGCCTTCTCTGTCAGCACAGGTGTTCCGTCTTTGTAACATGGCTGCCGCTCTCTTGGACGGGGGTAGCTGCATTGGCAGCATTCAGAATTTCTTCAGAAATTCTCGAGTTATAAATTTTATGTATGACTCCTAGGAATTTATATTCAGTAACACTGCCTAGTTGAACATTGTCTATCTTTATTAGCAAGTTGGGTCTACTATTATGATGTCCAAATAGCAATACTTTTCTTTTATTTACATTTAGAAGTCGTTTGTTGTAAACCAAACCCTTTTTTAAGAACTTAAAGATGCCATCATGTTTAATGGAAACTATGTGAATGCAGGTTGGAGTCTTGAGAGGTGGAATGGGACGGGTGATGGAAACATATAACTAAACGAAGAAGCTAATTTACATCATTCAAACTTCATTTTAATGCCTCTAACTAGTCTGACACAAAAGATGGCTGTACCTTCTGTCTGGTCTTTTCAATATTTGTCAGAAAAAAGTGGTGTTCCATGACTCAGGTCTAATCTCTTCACTGATTCTGCATACCTAGACAAAAGAAGCTCCTTTCTGCCAATTAAAAGCACATTAGCCTAATCACCCAGTAAAAACTACTCATTCATTATTTCTCACTTTGTAGATTTTATCGCTGCGTTTCATCACAGAAGCGGCTCCACTTCACCGTGAGGGCCTCGTAAGTCATTAGTGCTTCAGCATTAACTGAGCTGAAAATGTGTTGACAAATGAAGTTATGTGTGTGGATAACTGCACGTTTCATGCAATGAAGACCTCGTTTGTTTGATGAGGTGGTCATGTTGGGTGGAGGTCGTGAAGCAACTGTCTCTATGATCAGCAGGGGAAGGAAGGGTGTCTTCCCTTCATCAGTGTCATCCATCGATAGATGGTGTGTGTGTTCATGTAAGTGAGAGAGATCGGCTGCCCTCGGTGGGATTCATGACGGTGCATTTGCATCCATCTGTGGGGCTCTCGTTCCTGCAGTGAGAAGGGCCGTGGGGAAATGAGTCAGAGGCTTTGGAGACAAGTTTGAAGCTCCACAAAGTCAACACCACGCTGCCCTCTGGTGATGTCACTCACAACTCACATGCTGATTGGTTGAAAACTAAGCAAGGCAGAGCAGGTTTATCTGTGTCAAATTTCAAGGCAATTCAAAGTGTTTTTTGTGAAACAGCATTACAGCAGGATGATAAAGAAAGAGTAGGAATAGGATAAAAACACAAGATCTGTTCATCTTGGCAGACGTTTCACGGTATAATCCTCCCATGTTGAAAACAAATCTCTCCAGCTGGCCTTCCACTGTCTCATCATGATACTGTTTCTGTTCCCCATCTGAACGATTCAGCAGAAACCTGCAGCCTCGTCCTGATTCTGGAATGATTTCATTCATGCACGTCATCCCTGGCAACAGCCAAAAACATCAAATCACCACCACAGTGGTCTGCTAGACTCTGTAGCGATCCAGGATCCAGGATAGCCCGCTGGACTCGGTACGCTCCAGGATAGTCCACTAGACTCGGTTTGATCCAGGATAGTCTGCTAGGCTCGGTTTTGATCCAGGATTGTCCACTAGACTCAGTACGATCCAGGATAGTCTGCTAGGCTCGGTTTGATCCAGGATTGTCCGCTAGACTCAGTACGATCCAGGATAGTCTGCTAGGCTTGATTTGATCCAGGATAGTCCACTAGACTCGGTTTGATCCAGGATAGTCTGCTAGGCTCGGTTTGATCCAGGATTGTCCGCTAGACTCAGTACGATCCAGGATAGTCTGCTAGGCTCGGTTTGATCCAGGATTGTCCGCTAGACTCAGTACGATCCAGGATAGTCTGCTAGGCTTGGTTTGATCCAGGATCCAGGATAGCCCGCTGACCTGGTACGATCCAGGATAGTCCGCTAGACTCCGTACCCTCCAGGATAGTCCACTACTGTGTGTACAATCCAGGATAGTCCGCTAGACTCTGTACGTTTGAGGAAAGTCTGCTAGTGTCTCTACAATCCAGGAAAGTTTGCTAGACTCGGTATGATCAACACCAGGATAGTGTGCTAAACTCCGTACAATCCACACTAAGATAGTCCACTAGACTCTGTATGATCCAGGATGGTCAGCTTAACTCTGTACGATCCACACCAGGATAGTCAGCTAGACTCAGTGTGATCCACACCAGGATAGTCCGCTAGACTCAGTGGCCCTCATTTATCAAACGATCGTACGACGAAAATCTGTGCGTACGACCATTTCCACGCAAGACTCGGCATTTATCGATTTGAACGTGATCGTAGGATACGATCAAATCTCACGACAGCTCTGAGTTCGTGTACGCAAGTTTGAGTCAGTGAGGGTTTGCAGCAGCGCAGCAGAACATGAGAAATATTTATTTACCAAACCGCAAACTGTCATTTAAACATAAGTATTCACATATCAGCACTAAGAATTAACCCATTTGCAAAGAAAAAGGAAAAAGTGAATGTAGAATGTATTCCAAAAATTACAAAAATAGCTGTGACTGAATTTAATTCCTCCATTTATCTCAACAAATTATTAAAATCCTTAACATATAGTTCTAGGAGACAAGTGCTTTTCACTCTTCGTGCATCTCCTCACCCCGCTGGTAAAACTGAGCGGAGAAAGGCATTAGTACACACACACGCGCAGGTGCAGGTGCAGGTGCAGCGCTGCTTCGGGCTGCGAGAAGGCAGGTGGGTGTCGGACGGTCCGACTCGGACCCGGCGGGATGAAACGCTGCTTTAGACTCTGAGAAAATCTACAACACTCCTGTCCTGTGCAGTGCTGCACATCGCTCGGACCGCTGGAGAGTTTTGATACGCAGGAAAAGATGCGCCCGGAGCCGCTCTGCAGCCCCCACTGGGCTATATGGAGGAGACCGGAGCCGATCCATTTCTAATAAGTAATCAATACTTTAAAGTTGTATAAGGGCTCAGTCAGTAGACTGTCCCTTAGCTTTGCAAATGCAAGTTATATTTTTCTGTCCCCATCTGGGTCAGGCTCGGATCTGACCGGCATCCACCTGTCACCTGTTAGAGCACAGCAGTTGGACTCATGACGGAGGGGTGGGGGGGGGGGGGGGGGGCATCATCTTTTGGTGGTAAGTTTCATATTGGACCACTTCTTCTTGACCCATTGGCTAAAAAATTGTGACGTTGCCATCGGATGTGGCCTATTATTAAATTTCATAGCTAATAAAACGAATAAACCATATAAACCAGGCCTTGATTGGGACTTTTATTAATATCTCAGCCGGTCGTTCAACAGCGGTGAGGCTGACTGATCCTCTTCCGTGCAGCGTTTTTGTGCACGTCTCTGACTCCGGTTTTTAAGCTGCCAAACACCTCTTTAATCTTTGTCACCTCACAAATGAGGAATTCTGTCTTGATCCCCCCAAAAGTTTCTTTTTTGGCAGAATCTCTCCTCTCCGTGGTCCAACCTCGCTGGGTGAAGCCTCATCATTATGCATGTTTAAGGGCGTAACTGTGGGCGTGACATTTAAATGAGGATGGATTTCAGCAGTGGAATTTATCAAGACTCTTTTGTTCGTACGACGAGACTGGACCGATACGAACGTTTTAATAAATCACACGTGGGTCCAATCGTACGATCCTTTTTACAATCAGATGTGCGACCATTTCGACGATCGTTTGATAAATGAGGGCCAGTGTGATCCACACCAGGATAGTCCGCTAGACTCAGTGTGATCCACACCAGGATAGTCTCCTAGACTCAGTGTGATCCACACCAGGATAGTCCGCTAGACTCGGTACGATCCAGTATAGTCCACTAGAGTCTGTATGATCCAGGATAATCTGCTAGACTCTGTCTGGAGTCTGGACTGGAGGTTGTGGTTAACAAATCTGGACTGGAGGAAGGATGGGGATAAACCAGTTTGGTCTGGAGCTGGAGGGAAGGCAGATCTGATGGAGGGGAGGATGTTACCTGGTCTGTGCTGCAGGGTTGACGCTGATGATGGTACGCAGGTATCAGGAAGACCTGTAGCTCACCTGTCAACCTTTTCACACCAGTTCTCATAGAAAACATTTTATATACTACTCCTTCTTTATCCCTCCAGCTCTACATTTTACAACACTGGTCGCATCACTCAGACATCTCCAGATCTGGCTTTGAGTCTAGATTCTTTTCTTTCTGCTTTCGAGGCTTTTTTTGTTTAAAATCTTGTTAAATTTCATAGGTTAGCGTAAAATCTGATGCTAGGCAGTGCTGTCTGTGTCTCCAGGGAATCTGTGACCAGAATGAATCACTGTTGGTGTGTTTGGTGGATCAGGAAGGCTACCGCTAACTAGCTGAGAAGTATCTGGAGCAGTCAGAAACACAAAGAGCTGTGATAAAAGCACACAGTTGATAAATATATAAAGACCCATAAAGCGCGGCCACATATGGCTGGATGGTTGGTGGTTATTAGCCCGTGGAAAGTCCAGACTTTGATCCGGCCTTGCTGAGCCACACAGCTCCAGCATACCCAGCACCCAGGCGGATCTTTTACATCCTCGCTACATGCTAATTAACAGCATGAAGCAGCACCAGAAACTTTATGACTCATCGAGAATATCTTCTATATTTATGGTCTGAAACACTGGATATGCTAACAAATACAAAAGACCAATTATACCATTGATACAACAATACTCCACTTCTGTATTTAATGAGGGAAAACAGGGAGAACAAGGATTCAAAGGAAATAAGCTTCTCAGCTGAATTATTTACTTGTTTTATTTGATAAACTCTGAACATTTCTTTGCTTTTTTGTCTTCAGATGAAGATCGTGGAAAAAGAAACCTGGGAAATAATAATAATTTATATTTTTATTTATCCTAATTAGGAAATTCGTTTTCTGCATTACCCCATCTGAGGTTGTACCTGAGAGCAGGCAGCCAGTTACAACACCTGGGGAGCAGTTGGTGGGGGCAAGGACTTTGCAGCTCCTTCTCCGGTCCGGGCTATCACCGAGGAGGCATGGAGGCAAGGGTAAGAGCGAGGTGGGTGTGAGAGCAAATGAATGTGAGTGTGAAAGAGGAAATGTATGAGGGAGGAATTTGGGCTGGAAGAGGGAGGAGATGTGGGTAAGTGGTTGGAGGTACAGATCTGGGCATGAAAAAGTTCCCCTTTCAGCCGACTGCCAGCCACTTATCTGCTGATTCAATCTCACAGAGAAACGCCTGTGTGCCCGGGGAAACGATTTCAGAGCATAAATGAACGCCCGGAACAAGGACGTTTCCACGCGCAAAGTTTGGACACCGTACGTGATGCCGTATTTGCGGGACAAGTCGTTCAGCCAGTGATAGTGCAGTAATGGTGCACTATTACTGCACCACTTCTGGTAGAAAAAGGAGGAACTTTTTCATGCCCACATCTGCAAGGGGGGATGGGGGAGGGAGGCATGTGCTTTGGGTGTCGGATAAGGATGGGTGTGAGCAGTTAAGTCAAGTCAAGTCAAGTCAACTTTATTTGTATAGCGCTTTAAACACAGCAGCTACCGATAACAAAGCGCTGAACAGAAGTATAACAGAAATTGAATCTCACAGTGAGAACATTAAAACAAATATTAGACATAAAAACAAATCAACACAATGAACAATAAAATCAGTATATATATCAGAAAAAATAAGACTTTAAACAGCAGACAAAATTAGAGAAAATGGCTCATGAAGGATGGAACGCCAGGGCAAACAGATGAGTTTTAAGAAGGGATTTAAAAACTGCCAGAGACGAGGCCTGTCTGATGTGCAATGGCAGCGAGTTCCACAACTTTGGGCCTGCCACGGAAAATGCTCTATCCCCCCACATCTTCCGTCGAGACCTCGGTACATCCAACAGCAGCAACTCAGCTGACCGAAGAGTGCGAGTGGGAACATGAGGATGGAGAAGCTCCGAGAGATAGGAGGGGGCTAGGGCATTTAAAGATTTAAAAACATATAAAAGAATCTTAAACTGAACCCTAAAAGTTACAGGCAACCAGTGAAGAAAGGCCAGGACGGGGGAGACGTGCTCTCTCTTCCTGGTGTCCGTCAGCAGCCGTGCTGCGGCATTTTGGACCAACTGGAGGCAAGACAGGTGTTTCTGAGAAACGCCAAAGAGAAGTGCGTTGCAATAATCAATCCGGCTGGTTATGAAAGCATGGATGACTGTCTCCAGGTCGCACCGGGCTAAAAAATGTTTAGCCTTTGCTAAACGCCTCAGATGAAAAAAGCTGGCCTTAACAGTGGCTTTTATCTGTTTATCTAGATTCAAGAAGTTGTCCATCTGAACACCAAGATTTGTGACCACAGTATGTAATTGACCGGACAGAGAACCTAGATCAACAGATAAAGGCTTGAGACCAGTGGGGTTGAAGACGATGACCTCGGTTTTATTTTCATTAAAGTGTAGAAAGTTGAGAGACATCCAGATTTTGACATCCTCGAGACAGGCTAGCAGACCTGCTAATGCAGAGGGATTGTTGTGTTTTAACGGGACGTAGACCTGAGTGTCGTCGGCATACAGATGGAATGAACATTTATGTTTCCTGAAGATTTGCCCCAGGGGGAGCAGATAGAGGGAGAAGAGCAGAGGCCCCAGAATGGACCCTTGGGGGACACACAGGATAACACAGCAGGGGGAGATTGGCACTGACCGTAGCGGACGGAAAATGTCCTATCGGAGAGGTATGACCTAAACCACTCCAGTGCCACGCCTTTTATGCCTTCCCAGTGCTCCAGGCGTGTCAGCAGAGTGGTGTGATCGATTGTGTCGAGCTGCAGTTAAATCCAGTAAGACCAGAACAACATGGCTGCCAGAATCTGCTGCTAAAAGAATATCATTAAAAACCTTCAAAAGGGCTGTTTCTGTACTGTGCAGAGGTCTAAAACCTGATTGAAAAGGCTCAAAAACACCATTAGCTGTGAGAAACTCCATCAACTGGAGATACACAGCTTTCTCAGGATCTTTGAGACAAATGGGAGTCGCGAGATGGGTCTGAAATTGGACAACACGGAGGGATCAAGACCGGGTTTCTTGAGTAAGGGGGAAACCACTGCATATTTAAAACCATGAGGGACAACACCTGAGGACATACTGCCATTTACAATGTGAAGAACAACCGGTCCCAGTGTATAAATGAGCTCTTTAAACAGACGTGGAGGGAGAGCGTCCACAGGAGAACCGGAGGACCTTAAACAACCCATAAGGTCGAGAGTTGAAGAAAGAAGGGCGTGAGTGTGTCAGGTCAGAGGGAAGGGTGGGGCTGGGCATGTGTGGGGCGGAGTGCATGGGGGTACTGGGGTTATAGGTAGGTGGGGGTGTGTGTGGGGGTGGGGGGAGGAGTTTGTGTGTTTAGGTAAGGTTGGAGGGAGGGGCAGGTTGGTGCATGTGTGTGTGGGGGGAGTGCATGTGGGTGTTGGAGGGTATCGGGAGGTGGGGGGTATGTGTGTAGGATAGAGGGAGGAAGGTGTTGGGGGTGGAGTGAGTGTGGGTATGTAAGGTTGGAGGGTGGAGTGGGTTGGTGCATGTGTGTGGGGGGAGTACATGCGGGTGTTAGCGGTATGTGTCTGGGGAGTGCATGTGTGTGTCAGTGTGGTGGTGGGGTAGGGGGGTGGTAGCGCCCTGGTGTCAGGTGTGTGTGGCGGGGACGTTGGGTTGGGGGCTGGCCTGCGCTGGAGGGGTCGTCATTGTACATACGTACAAGTTGTATTTCAAACTACATTTTGAATTTCTCTGAAGCGCCTAGAGCAGGGGTGTCCAGCTCCGGTCCTCGACGGCCACAATCCCGGAGGTTTTCCATGCCTTCCTGCTCCAACACACCTGACTCAGATTAATGAGTCGTTGCACAGCAAGGTTATAATAGTTTTGGATTTTTCATTAGTTTCAGTTTTTATTTAGTTTTGACTTTTTGTTTTTCAATTCAGTTAGTTTTGTTAAGTTTTTTGAGCAGGTTTGCTAGTTTTATTCGTTTTTATTTTTTGGAAAATGCTTAGTTCTAGTTTAGTTTTTATTAGTTTCAGTCTTAGTTTTAGTTTTTGGGGATTTTTTTTTCATAAATTATAAGTATTTGTCTGGTGTGACATTCAAAATCATCAGAAAATCACTCAACATAAAGCAAGGTAAATAGATTAAATAGAAATAGACTTCATATCAACCCAAAAAGCTGATGTATTAAATAAATTTACAAAAACTAAAACTAAGGATGTTTTTGCAATAATTTTAGTTAGTTTTTTAAAGACACAATACAGTTTCAGTTAGTTATCATTTCTTAAAAAAAACTGTCATTTTTATTGTTATTTCAGTAAAAGAAAATGTTTTTTCAATTTTAGTTTTAGTATTTTTGTTAGTTTTAGTTATCTATAATAACCTTGTTGCACAGAACTTCAAAGATTCCTTTAATTGTGTCAGGTGTGTTGGAGCAGATCAGGTTCCCTCCTCCCACCAGCATCAGAGCAGCTCCATTATGAATTTGTTCTCCAGGGTTTGTGTGCAACAGGGCGAAGCTTTGTCGCCTGACAGCCAACATGCGGTCTCCAAACACTCCTGATGTCTGTCACGTCTTCCCAGCCAGCACGTTCTCCTGGGACAAGAAACCGTCCTCCTCCCTCCTCTTCCTACATATTTCATGTCCTTTATTCTCTCCTGCGGTCAGAGAAAAACAGAATTCTCTTCATGCTGATACCCAGATATACTGTCGGGTAAACCTGTTCTATGATGTCATGAAGACACTCAGCTGATGTTCACAGTACATTCACAACAGGACTGAAAGTGACCAGCAGGGGGCAGAGTTTCACCATATTAGCTGTAAGTGTTTATTTCTGTCAGATTATTTCATTCATTCATGATTTCCCCATCCGACATGTAGTCTGTCGCTTTGGGGTTGCTGGGATTCAATTTAGGGCTAAAATGTATATACATATATATACAGTTGTCCTCAAAATCATTCATACCCTCCAATTAAAGAAAGAGCTAAACTGACAATAGGAGTTCAAATAACAAGAAATTAAATAAACTAATAATAAATGAAAATTTAAAAAATTCTATTTTTGTAAAATAAAATATTGCTTTTGAATTGTGGTTGAAAATAATTGTTTGAAAAAAAATATATATATATATCCCAGACACATTCGAGCACCTTTCCCATGAACATGGACCAACATACCTGTCAACAGGTGCAGACGTCTGATTGGACGTTACAGAAAACACTTGATTGCAGTGATTGGCTCAAAGTGTTGCTCAACAACATTTTAGCTTCGGAGTACCCATAATACTAATTTACTTTTTATTGTGTTTTTTGTTTGTTTTTAACATTTTTAGTCAACCACAATTAAAAATCAATGTCATTATTTTCATAGAATTATTATTTATTATTACTTTTGACAATTTCAACTTATGTCACTGGCAGCTGATCTTTTTTCCTTCTTTCATTGGACGGTATAAATAATTTTGAGGACTTAGAAAAATAATAGATGAAAACTTTGTAAATAAAAAGATGAAAGTTGCAGTTGCAGTGGACAGAACGTGAGGACAACCAGGGAGTTAACTTTTTACGAAACTGACTCATTTTTCTTTGTTTGAATCTTAAAAATCTACATACTGCAACTTTAACGCTGATATGAGAGAATAAATAGCTCTGACTTGGTTTTAACGGCTGCAGAGCAGCATCATCTAGACTTTACGTGGCCTCATGGAGTCCACGCGGATCCTTGATGAGGTCGTTCATCACCAGCGCTGCGTTAAAGAGAAATGAACTCTTCCTTTCTTCTCGTCTTTCTCTGTGTTTCAGGCTTTCTCCTTTCGCTGTGACCCAGAGCGATCCTCAGAGCTGGTTGTCATGTTAGATAGATGACGTTATCAGCAGACAGCCTGCCATGGCGGGGGCACTGCAGATGTGATGGAGGGACTCCACAAAGCTTCAAACTTAAAATAAAGTGCATCTCCGAGTGTTGCTCTGTGTCTCCAGCTTCCAGGGTCATCTGCATCCTTGTCCCTGGCACTTCGGGCCAATTCCAGTTCCTATCTGAACCCTCAATCTTAGCACCCCCTCCAATCCAAGTGTTAAAGGGAATGGGGGGGGGGGGCCCCCCCCCCCCCCCCCCCCCCCCCCCCCCCCCCCTCGCCCTCAGAATCATGTAACTTTAACTTTTTCACTTACCCTGTGGTGAGCTAGACTCTGCAGCATTTTTTTAATATGTCAAATGCAGCCGGAGGTCAGGACAACTTTCTCGTTTCCCCCAATAGGGAGTTCACCAGGGTCCGAGCCAAAAAGGGTCCATAAAAGTCCACAACAGCTTGTCAATTTTCCTCTCATACTGCTTCGTCCAATGTAATCCAAGTGTCCAGGGTAGGTAGCGTCCCAGACCTTTGAGCTGGAAACGACGTCATTTAGTAGATTTTTAGTCTAACCAGTGCTACATTGCATGCCCAGCAAGCACACCGATGCACGTTCAGGAAACTACGGAAGCCACGGCAGACGAGATCACGCGTTCTCTTTTTCTTTCTTTCTTTCTTTTAGATCAATATCCAGCCTCTCCTGTGTTTGTCCCGGTTTGTCTGCAGCTCTGTCGCTCTTAGCACAATGTAAACAGTGAATTTCTTCTTCTACGCCTGAATTATCGGCAGAGTAGGCTCTGAACGCTGAGGCTTCCGTAGTTTCGTGACCGCGCATGTGCGTGCATTACCAAAGTAAACAATACTTCTTTTTAGGCTCTAAAAATATAGAAAATGACGTCGTTAGTAAATTCTGGACGCTACCCACTCAGGACACTTGGATTACATTGGACGAGCAGTATGGAGGAATATTGACAAGTTTTTGTGGACTTTTATGGACCTTTTTGGCTCGGACCCTGGCGAACTCCATTGGCGGGAAACGAGACGTCTCCCTGATCTCCGGCTGCATTTGAGATATTAAAAAAGTGGTCTAGAGTCTTGCTCACCATCAGGGTAAGTGGAAAATAAAGTTACATCATTATTGAGGGTGAACTTTCCTTTAATGGCTGTTTTGTGACTTAGAAATGGGACACCCCTTAAAGTGGAAATGAAGCAGTTAACCAACCTAACTTTATTTACTAGACTGGGTTCTGGTCTTATCAATAATTATATACCAAACATGAAAAATAGAAGCATATAAAAGAAAAACGTTTTATGTTTTTAGGACAATAGCGCCATGTTGCAGGTCTCTAAGCTCTGATGTCACCGGCTTGGTTACTACTGCGGTCTTGAATGAGAGTCCTGGCTATTGACAAAAGATTGTAAAATGAAATAAATATAATGCAACAATGAGGTAACTGATCCATAACATGGACCTAAACTAAGATAATACAATGGTTTTCCTCATATTTATATCTCTCCATTAACAAAGAAATACTGACATTTTGTAGCTCGCCTTCTTTGCCACTGCATTCTGGGTAATCCTTACTCACAAGGTGGTGTCGGAGAATCTCCGGATTGAGGATATTGACCCCTCAAAGTTGCCTCAACTTAAAGGCATAAGCCACCTCTAGGTGTAGTCCCCTGAGTTGGTCAAATGGACAAAGCATTTTCTAATCGACCCAGTCATTCTGTCAAACTTGCAGCACTGGTTTTAGCTTAGCTTAGCGTAGTTGCTGTAATCAGGTGGTTTCTAATAGTATCACTTGGCGAAAGTGAATAGTTAACTAATTTTTTTACTGATTATATGTGGGGCTTCACGGGAGGTTGCATGTTTGAGATCGAGGGTTAAGACAGGAAGTGGAATACAACCTTAGACTTGTAGGTCTCAAGACTGGTCTTGGTCTTGAGACCAAGACTGGTCACCCTTTCAAGTACCAAATGATACAATTTCATTTTTATACTAAGCAGCTGAACACGGAATGGTGCTAAAAAAGGTTTTCTTTTGGTCTAAGCAGAACTGGTCTTGGTCTGTCTTTGTCTCGGTCTTGATACTGAAACAGATTAGTTATAAAAAAAAAATTCATCCCCCTCACAGTTTACATGAAGGTAAACTTGACCTATTAAAACTAAAATGATGTTTGAACCAGACTGTAAACATGTTTATTTTTGCTGTAAACATGTTTATTTCTGCTGTAAACATGTTTATTACTGCTGTAAACGTGTTTATTTCTGCTGTAAACATGTTTATTTCTGCTGTAAACATGTTTATTTCTTCTGTAATCGTGTTTATTACTGCTGTAAACATGTTTATTTCTGCTGTAATCATGTTTATTACTGCTGTAAACATGTTCATTTTTGCTGTAAACATGTTTATTTCTGCTGTAAATATGTTTATTTCCACTGTAAAAGTGTTTATTTCTGCTGTAAACATGTTTTTTTTACTGCTGTAAACATGTTTATTTCTGCTGTAAACATGTTTATTACTGCTGTAAACATGTTTATTTCTGCTGTAAACATGTTTATTTCTGCTGTAATCATGTTTATTTCTGCTGTAAACATGTTTATTTCTGCTGTAATCATGTTTATTACTGCTGTAAACATGTTCATTTCTGCTGTAATCATGTTTGTGGAAAGCTATCTCCGTACCAGTGCTGACGGGTATCAGTCAAACCTCTCGGATAACAGAGGAGATGCTGAGAGGAGGAGGAGGGAGTTTATGATGCGGTGAAATTATCCAGCAGCAGCATCCATTTACTCTCATGAGGACAGAAAACTCTGCGTTTCTGTTTTTCTGTCAACCTCCACCTCCCACCATCACCCTTCCTCCCTGTGTCCCACCGCTCCACACAGAGAGAAAATGAAGGAAAACAAAACTCATGGAGGACGAGATGAAGACGACAAGAAGAAACACAGGAGGAGGATACCAGCTGCAGATGTTTGCAGTCACACAGTTCTATGATTCAAGACGGATCATTTATTCAGTTTCTATTCTATCTGATGTCATTCACTCTTTATTTGTTTTCATGTTCATTTTAATTATCCAACATTTAAAAATTATGAGTTTAAATGATTTTGTGTCATCTTATTACAATCTATCTATGTCATACCTTCTTCCCAGGAAACAGAAAGCCCCACATCCATCCATCCATCCATCCATCCGCATCATCCATCCATCCATCCATCCATCCTTTATTCATCCATCCATGCATGCATCCATCCATGCATTCATCCATCCATCCATCCATCCATCCATCCATCCATCCATGCATTCATCCATCCATCCATACTTTATCCATCCATCCATCCATCCATCCATGCATTCATCCATCCATCCATCCATCCATCCATCCATCCATCCATCCATCCATCCATCCATCCATCCATCCATCCGTCCATCCATCCATGCATTCATCCATCCATCAATCCATCCATCCATCCATCCATCCATCCATCCATCCTTTATCCATCCATCCATCCATCCATCCATCCATCCATCCTTTATCCATCCATCCGTCCATCCTTTATCTATCCATCCATTCCTCCATCCATCCATCCTTTATTCATCCATCTATTCATCCTTCATCCATCCATCCATCCATTCATCCTTTCTCCATCCATCCATCCATCCATCCATCCATCCATCCATCCATCCATCCATCCATCCTTTATCCATCCATCCATCCATCCATCCATCCATCCTTCATCCATCCATCCTTTATCCATCCATCCATCCATTCATGCATTCATCCTTCATCCATCCATCCATCCATCCATCCATCCATCCATCCATCCATCCATCCATCCATCCATCCATCCATCCATCATCAGGACTGGTATTATTTTTATCAGGATAAATGAGTGGAAATAAAGAGACTTCAGTTCCTCCGATGATCCTCTTTCTGACTCTCCTCCCTCCTCCTCCTCCTCCTCCTCCTCCTCTGTATTGACCTCCTTCGGTGGGTGCTCCTCTTTCAGACTCCTACTCTGTATTCATCTTCTTCGGTGCTCTTCTTTTCTTGGTTTTTCTCTCTCCACTGAACATTGTGTCATCTGTGGGGTGTATTTCTCGTCTCTCCTTATTCCATTGATTATCCAGCATTTCCCTCTTGATTGCATCCAGTTACTGGTTAAGCTGATGAGTGTTTCAGAGAGAAGTTTATAACCTCCATCCTTTAAACGGCAGCAGTGGGAGGCTGAACGCAGCTGCAGCTGACTGACTGCTGGATGATCAGCTCATCGGCTCAGAACAGCCGTCATCAATACTTTAGATTTATTCTGGGGAAGCAGACCTTTCTGGCTTTGACAACATGATTCATTCACACAAATAATAATAATCATTTCTTTTTGGTGAAATCTTCATGCTTTACTCATAATTGAGGTTCTTCTCAACTGGTCTCCTACAGGTGTTCCTGATGATGATCAGCTTCGTTTCCCTGTAAGAGCAAAAGAAGTTCTGCTGTAGGATGAACTCTTGTAAGATGTTCTGTCTTTTTGTACACAGGGACAGCATGTCATCAACACGCATTAAAGAATTAAATTAAATAAAATAATATTCAGACTGTCAAGCTGAGCTTTACGTAAACCTGTTAGACTCAACACACCATCATTCTCCCGCCACCATGCTGCACAGAACAAGTTAAAAGATGGAAAAATGAATAATAGAATGAAACATGATGAACATGATGAACTATCTCGAGGACCTTGGATGATGTGACTCCTCCCACGGAGGAAAAGTTAGAACTTACATGAACTTTATAATCCTGACAGGGTTACCAGAGCCCCCATCAGTACCATACATGTGAAGCCTGTCAGACTGTCCATCTGTCCGAGGCGGTAACCATGGAAACGGCTTACCACAACCAGCAAGAGAAAGCCACACATCCAACTTATCTAAAGTCCAGCTGGGAAACGGGTCTGCCCAGAACTGGACTGACTTCTGAGGATGCAGGAGAACCACATCTGGGTTCATACATGTCACACGGACTTGACGTGATGAGTGTGTGTGAGTTCATTAACTGTTTTCATTATTTTGCCTGCTGTATATTTAACATCTTTGGGTGGAGTTTAGCTTCCAGCATGTTTACATTTATATCCTCATTAACCTGCCTGTCACGTCCAAATACATAAACCAGCATGTTTTCATTGTGCAAACATGATACAGTACCAGCGAGGAAGCCATCCATCTATCTAGTGTTGTATGGTTCGTGTAAATGACTTTTCTGCTTTGTGAACACGTAGCATGCTCATATGACAACATTTCCTGACACCTTTAACGGCTCCATGTGTATAAACTGTTCCAGAAACACGTGATTTGCATCCGTTTGCATGAACGAGTGTGAACATGCTTCAGTGTCTGAGTGCCTACGAGTGCCTGAGTGATATATCAGCATGAGCCACCTGTTCATGAGGAGTGAGAGGTCCGGATCAGCCTGGATCCTGCAGAGCCGACACCTGCCAGCCTGTCAGCTCGTCTGCCTGACTGTCCTGTCCTACGCCCACAGCCCGTCTCACACTGACAGCTCCGCTGCCGTTCTCCGGGACGTCAGGGGGGCGTGGACCACAGGGATGCTGCGTGTCATGCAGCATCTTCCTGTGGTTGTGTTTAAGTACAATCAGAACGCAGGAGGTTCTGTTTGTATTTAGTTGAGAAAGCAAGTTTATTTGTAAAATTACACATCATGTACAAGACAACTCAGCAGGATTTACATAAAACATTAAAAGCATTACAGGATTGTAAGAGAGAAGCAAGTTCATGTATTTCTGTAATTTAACTTAAACGGTGCAATTAAAATATTGTATAGATAAATAGAAAATCAATATATTTCAAGCTTTTATTTGTTTGGATGTTGCTGATTAGAAGTTGCAGCTTAAAGAAAACCTCAAATTCTAAAACTAAAAAAAATTAGAATATTGCATGAAATCAATTATAAAAGGACTTTAGAAAACAAAAATATCTGATTGCTTTATTTTGTTGAACCGTTTTGCTTTACCAAGCGGAGCTTTATGAACATAAGGCTCCACTTGATATCCTGTTTATTCATTTCATTTCTTTAATTAAACATTTGTCCATAACAGCATTCCATACCATACTGCTGGGCCTGAAAAGGGAGAAATGAAAGTTAACAGAGGTAATGATAGAAAGTGGAACAGAGAGAAAGGAGTGAGGAAGAGGAAGAGAGAGAGAGAGAGAGAGAGAGAGAGAGAAAACATAAATCCACTTCCACAGTTCACTGGTACATCTGTACAGAAATCCCTAAACAACATTCCAAGGTCTCTGTCGGAAAACAAAACTAACAATCCGCTACAGGAGGACCTGCAGGTGGCTTAAATATCCTCAGATCATACAAACACACAGAACTACGCAGAGAAGAGGTACAACCTAGTCATCGCAATGGGAAGCAGCATCACAGCATCATCATCATCAACATGCATAATAAAGGGTCTCCGTGGTGATACAGTCATGCAGATGCAGCCTCGTCTCTGCAAGGAAGAGGAAGCCCGCACAGCCCGAGACCCAGGACCCCAGCAGCCACCCAGACGCCCAGATCCGAGCACCCCCCCAAAGAATGGACATGCATCCCCCAGAGGGCGGCAAAAGGCGGCCCTAGCTGCAGCCCCCCCGCGGTCTGGGGGCCCAAGCGCCCAGGAGTAGCCCCCCCCCCCCATCGGATCCTGCATCCTGCTGGTCTCCTGATTCCTGAGTCCTGCTGGTCTCCTGATTCCTGAGTCCTGCTGGTCACCGTAGCGTTCAGACCAGAGCAGCTGCATCCACCGGCGTTGGCGTTGAGGTTACCGTGTGATGTTTGAACAGACCAGCGTGTCTGACGTTCCGTCAGCTGAGTCCCACGTCTGCGTTTCCATCCAGCTCGGCCACATCAGAGCTGCTGCCTCTGAGCTCAGACGTTTACAGGAGAGATGTGAGGTTCAGCTACGATGGAGGCGGTGACAGATGACTGATGCTCCTGCAGCCGCGTCATGCATCATCCACACACACGTTCATCCGCTGTACCGTGTGCGTTCACACACCACACCCACTCACAGATTAGCTGTCATGACCCCAACACACACACACACACACGCACGTGCACATGCACACACACAAAATCACCCACAAAACTCTGCAGCTGTGCTTCCATGACACCCAAACTTTCGCAAAACTTAAATACTGCAATCAAAAGCTGGGAATGGGAACATTTGTGTGACGTTTACAGCCATCAGGAGTACAGATGAATCGATGCGGTACCAGCCTCCGGTACCTGATGGTACCAGTTTTCAGTACTTTCGTGTGTGTTTATATGGCAATAACAGATTTATTTTACATTCTCAACATCAAATTTTTCACTAATATATTAACCCTTTATTAACTGCAATAAGAACGTCCGTCTCTGCCTGCTCTGGTGTTTTTGTGCATACTGGCTCATGTTTCATACTTTTATAATCTGTACAACTTCAGCTACAAGGTTATGAGCATCAATGACAGTAATAACTTCCAATGCTCTTGAAAGAATGCCATGAAAAAAAAAAATAAAATAAATAAATACATTAAAAAAACAAAACATAATAATCCAGAACATTTGTAAATGTACAAAATTAAAATAAATACTTATAAACACTTTAAGTTATTGCAGCCTTTTATGTCTTTTATTTTTTGAGATTTACTCCTTGTTGGTAGCAGAGTACGAAGACTGATGGATTTCAGCTTCAAGATAAAGCAGCTGATAGAGACATTTTCTCTGCTGTGGTGTCACTGATGGGATCATTTCTAGCTGCTTTACCTGGAACATCTGCAGCTGATATAAACAAAAAAGGTTCCTGACCAAACCACTAAATGATCATACAAAAACACCTATAAATGCAGAAAATTATTGAATAATTATTAAGTATCTTCAACCTGAATATTTTGAATATGTATTTCAAATTCTTTGTTTTTGAATCAGGTTATTTTATGTGCAGTTTCTTTTGTGTAAATCCTGCATGTTGTAACTGGTATCATCAGAGCCGGTTCCCAGTTCCCTTCCTGCTCCGCCGAATATTTCCTCCAGACTCCAGATGTGGAAACAAACTATGCTGAGACTGAACTAAATGCAAAATAAAAAATCTTTATGTCGTTCGTCATAAAAACAAACTAGAAATCATGCTAATGTTGCTGCAGATCTGTGGTAAAAACAAGTAACTTCATATGCTAAAACTAGTTAGTGTGATTTAAAAACTCCTGAAAACCGGCTAAAACCACGTAAAACACGATACAGATGACAGAATAAACTATTCTCTCTTTATTTTCCTCTATTTGTCTCTATCCATCATCAGTCTCTCTGTGACCCCCGAACTCCTCTGCCATGACTTCTCGGCGCCACCTTGTGTTTATATTGCTGAGCTGCGCTGCACATAGCCACAAATGATGATGTCATCGACTCGTATCGCAGCCACAGCTTGAAGGATGAGTCTTAGCTTTCAGATTAAAAACTGATCGTTCTGGCTGTTATAGATTTTATTTCAGAGCAGTTTAAGCAGGATTACGCTGACAGGGAACCGTTCCGTTTTTTAAGGGTTAAAGCAAAATCGCTGATGGGGAGTTTAATCAGATGTGGGACGTGAAGGAGGGACAGACGTGACCTGCACGTCGGCTCTGAACTGCTTTACTGTCTTATGAAAACTGGAAAATTAACTACTTGTTCTCAATGATACCCACCAAACCTTCCTCCAGTTGGTTTAAGTCACTGGACTCTCACATTTCCAAATTTCTTTGGAAAAACAAGCCATCACGTATCAGTTTAAAAACCTTACAACAGGTAAAAGACCGGGGAGGGTTAGACTCACCCAATTTCAATTATTATTTCCTAGCAAATAAGCTACAATTTATTTCCAAATGGCTGAAACCTTCCCATCTAGATGAACCGTGGCTAGACACAGAACAAGCATTATGTGAGGATCTGGATGTCTCTGATTTGCCGTTCATCAGTTCAGCAGTCAGATCTCATAAATGCTTTAAAAGTATCAACATCTGCTCTACTCTGAAAGCATGGTGGGAATTCCTGAAGTTAACCGAGTCTTCTATTATTCCATGTAAACTCACACCCATCTGGAATAACCTGGATATTTTACAAAACAAGAAAATGATTAATTTTGTGCATTGGAAGGATAAAGGAGTAAAACAATTACAACATATCATTGAAAATGGAAAATTCCTGTCATTTAATACACTTACCTTACAATACGGGATCAGTAGTACTAAATTCTTAGAATACCATCAACTTAAATCTATATTAAGCAAAAAATATACCTCTAACCAACTGATCCTGCAGACTCCGGACAGGGTAGCAGAATTCCTGAATCTCTCTATCCCCAAACTACTGTCGAAAATATATAGATTATTATTAAAACTGGATGATTCAATTTCCCTTCCAACTTCGAAGTGGGAGGCTGACTTGTCCAGAACCCTTAACCAAAACACATGGACACAGATATGTTTAAACACGTTCCTAATGACTAAAAACTCAAATATACAGTTGATACAATTCAAGGTTTTACACAGAGTACATTACACAGGACAGAGGATGTTCAAGATGGGTCTGTCACCTTCAAATATTTGTTTGCACTGCAATGAGAATACAACAGACAATTATCTTCACGCCTTGTGGTCTTGTCCACCTGTCCAGAGGTTTTGGCTTCAGGTATGTGATGACCTGTCAACGTGGCTCAGGTGTAACTTCCCTGCAAGCCCCACACTGTGTTTACTGGGGGACTTGGATGAGATCAACACGGTAACCAACTATGCACATATGATACTTACTGTATTATGTATTGCAAAGAAAACTATCTTGGTAAACTGGAAATCCAAAAATAATCTGAGCATTAGCCAGTTTAGGAGTTTCTTAGTAGACCATATCAGTATTGAGACGATGTCTGCCTCCTCTAAGAACCAGTTAGATGAATTCCACTCCCTCTGGTCCCCTGTGATTAGCTCCATCACTTAACGTTGGTGTAGGAGAGCCGCCTCGGCGATGTGGGGGTTGGGTGCCGGCGAGTGCTTGATGGCTATGGATCCCTGGCGGTTGACATGGGGGGGGTCTGGGCTGCCTCGCCGCTGGGGCGGGGCTGTATCCAGCCCGATGGGGGGCATGGGGGTCAGCGGTTGGGGCTGCTCTGCGGCGGTGGGCGGGTCGCTGGTGGGGCCCTGGCCGGTGGCTGTCGGCTGGCGCCGGGTGGCCGGGGTCGTCCCGGGGCGGGGGGGCGGGGGGTCCTGGGCCCCGGTGCTCCCGGGGTGGCCCCTGCCTCCGGGGCCGGGGCCGGGCCCCGGGGCCCGCCCCCCCAGCGCCAAGCCGGGGGACCCGGCTTGGCGCTGGGGGGGGCGGGCCGGCGGGACGTGCCTCCTCTGGATTTGGCCGGTCCTCACGACCTGGTGACGTCTAGTCACTGCGCCGGGGGCCGGGGCGCCTCTACTGTGTGCGTGCGGGTGTGTGTGCTGGTGGGGGTGTGTGTGTGGTGGGGCTGGGGGGTGTATCGTTGTCGTGTCTGTGTCGGGATGTGGGCATCCGGGATGTTGGTGTCGCGGGAGCGGCTATGTGGGGGGTGTGGATTTCCCCTGTGCTTGTCCTGCGTGTGGGGCTCTGGGGGTCGCGGACGGAGCTGCGCTTTCCGCCGGGGTGTTTGGTTTTCGGCGGACCCGTGGTCATGTCGTGTCGTATCGATGTTGGGGTGTCTGGCGTGGCTGTCGGGGTGTGGGGTTTTGTCCATATCGTTCATCTCTAGTGTGTGGAGGTGGGGGGGTTGCGGGGTGGCCGGGTCTTTTCCACGCCGGGTGCCTGTCCCGCCCGGCCGCTGTGTCGGTTGGGGCTGGCCTGCGCTGGTGGTCTCTCCGGGGGCTGGGGGCGGTGGACTTGTGGCGTGGGGGGGGCTGGTGGCCCCGTGGTCCCCGTCCTTGGTATGTGTGGGTGGGTGTGTGACTGGAGGGGGGGGCGTGAATGCGGTTGTGTGTGTGTGTGGCTGCCTGTGGGGGTGTGTGGAGATGGGTGGGTGGGTGGGGGGTGCATGGATGATGGGTGTTTGGGTGCGGGGGTGGTGGTGCATTGGTGGGGTTTGTGTGTGTCGGGTTGGGGGGGGGGGAGGAAAGGGGAAAAAAAAAAGAAAAAAAAAATAGCAGCTCTGCGTGCCTCTTGGGGGGGTTTGCGAGGCCTGGGGATGTTGGTCCGGTGACTCTGGCCCCTCCGCCGACCCTTTCCGCTCCCGTCCCTTTTCCCCCCTCCCTGGCCTGGCGTGGTCGAGCGCCCCCAGGGGCCGAGGCTGGCCCCTCTGTGGTGAACGCCGGACGCCGGGCCGTGGGGGCGGCCATGCCTGCCCCTTCTGCCCTGGGGGGATCCCGGGAGGCAGGGGTACCTAATGCCGGTAACGGCTCTTCTTCCAGGGGGGGAATTCATACCCCCCTGGTCTCCTTTCCCAAGACCCCCCCCCGCTGCTCTACCTCACACACACACACGTAGGGTTTTGGGGAAGGTGCGTGACAAGCGGGCGTGGTGAGGGAGGGCACCAAAGTGCCTTTGCTTGCCACGTCTAGAGGCAGCCTGCTCCCCAGTTTTAACCACACTTAGACACCTAAACACATAAAATAACAACAGCTCACAACCACTTCTGAGGGGCGGGCCATATAGTGTGTGGAAGGAGGGAGGGGCCGGTTGGGGGGTCATACCCCCTACGCGACCCCACTCCCGGCATGACTTGGCACTGCCCCTTAGTTTTAACTGCAAACAACACACATCTTACACACACAGTCATGAGCGGGGGGGGGGGGGGGGGGGACGGGGGTCCTTTCATACGCCCGGTCTCCGGGGGCGCTGCTGGGGGGGGGGGGGGACAGTGGCTACTTCACGCGCCAGTGGTTAAGGCTGGCTGCATTGCGGGGGATCTGCTGGCCTGGGGGATGCCTGGTCTGCTGCGTCCGGGGGTGGGGGAGGTGGGTGGTGGTGGTGGTGGGGGGGGGGGGGGGGGGGGGGGGACGTGTTGGGGGCTTGGAGCTCGCGGCTCCTTCCCCGGCCCGAGCTAACACTCAGGAGGCACGAGGGCATGGGCAAGAGAGAGGTGGGTATGTGAGAATAATGAATGAGAGTGTGAAAGAGGAAATGTGGAAGGGAGGAACTTGGGCTGGAAGAGGGAGGAGATGTGGGTAAGTGGTTGGAGGAAAGGGGGGATGGAGGAAGGAGTGGCATGCTCGTGAGTGTCTAGTAGGGATGGTCATGAGGGGCTGAAGGAAGGAAGGGCGGGAGTGTGATAGGTCAGAGGGATGGGCGGGGCTGGACATGTAAGGGGGGACTGTATGGGGGGTATTGGGGGTATAGGGAGGTGGGGGCGTATGTGTGGGGGGGTGGGGAGGGGTTGGTGCAGTTATGTGGGGGGAGTGCATGTGTGTGTTAGAGGGTATGAGGAGGTGGGGGTAGGTGGGGACGGTAGAGGGGGAGGAGAGTGTTGGGGGTGGAGAGAGGAGTGAGTGTGGGTATGTAAGGTCGGAGAGCGGGTGGGTGGGTGTATGTGTGTGTGGGGGGGTACACGGAGGTGTTGGGTAGGGCTGGGCGGTGTGGGCGGAGGTTCGTATCTCGGTATTCGTGCCGGGCATCTTGGTGTCGGTGTGGTGCGGTGTGGCTGCGGGTTGGTTGGGGGCCGGGCGCTTTGGTGGGGGGTGCGGTTTTGTTTGTGGCTTCCGGGGCTTTTGTGCGGGGCGGGCGCAGGGGGATCTGTATCTTGTATGTGGTTGCTCTTGCGGTATTGATGTCTTGGGTGCCCGTGTCTCGATGTGGGGGCGGTGACGGTATATCTTTCAGCCCTAGTGTTGGGGTAGGTGTGTGGGGAGTGTGTGTGTGAGCGTGGTGGCGGGGTAGGGGGTGGTAGAGGTGGTGGCGCCCTGGTGTCAGGTGTATGGGGCAGGGACGTTGGGGTGGGGGCTGGCCTGCCCTGGGGGGCGTCGTCTGGGGGGTCCGGTCCTCCTGGGTTTCGGTTGGGCCGCCCGGGTCCGGGGGGGGGGGTGGCTGCTCCTGGGCGCTTGGGCCCTGGGCCCGGCGCTGTCTCCGCTCCGGGGACGCCCGGCGCCCGGTGGGGTCGGCAGCTGCTGGTCTTGGTCCGCTGGGGCCTGGGCCTCCAGACTGCAGGGGGCTCCGGCTGGGGCCGCCTTTTGCCGCCCTTCGGGGGGATGCATGTCCGCTCTTTGGGGGGGTAGCTGGGATCTGGGCCTCTGGGTGGCTGCTGGGGGCCTGGGTCGTGAGCCTTGCGGGCTTCCTCCTCCTTGCAGAGACGAGGCTGCATCTGCATGACTGTATCACCACGGAGCACCCTTTATTATGCATGTTGACACTGTGACACTGCTTCCCATTGCGATGACTAGGTTGTACCTCTTCTCTACTTCCCATTGCGCTGACTAGGTTGTACCTCTTCTCTGCGTAGTTCTGCGTGTGTTTGTGTGTGTTTGTATGATCTGAGGATATTTAAGCCACCTGCAGGTCCTCCTGTAGGGGATTGCTTGTTTTGTTTTCCAACAGAGACCTTGGTTGTTTAGGGATCGCGGTACAGATGTACCAGTGAACTGTGTAAGTGGATTCATGTTTTCTCTCCTCTCTCTCTTCCTCTTCCTTACTCCTCTCTCTCTGTTTCACTTTCTATCATTACCTCTGTTAACTTTCATTTCTCCCTTGTCAGGCCCAGCAGTATGAAATGGAATGGTGTAATAGACAAATGTTTAAATAAAGAAATAAAATGAATAAACATGATATCAAGTGGAGCCTTATATTCATAAAGCTCCGCTTGATAAAGCAAAACTGTTCAACAGAATAAAGCAATCAGATTTCCATTCTGCTTGCTTCGATGCTGGACAGGACAAGTAAAAAAAAAAAAAAAAAAAAAAAAAAAAAAGAAAACTGGAAAGTTACAACGTTCCTACCACGGTCTTCCTCAGAGGTCAAAGGGAGTCACGTGATGATGTCATCACTGAGATTTCTTTTTCCAAAATAGACTTTTGTTGCTTGGTAACACCAGTGACATGACTGTGGGGGACGACTACTTTTCAAATATTTTTCATATTTACTTGACATTTACTTTTAATATATCATTTTCACCATATTTTTAATAGTTATTTATACATTTTTGCATTTGGAATAGTAGAAAAACACATTCTAAACTCAAAATTCAGCATTTTCTCTCCATAAATGACTGTGGGGACGAGCTCTTTGTGGTGGTTGAGGTTCTAAATAATGGAATAAAAAGTAAATATGAGCAAGCTGATGCTCCAAATGGTTAACCTGATTTACATCATCTGGGTGCGTTCAACAAGTACACGCGGGGGCGTTCCCTTTCCTCACGCACTCCATCTGAGTAAGGCGACAGTTATAGGTGATTTCGTCTGGTTAGAGAATAATAGGAGCCAATCACTAATCGCGGGTGGGACTTTTGAAGGATGGGCGGCGTTTTGGCCGGATGTGATGTAGAAGCACAGGCGACAGCAGTGTAGTCAGTCAGTTATTTCAGACAACAACAATCATGGCGGCGCTGGCTGTTGCATATGTTGCCTTTTATCCGGAGGTTTTCTTTGCACATTCGACAAAAGTCGTTCACAGACTGTACACCGCTCGTACTAGCTGTCGCCGCCGCCGCCATGTTGTTTGACTGAAGCTTTTTGAGCTTGATAACATGTTTTGATAACTCGATCCTCTATGCGTGGTGGCTCTGGTGTCGCTCTGAGTTGCGTCACGGGTTGCGTCATTCGGTTCAACATGAGTGGCTGAAGTAGCGTGTCAGTCAAGATGACGGACAGATCTTCTATCCAATCACATGCAAGAGTTTTAGAAAAAAAAGACTAATTTGAAATGACATCGGGTTAACTCCCTCCCCAGATGGTATTGCAAATACCAGGTGGCGGGAGTCAGGTTACCAAATGGTGGCATAGTTCAAATAATACGTTTTTTAAAGTAAAAAACTTTAAAAACTTGAATAAAACAATTTTTTTTAAGAGTGATATTTGTGTAAAGTGTGGGGACAGAAGAATGGATGTTTCTGTGGACGAGCCTTCATGCGGCAGCAGCCTCCGTGTTTCATCACCATGCAGAATGAGCTAAAACAGCTCATTAGCGTCGTCCCTGCAGCCTGTCAGGCAGGTTAACGCCGTGCCACCGGAGAACAGGGAACATTTACCGAACAATGTGACCCTGCTCTGCCGGCCATACGGTTCCTGAAGCAGCTAGAGCTGTCAGCTGTCAGGGGACGGGCCCCCACCGCGTTAGCATCTGCCGCGCACACGCAGGACGGGACGCAGGACGGCCAGAGATCCAGATGCTCCGGTCCCCGCGTCTCCTGTCCTGTCACGTCTGGGGGCGAACGCCGGCGGCCTCGGGGGGGCTGCAGCAGATGGGGGCTGGTTCCCGCCTCACCTCCGCTGTACCACGACGCCCCGCAGGCACCTCCGCCTACATTAGCATGCAATTATTACACATTATTATTTCAATAAAAGCAGAGACCTTTGTGATCAAACCCTCAGTAAACTTCTGGAACTCCAGAGTTCATCAGAAACTCCACGAAGTAAAAACCTGCATCAGGGTCGCTGCTCCCGTGTAACCGTTCCTCTGCTCCGTCTGTCAGGATGTGGTCATTTCTGTTAGACCTAACGTGGATTTACAGGTGAGTTCACAGCGTAAGGCAGCGAAGTACGAGCTTTTTATTTAATCCTGTGATTACAGCGATAAACCAGCATCTGTTCTCATGAAACATTTTCATCTAACGCAGCGGTTCTGCACCTTTTTCATGATGGGACCAGTTTTCAGTCCAAACTGGTCCAGGTTCATATTTAACACTGTAAAATATGTAACACTGTATCGGTGTAATGATCATTTTAGGTTTATTTCTTTAATAACTAAACCAATTATAATATAAAGAATATATATAAAATATATTCTGAGATGGTCACAAACACATTTATATCACACGTATAATTCATGGAATAAAATCAGACTCCTACAAGAACAAATCAGAATTAGGCTATAAACACAAATCTACAACATTTTACTACAGAAAGAGGAACAACAGAAAAAACTGATGGAAACTGATTTTAAAAAGAGATAAAATGCTGCAGTAATAGATCACATTGGAAATAAAAAGGCTCAGTTTAAATAATCTGTAAAAACCTGTGTTTTATTTGTTTAGACAGGAAATTATTTATTTATTTAAACTTTTCTCTGAATTTTTTAAAGAACTTCCAAACATAACAGACATTTTCTGCATCAACAGCTGATTTTCTCTCTTTTTTTTTTCTTTCTTTCCAACGAGTGTTAGATGTTTGTTTCTAGATGAAGCTGCAGATGCTTCAGGGCTTCCATTAGCATTAGCATTAGCATTAGCTGGTGCTCCATCCATCTTCTCAGCTCTGCTTTGTTATCTCCACTCACTAATCCGTATTTAATAAACTGGAGTGGGTTCTTGTCTCTTTAGGGGCGGTTTGGGACCATTTTTATCTTCATTATTTAGTTTTAATTCTTCTTTACAACGTTAGCTACAGGCTAGCGGCTAGCTGAGTGTCTTCTTCTGCTTGTTTGTTGAACTCTGACAAATTAGCGCCACCAGGTGGGGGAGGCTACATTACAACATATCCAGCCATAGATAACAGTGTAAATATATGGTCCTCTTGTATTTTTTCTAGTTTTCTAGTTTTTTTCGCTGCTCTCTAGGTGGCGCTGGAAGCCTGAGTTTGGGCCGTGGCCTCATGGTTAAGAATCACTGGTCTATGGGACAAAATGAATTCCAGGATCTGAAAAATGCACCTCATCAACCAATCAGTACATTCTATGACAACATGACACATCTGGTTGCTGAGGAAGAGGAGAAGATGTGTGACCGACCAAGGTCTTCAAAGCAGGTTGGAGTGTTCTGGTGGACAAAACCAAGACCTGGAGGGATTGTCTGCAGATGAACCGGTCTATAGGTGAACCGGTCTGCAGATGAACCGGTCTGCAGATGAACTGGACTCCAGATGAACCGGTGTATAGGTGAACCGGTCTGCAGATGAACCGGTCTGCAGATGAACCGGTCTGCAGGTGAACCATCTACAGGTGAACCAGACTCCAGATGAACCGGTCTACAGGTGAACCGGACTCCAGATGAATCGGTCTACAGGTGAACCGGACTCCAGATGAACCAGTCTGCAGATAAACCGGTCTGCAGGTGAACTGTTCTGCAGGTGAACCGGTCTGCAGGTTAACCGGTCTGCAGGTGAACCGGTGTACAGGTAAACCGGTCTGCAGGTGAACCGGACTCCAAATGAACCGGTCTGCAGCGGAACTGGTCTGCAGGTGAACCGGTTTGCAGGTAAACCATTTACAGGTGAACCGGACTCCAGATGAACCGGTCTACAGGTGAACCGGTCTGCAGATGAACCGGTCTGCAGATGAACCGGTCTGCAGGTGAACCGGTCTGCAGGTGAACCATCTACAGGTGAACCAGACTCCAGATGAACCGGTCTACAGGTGAACCGGACTCCAGATGAACCGGTCTACAGGTGAACCGGACTCCAGATGAACCGGTCTGCAGGTGAACTGTTCTGCAGGTGAACCGGTCTGCAGGTTAACCGGTCTGCAGGTTAACCATCTACAGGTGAACCGGACTCCAGAAGAACCGGTCTGCAGATGAACCGGTCTGCAGGTGAACCGGTCTGCAGGTGAACCGGTCTGCAGGTGAACCGGTCTACAGGTGAACCGGTCTGCAGGTGAACCGGTGTACAGGTAAACCGGTCTGCAGGTGAACCGGACTCCAGATGAACCGGTCTATAGGTGAACCGGTCTGCAGATGAACCGGTCTGCAGATGAACCGGACTCCAGATGAACCGGTCTGCAGATAAACCGGTCTGCAGGTGAACTGTTCTGCAGGTGAACCGGTCTGCAGGTTAACCGGTCTGCAGGTGAACCGGTCTGCAGGTAAACCGGTCTGCAGGTGAACCGGACTCCAAATGAACCGGTCTGCAGCGGAACTGGTCTGCAGGTGAACTGGTTTGCAGGTAAACCATTTACAGGTGAACTGGACTCCAGATGAACCGGTCTACAGGTGAACCGGTCTGCAGATGAACCGGTCTGCAGGTGAACCGGTCTGCAGGTGAACCATCTACAGGTGAACCAGACTCCAGATGAACCGGTCTACAGGTGAACCGGACTCCAGATGAACCGGTCTACAGGTGAACCGGACTCCAGAAGAACCGGTCTGCAGATGAACCGGTCTGCAGGTGAACCGGTCTGCAGGTGAACCGGTCTCCAGATGAACCGGTCTGCAGGTGAACCATCTACAGGTGAACCGTTCTGCAGGTGAACTGGTCTGCTGGTGAACCGGTCTGCAGGTGAACCATCTACAGGTGAACCGGACTACAGATGAACCGGTCTGCAGATGAACCGGTCTGCAGGTGAACCGGTCTGCAGGTGAACCATCTACAGGTGAACCATCTACAGGTGAACCGGTCTGCAGGTGAACCAGACTACAGGTGAACGGGACTATAAATGAACCGGTCTGCAGGTGAACTGTTCTGCAGATGAACCGGTCTCCAGATGAACCGGTCTGCAGATGAACTGGTCTGCAGGTGAACCGGACTACAGATGAACCGGTCTGCAGGTGAACCATCTACAGGTGAACCGGTCTGCAGGTGAACCGGTCTGCAGATGAACCGGTCTGCAGGTGAACCATCTACAGGTGAACCGGACTACAGATGAACCGGTATGCAGATGAACCATCTACAGGTGAACCGTTCTGCAGGTGAACCGGTCTGCAGGTGAACCAGTCTGCAGGTGAACCGTCTACAGGTGAACCGGACTACAGGTGAACCGGACTACAGGTGAACCGGTCTGCAGGTGAACTGGTCTGCAGATGAACAGGTCTGCAGGTGAACCATCTACAGGTGAACCAGTCTGCAGGTGAACCGTTCTGCAGATGAACCGGTCTGCAGGTGAACCATCTACAGGTGAACCAGTCTGCAGGTGAACCGTTCTGCAGATGAACCGGTCTGCAGGTGAACCATCTACAGGTGAACCGGTCTGCAGGTGAACCGGTCTGCAGGTGAACCGTTCTGCAGATGAACCGGTCTGCAGGTGAACCGTCCTGCAGGTGAACCGGTCTGCAGGTGAACCATCTACAGTGTTGAACTGTGAGGGGGATGAACTGCTGCAGAGACGGCAGGGATGATTGTCTCAGGAGGATCCGGGAGCACGACTGTGACCGGAGAAAGTTCTGCTGAACTCTCCTACTTCTCTCATAGCTGTGTTTGGTTTGGGGGGGGAGCTGTGAGTCACTTTCAAAGTCTCCTGCAGCATTAAGTGCCTCCCACTCGCCTCCCTGCATTGGGGGCGTGGCCTAATTATCCTGGAGCAGAAATGAATGTTAATATTTGAATAACTTGGTGACAGCTGGATGATCCTTCCTGGAGATCAGGTGCAGCTCGGTGTCCTCGTCTGACTTTCTGAACTCTGCTCTGACTCTCTGAACTCTGCTCTGACTTTCTGAACTCTGGTCTGACTCTCTGAACTCTGCTCTGACTTTCTGAACTCTGCTCTGACTCTCTGAACTCTGCTCTGACTCTGAACTCTCTCTACCCTCTGAACTCTGGTCTGACTCTCTGAACTCTGCTCTGACTTTCTGAACTCTGGTCTGACTCTCTGAACTCTGCTCTGACTCTGAACTCCGCTCTGACTGAACTCTGGTCTGGAGGGAACCTGGTGTTTGTGATGACTGCTGGGTCACGTTCCTAACAGAGATGGTCCAGACGGCTGGAACTGATGGTCGTTCTCTCTACATGTAGACAGAGACAAATGCAGGTCGGAGCAGCGGCTCTGAGTGTTAATGTTGCAGACCTTTACAGACCTTCCAGACCTTCACAGACCTTCACAGACCTTCCAGACCTTCACAGACATTCACAGACCTTCACAGACATTCACAGACATTCACAGACCTTCACAGACATTCACAGACCTTCACAGACTTTCACAGACATTCAGAGACCTTCCAGACCTTCACAGACCATCCAGACCTTCACAGACCATCCAGACCTTCACAGACCTTCCAGACCTTCACAGACCTTCACAGACATTCACAGACCTTCACAGACATTCGTAGACCTTCACAGACCTTCACAGACCTTCCAGACCTTCACAGACCATCCAGACCTTCACAGACCTTCCAGACCTTCACAGACTTTACAGACCTTCACAAATCTCTCAGACATTCACAGACCATCCAGACCTTCACAGACCTTCCAGACCTTCACAGACCCTCACATACCTTCCAGACCTCAAAGACTTTCACAGACCTTCCAGACCTTCACAGACCTTCCAGACCTTCACAGACATTCACAGACCTTCACAGACATTCACAGACCTTCCAGACCTTCACAGACTATCCAGACCTTCACAGACCTTCACAGACATTCACAGACCTTCACAGACCTTCCAGACCTTCACAGACCATCCGGACCTTCACAGACCTTCCAGACCTTCACAGACCTTCACAGACCGTCCAGACCTTCACAGACCCTCACAGACCTTCCAGACCCACAGACTTTCCAGCCTTCCAGACCTTCACAGACCTTCACAGACCTTCACAGACCTTCACAGACTTTACAGACCTTCACAGACCTTCAAAAATCTCTCAGACCTTCACAAACCTTCCAGACCTTCACAGACCTTCACAAACTTTACAGGCTTTACAGACCTTCACAGACCTTCCAGACCTTCAAAGACTTTACAGACCTTCACACACGTTCCAGAACTTCACAAACCTTCCAGACCTTCACAGACCTTCCAGACCTTTACAGACTTTACAGACCTTCACAAATCTCTCAGACCTTCACAAACCTTCCAGACCTTCACAGACTTTACAGACCTTCCAGAACATCACAGACCTTCACAAATCGTCCAGACCTTCACAGATCTTCACAAATCTTCCAGACCTTTCAGACCTTCACAGACCTTCCAGACCTTCACAAATCTTCCAGACCTTCACAGACCTTCCAGACCTTCACAAATCTTCCAGACCTTCACAGACCTTTCAGACCTTCACAGACTTTACAGACCTTCCAGAACATCACAGACCTTCACAAATCTTCCAGACCTTGACAGATCTTCACAAATCTTCCAGACCTTTCAGACCTTCACAGACCTTCCAGACCCTCACAGACCTTCACAGACATTCCAGACCTTCTAGACCTTCCAGACCTTTACAGACCTTCACAGACGTTCCAAACCTTCACAGACCTTCACAAATCTTCCAGACCTTCACATACGTTCCAGACCTTCTAGACCTTCACAAATCTTCCAGACCTTCACAGACCTCCCAGACCTTTACAGACCTTCATAGACCTTCCAGACCTTCACAGACCTTCCAGACCTTCACAGACCCTCACAGACCTTCACAGACTTTCCAGCCTTCCAGACCTTCACAGACCTTCCAGAACTTCACAAACCTTCCAGACCTTCACAGAACTTCCAGACCTTTACAGACTTTACAGACCTTCACAAATCTCTCAGACCTTCACAAACCTTCCAGACCTTCACAGACTTTTCAGACCTTCCAGAACATCACAGACCTTCACAAATCTTCCAGACCTTCACAGATCTTCACAAATCTTCCAGACCTTTCAGACCTTCACAGACCTTCCAGACCTTCACAAATTTTCCAGACCTTCACAGACTTTACAGACCTTCACAAATCTCTCAGACCTTCACAAACCTTCCAGACCTTCACAGACTTTACAGACCTTCCAGAACATCACAGACCTTCACAAATCTTCCAGACCTTCACAGATCTTCACAAATCTTCCAGACCTTTCAGACCTTCACAGACCTTCCAGACCTTCACAAATCTTCCAGACCTTCACAGACCTTCCAGACCTTCACAAATCTTCCAGACCTTCACAGACCTTTCAGACCTTCACAGACTTTACAGACCTTCCAGAACATCACAGACCTTCACAAATCTTCCAGACCTTGACAGATCTTCACAAATCTTCCAGACCTTTCAGACCTTCACAGACCTTCCAGACCCTCACAGACCTTCACAGACATTCCAGACCTTCTAGACCTTCCAGACCTTTACAGACCTTCACAGACGTTCCAAACCTTCACAGACCTTCACAAATCTTCCAGACCTTCACATACGTTCCAGACCTTCTAGACCTTCACAAATCTTCCAGACCTTCACAGACCTTCCAGACCTTTACAGACCTTCATAGACCTTCCAGACCTTCACAGACCCTCACAGACCTTCACAGACTTTCCAGCCTTCCAGACCCTCACAGACCTTCCAGAACTTCACAAACCTTTCAGACCTTCACAGAACTTCCAGACCTTTACAGACTTTACAGACCTTCACAAATCTCTCAGACCTTCACAAACCTTCCAGACCTTCACAGACTTTTCAGACCTTCCAGAACATCACAGACCTTCACAAATCTTCCAGACCTTCACAGATCTTCACAAATCTTCCAGACCTTTCAGACCTTCACAGACCTTCCAGACCTTCACAAATTTTCCAGACCTTCACAGACCTTCCAGACCTTCACAAATCTTCCAGACCTTCAAAGACCTTTCAGACCTTCACATACTTTACAGACCTTCCAGAACATCACAGACCTTCACAAATCTTCCAAACCTTCACAGATCTTCACAAATCTTCCAGACCTTTCAGACCTTCAAAGACCTTCCAGACATTCACAGACCTTCACAGACATTCCAGACCTTCTAGACCTTCCAGACCTTTACAGACCTTCACAGACGTTCCCAACCTTCACAGACCTTCACAAATCTTTCAATTCAATTCAATTCAATTCAATTCAATTCAATTCAATTCAATTCAACTTTATTTGTATAGCGTCCATTCATGACAGTGTCACCTCAGGGCGCTTAAACAGACAGAAAAATTCAGGTCAGATTCATAATAGCCTAGTTAAGGAAACCAACAGATTGGATCGAATCTTGACTTGACCCGGTCCAATCCCCCATCCTGAGCAAGCACGGAGGGGTGGCGACAGTGGGAAGGAAAACACCCTTTTAACAGGGAGGAAAAACCTCCGGCAGAACCCGGCTCAGGTAGGGCGGCCATCTGCCTCGACCGGCTGGGGGGGAGAAGACAGAAAGGGAGACCAACAAACACTGCAACGTTATCCAGCCAGATCTGCTGAGAGAGGAGAACACAGTTAATGATGCAATACTGTCACAGGTTTCTACATGGAGAGACAGAGATGGTGGGAGAGAGAGAGCCCAGTGCATCATGGATGTCCCGCAGCAGTCTAAACCTATAGCAGCTTAACTAAGGGAAGGCTAGCCATCCCTAACTATAAGACTTATCAAAAAGGAAGGTTTTAAGCCTGATCTTAAAGGTAGAGAGGGTGTCTGCCTCCCGAACCTGAAGTGGTAACTGATTCCATAATAGGGGGGCTTGATAGCCAAACGCTCTGCCTCCCATTCTACTCTTAGAGACCCTTGGAACTACCAAAAGGCCTGCAGTCTGAGAGCGAAGTGCTCTGCTTGGAATATATGGAACTATGAGATCTCTAATATATAATGGAGCTTGGTCATGGAGAGCTTTATATGTGAGAAGAAGAATTTTAAATTCTATCCTGGATTTAACAGGGAGCCAATGAAGAGAAGCTAGAACTGGAGAAATATGATCTCTCCTGCTGGTTCTAGTCAGAACCCTGGCTGCAGCATTCTGGATCAGCTGGAGACTTTTCAAGGCATATTTGGGACAGCCCAATAATAAGGAATTACAGTAATCCAATCTGGAAGTAACAAAAGCATGGACTAGTTTTTCTGCATCGTCCTGAGATAGGATGTTCCTAATTTTAGCAATATTACGTAGGTGAAAGAAAGCGGTTCTAGAAACCTGTTTTATATGGGAGTTGAAAGACAGATCCTGGTCAAAAATGACTCCAAGATTCTTCACTGTGGTGCTGGAAGCCAAATTAATGCCATCCAGATCAACTATAAAGCTAGATAATTTAGTCCTGAGTTTTTCGGGTCCAAAGACTATAACCTCGGTCTTGTCTGAATTTAGAAGCAGAAAGTTCAGGGTCATCCAGGTCTTTATGTCACTAAGACATCTTTGTAATCTAACAAACTGATTGGTTTCATCAGGCTTCATAGATAAGTATATCTGAGTGTCGTCTGCATAACAATGAAAATTTATGCCATGTTGTCTGATGATATTACCCAAAGGAAGCATATATAATGTGAAGAGAATTGGTCCGAGCACAGAACCCTGGGGAACTCCATGAGTAACTCTGGTGTGTGATGAAGACTCGTTGTTGACATTAACAAACTGAAATCTATCAGATAAGTATGACTTGAACCGATCTAATGCAGTTCCGCTAATTCCAATAACATGTTCAAGTCTCTGTAGCAGAATGTTGTGATCGATGGTGTCGAATGCAGCACTGAGATCTAACAGGACAAGTATGGACAGGAGTCCTTTATCTGAAGCCATGAGAAGATCGTTAGTAACCTTCACCAGTGCCGTCTCTGTGCTATGATGAGCTCTAAAACCAGACTGAAACTTTTCAAACAGATTATTTCTGCTCAGATGGGCACAAAGTTGAGCTGAAACTGTTTTCTCAAGAATTTTAGACATAAAGGGGAGGTTGGATATCGGTCTATGATTAGCTAATTCTCCTGAGTCAAGAGTAGGTTTTTTAACTAAAGGTTTTATTACTGCAGTCTTAAAGGACTGAGGTACATATCCTGCCAATAGCGATGAATTAATCAGATCAAGTAGGTAAGTGTTAATCAAAGGAAAGACTTCCTTTAGCAACTTGGTTGGGATGGGATCCAGAATGCAGGTAGAGGGCTTGGATGCCACAATTAGTTTGGTTAACTCAGATATCTGTATAGGACAGAAATGATCCAGACATAATTCAGCATCTACAGATGTCTCTAAACCTGCAGGGGGTAAGAAGTCGTTAGTAGCTGGGAGGATGTCATGGATTTTCTCTCTAATAGAAACAATTTTGTTTGTAAAGAAACTCATGAAATCGTCACAGCTGAGAGTCGGGGGAATGCATGGCTCAGCAGCACTGTGGCTCTTCGTCAGCCTGGCTACAGTGCTGAAAAGGAACCTGGGATTATTCCTATTTTCCTCTATCAATGATGAATAGTAAGCTGTTCTAGTCTTACGTAAGAATTTTTTATAAACAATTAGACTCTCTTTCCAGATTAAGCGAGACTCCTCTAAGCCAGATGCGCGCCATTTCCTCTCATAACGTCTAGATGTCTGTTTTAAAGCTCGTAGCTGGGAATTAAACCAAGGAGCTTCCTTCTTCTGACAGATGATCTTCTTTTTTAACGGAGCCACATTATCTAGTACTGTGCGTGTTGAAACTGCTATTTTATCAGCAAGCTGATCAATGTGAACTGGAGTAAAGCTTGAATAGATGCTTTCTGTGACGTTAACATCTGGCATTGTAGGAAATAGTGATGAAATAGATTCTTTAAACTTGGTAACAGCACTATCTGATAAACATCTACTGTATTGGAATTTATTCTCAGCCATCGTGTAGTCAAGTAAAGTAAACTCAAAAGTTATTAAGAAGTGATCAGACAGAACAGGATTATGGGGAAAAACTTTCAGTTCCTCACTATCAATACCATACGTCAGGACAAGATCCAGAGTATGATTATGAGAATGAGTGGGTTCGTGAACATTTTGTGAAAAACCAATTGAGTCTAGCATAGATTTAAAAGCAATATTTAAGCTGTCGTTGTTATCGTCAACATGAACATTAAGGTCGCCCAAAACGACAACTTTATCAGTATTCAACACTAAATCTGATAAAAAGTCTGAAAATTCAGTCAGAAACTCTGAGTAAGGTCCAGGTGGACGATACACTACAGCTAACAAAAGTGGTTTCTCTGATTTCCAGTTAGGATGAGAAAGGCTTAGAATTAGATGTTCAAAGGAATTATGACTAATCGTAGGTCTGGGATTAATAAATAGCCCTTTCAGACCTTCACATACGTTCCAGACCTTCTAGAACTTCACAAATCTTCCAGACCTTCACAGACCTTCCAGACCTTTACAGACCTTCATAGACCTTCCAGACCTTCACAGACCTTCACAGACCTTCCAGACCTTCACAGACCCTCACAGACCTTCCAGCCCCTCACAGACTTTCCAGCCTTCCAGACCTTCACGGACCTTCCAGACCTTCACAGACTTTACAGACCTTCACAGACCTTCACAAATCTCTCAGACCTTCACAAACCTTCCAGACCTTCACAGACCTTCCAGACCTTCACAGACTTTAAAGACCTTACAGTCTTTCACAGATGTTCCAGACCTTTACAGACCTTCCAGACCTTCACAGACCTTCACAAATCTTCCAGACCTTCACAGACCTTCACAAATCTCTCAGACCTTCACAAACCTTCCAGACCTTCACAGACCTTTCAGACCTTCACAGACTTTACAGACTTTACAGACCTTCACAGACCTTCCAGACCTTCCAGACCTTCACAGACTTTACAGACCTTCACACACGTTCCAGAACTTCACAAACCTTTCAGACCTTCACAGACCTTCCAGACCTTTACAGACTTTACATACCTTCACAAATCTCTCAGACCTCCACAAACCTTCCAGACCTTCACAGACCTTCCAGACCTTCACAGACTTTACAGACCTTCCAGAACATCACACACCTTTACAAATCTTCCAGACCTTCACAGATCTTCACAAATCTTCCAGACCTTTCAGACCTTTACAGACCTTCCAGACCTTCACAAATCTTCCAGACCTTCCAGACTTTCATAAATCTTCCAGACCTTCACAGACCTTCACAGACCTTCGCAGATATTCCAGACCTTCACAGACCTTGCAGACCGTCACAGACCTTCACGAAGTTCCAGACTTTCTAGACCTTCACAGACCTTCACAAATCTTCCAGTATAACTGGACAATTAATCAAATTTTAATAATTTCAATTTTTGCTCCTCACGATCATGAAAACACTAATAGAAGAAAAATGATTAATGTCATGTGTAACGCCGCGTATATGTAAAGGCTGCATGCTATTTTTCGTTCATCACTGAAGCCAGGAGAATCCTGAATTGAACAGACAGATGGAGTTACAGGAAGCAAGCTGCAGGAAGTGTAGAACAGGAATGCATGTACTGTAGACTGGGTATACATTTTTATTGCTATTATCTTAATATATTATTTTATTCCTTTCCTTGTTTCTAATTTATTTCAGTTTTTTTTTTTAAAGTTATATTTGAGGTTGAGTTTTGGTGGTTCAATAAACACTTTTTAAAATCAATGAATAATTGTGTACATTAATCATGATTTCAATATCTGGTCTGGAAAACCAACAGTAGGGTAAACATGGAGCATTATGTTAAGTTGGTGGTTTTGGCAACAGTGTTTCTTTTGGTAAGGCAGCGAGACATGGAGGTTTATGTAGAGTCTCAAATAAAAGAGAGGCGTCACTGGAGGAAACTGGCGTGAGACTATTTGTTGTTGTCATTGCCACGATGACGGCAAGTTCCACTTTTGTCTCGTCAGTCCACAGAGTATTTTCCCAAAAGTCTTGGGGATCATCAAGATGCTTTCTGGCTAAACTGAGACGAGCCTTTATGTTCTTTTTGCTCAGCAGTGGTTTTGGTCTTGGAACTTTGCCATGCAGCCATTTTTGCCCCCCAGTCTCTTTCTGATGGGGGAGTCATGAACACTGACCTTCATTGAGGCAAGTGAGGCCTGCAGTTCTTGGATGTTGTTCTGGGGTCTTTTGTGACCTCTTGGATGAGTCGTCGCTGTGCTCTTGGGGTCATTTTGGTCGGCCGGCCACTCCTGGGAAGGTTCACCACTGTTCCATGTTTTCACCATTTGTGGATAATGGTTCTCACTGTGGTTCTCTGGAGTCCCAAAGCTGTAGAAATGGCTTTGGAACCTTTTCCAGACTGATAGATCTCAATGACTTTGTTTCTCATTTGTTCCTGAATTTCTTTGGATGGCAGCATGATGTCTAGCTTTGGAGGATCTTTTGGTCTACTTCACTTTGTCAGGCATGTCCTATTTAAGTGATTTCTTGATGGAGAGCAGATGTGGCAGTAATCAGGCCTGGATGTGAAACTGAACTCAGCTTTCCAAAGATGATAAACCACAGTTAGTTTATGTTTTAACAAGGGGGGGGGGGGGGGTCACTTTTTCACACAGGGCCATGGAAGTTTGGATCCCCCCACCCCCCCCCCAAAAAAAATCTCCATATAAAAACTGCATTCTGTGTTCACTTGTGTTATCTTTGTCTAATGTTTAAATTTGTTTGATGATCTGAAACGTATACGTGAGAGAAACTTTTATTTTTTTTACATTTTGCCATCCCAAAAGTGGATGTTTTTGTAAAATGATTCATGTAGAGGCTCATTCATTCTGCCCCCCTCACATCCATTATATGGATACGCAGATCTACGACTAATCTGAATACAGCAGTGTCCAAAGGAGTCAGTGTGATGCAGAAATGTTACTGGTGAGTAAACACTCGTATAAATTCCTAGAAATAAGGACCAGGTTGAAAGAAACAAAAGTGATCCTTTGATAACCCTTGGCCACCCCTAAAACATCTCTGCACCCTCCCTCCGTGACCTCCACGGCCTCCACATGAGCAGCATCGATGATGACGCCTCCGTGTTTTACCTGCAGGTGAGTGTGTTTGGTGTCCAGCGTGTCTGTAATGAAGCGTGGACAGACAAAGAAAGCCATCACAGAGTGATGGATCCGGCTCTGGCAGCATCATTAGAGCAGGTGTGCGTCGCCGTGGAAACGCCTGATCAACCCTGCTCCTCTGTTGACCTGCAGAAGCCAAATGATGATTGTTGCCTCCAAGCAAAGGGCAATAATGTCTCTGTTCCCTGAAGCCTTCATGTCCTTCATCTTCCTCCCCTCTAACATCATCCCTCCCTCGTCTCCACCTCCGTCATCACCTTCCTTCCTTCATCTCCACCTCCGTCATCACCTTCCTTCCTTCCTTCATCTCCACCTCCGTCATCACCTTCCTTCCTTCATCTCCACCTCCGTCATCACCCCTTCCTTCCTTCATCTCCACCTCCGTCATCACCTTCCTTCCTTCCTTCATCTCCACCTCAACTTCAGTTCAACTTTAATTTATTGTCATCTGTGACATACGGCACAGATGACATTCCATTTCTCTCGACCCCACGGTGAATTCAATCAAACTATAAGATAAAAACACCAAAAGATAAAAATGTAAAATATATTCACACTCAGAAACAGAGGTACAGACAGGAACATTTCTGTACCTGTAGGTACATTTTTTTACAAATGTTCTCTCAAAAGTACAATATTGGTCTTTATGAGGCCAGAAGTACCTATATACTATGAAAAAGGGTCCAAAGTAATATAAAGTACACAATTGTACCATTTCAACCCTAAGGGTACCTGCAGCATTGAAAAATGTGTGTAGCTTGTACAATAACTATAAATAGCAGTACTTCTAAACAGTAGTATTATATTATAATAATTATAGTTATTATATTATGATTTTCATAGTAATCACAGTAATAATTATATGTATGAGGGCTGGTTCCCCGCCTCTCGCGGTACACTTCATGATGGTGGGGGTGGGTGCGACGGGGCAGTAGTCGTCGTGTGGGACGGCTTCTTCGGTACCGGGACGATGGTGGGGGCTTTGAGGCACGTCTGGATGACAGCTTGTCTCAGCGAGATGTTAAAGATGTCCGTGAGCTCCGCAGCACAGTCTCTCAGGACGTGACCAGGAATCTCGTCGGGACCAGGGGCTTTCCTGCCGTTGATCCTCCTGAGTGTCCTCACGCTGTCTGAAGACACTGACAGCACCTGGTCATCGGGGGGGGAGGGATCCTCTGTGCTGGAGAGCAAAGAAGTCGTTGAGCTAGTTCAGCAGGGAGGGGGAGTTGTCGCAGGTCTGTGGGGGGGCTTGTAGTCCGTGATGGTCTGGAAAGCCCGCCACAGGTTCCTGGAGTCTCTGGACACCGTGACATCGTCCATGCACCTCCTCATGTAGGCCGTGACGGTCTCGGTGTTCTCCTGGAGGTCTACGATGTCGTCCGTGCACCACATCATGTAGGCCGTGACGGTCTCGGTGTTCTCCTGGAGGTCTACTATGTCGTCCGTGCACCTCCTCATGTAGGCCGTGACGGTCTTGGCGTTCTCCTGGAGGTCTACGATGTTGTCCGTGCACCTCCTCACGTAGGCCGTGACGGCCTCGGTGTTCTCCTGGAGGTCTACAATGTCGGCCGTGCACCTCCTCACGTAGGCCGTGAAGGTCTCGGTGTTCTCCTGGAGGTCTACGATGTCGGCCGTGCACCTCCTCATGTAGGCCGTGACGGTCTCGGCGTTCTCCTGGAGGTCTACGATGTCAGCCCTGCGCCTCCTCATGTAGGCCGTGACGGTCTCGGCGTTCTCCTGGAGGTCTACGATGTCGGCCATGCACCTGCTCATGTAGGCCGTGACGATCTCGGTGTTGTCCTGGAGGTCTACGATGTCGTCCGTGCACCTGCTCATGTAGGCCGTGACGGTCTCGGTGTTGTCCTGGAGGTCCACCATGTCGGCCGTGCGCCTCCCCATGTAGGCCGTGACGGTCTCAGCGTTCTCCTGGAGGTCCACGATGTCGGCCGTGCGCCTCCCCATGTAGGCCGTGACGGTCTCAGCGTTCTCCTGGAGGTCTACGATGTCGTCCGTGCGCCTCCTCATGTAGGCCGTGATGGTCTCTGTGTTCTCCTGGAGGTCTACGATGTCGGCCGTGCGCCTCCTCATGTAGGCCGTGACGGTCTCGGTGTTCTCCTGGAGGTCTACGATGTCGGCCGTGCACCTCCTCATGTAGGCCGTGACGGTCTCTGTGTTCTCCTGGAGGTCTACGATGTCGTCCGTGCACCTCCCCATGTAGGCCGTGACGGTCTCAGCGTTCTCCTGGAGGTCCACGATGTCGGCCGTGCGCCTCCCCATGTAGGCCGTGACGGTCTCAGCGTTCTCCTGGAGGTCTACGATGTCGTCCGTGCGCCTCCTCATGTAGGCCGTGATGGTCTCTGTGTTCTCCTGGAGGTCTACGATGTCGTCCGTGCGCCTCCTCATGTAGGCCGTGATGGTCTCGGTGTTCTCCTGGAGGTCTACGATGTCGGCCGTGCGCCTCCTCATGTAGGCCGTGACGGTCTCGGTGTTCTCCTGGAGGTCTACGATGTCGGCCGTGCACCTCCTCATGTAGGCCGTGACGGTCTCTGTGTTCTCCTGGAGGTCTACGATGTCGTCCTTGCACCTCCTCATGTAGGCCGTGACGGTCTCGGTGTTCTCCTGGAGGTCTACGATGTCGTCCGTGCACCTCCTCGTGTAGGCCGTGACGGTCTCGGTGTTCTCCTGGAGGTCTACTATGTCGTCCGTGCGCCTCCTCATGTAGGCCGTGACGGTCTCGGTGTTCTCCTGGAGGTCTACGATGTTGTCGTAAGTGGCTGCATGTCTGAACATGCTCCAGAGCCTCTGATGACCTTCTGGCCACACCCGGATCTCCTTCTTGGCTGGTTCAGTCACCTTAACCAGCAGTCTGTATGCAGGGATTAGCATAGCAGTGGAGTGGGGGGGGGCTTTGTAGGCTCCCTTCTGAGCAGGGCAGTACAGTGCGAGCGTTTTACTCGCATATGCGCCTAAAAGTAGATTGGTGTGAGTAGAAGAAAGAAATGGGAGCACGCGTGCGAGCACAGGTTTCACCCCTTTCCTTTGCATTTTGCTCCTAAAAGTCGGGCTTGATTTATAGTGGAGTTATGAAACTGCCAACCAAACTAAATGTGTTTATTTGACTGAGTCTTGATCAACTATTATATTACAACCATGAAAAATAAGCATATAAAAGAAAAACGAAGCAACGTTTACATGTTTTTATGGTCAGAATGCCGCCATGTTGCAGCTTTGAAGTCACCGGGTTGATTGGCGCTCCAGCTCCACATTTAATCCATCGGTATCACCACACTAACAAGCGTAACACAATTTAGAAGAAGGACGATGAAAGGTGAAGCTGAAAGGCCAGTCCAGCATCCAGATCCTGTTGCCGATGCTTTCCAGCCCGTAGGCCACGTGACTGGAGAAGATAAAGCCGGACCGGTGCTGGTCTGAGTGGGGCGGGTTGGCAGCACCTGTGGATTTGGCTGCTGTTCAGCGATGCTGGAGGAGGTCCACGTGGACCAGGTCATGCGTGGAGAATTTTGCTCAACAGTTTGGATTACCAGCCCGACCCCATCCAGACCAGGTCCTGCTGTGGACCGCTGGATGGACACAGCCAAGCGTGGCAGGAGACTGGACAACAAAAAACTGTAGGACAGGGAAGTTTGCATCATTGGGTCTGATGCCCGGGTTACTGTTAATAATAATAATAATAATAATAATAATAACAATAACAATAATTTAAATGCGCTACTGAAGAAAATTGATCGTGCTCCTAAATGTTTTCATTTGGGAGCACTCGTGCTCCTGGTGAAAAGCTAAGCGTACAGCCCTGCTTCTGAGTCGTGTAAACATTGTCCTAGATGTTTCCTCTTGTGGGAACGTTGACATGTCCGTGTAGTTGTGGAAACACAGCCAGCCAGGACGATGTCCGGAGTAAACGGATGTGGTCCAGTTTGTTGTCCAGCGAGCGTACAATGGTCAGGGTGATGGACGGGATAGCTGGCCGGTGAGGTCTGGTCTAATCTAGCTTGGATACCTCCGCGTTTCCCCCTCTTCTGCCTCCTCAGGTTCCGTCTGTGGCACCTCCACTTAAAGGTTGAATCTGGAACACGGACAGAACAGCGACATCACGTGTGTCTAGGTTGTAGTTGCAACGGCAGAAAAACATCTCAAGCTGCTGGGATGCCAGAATCTGCCGATACGCAAGTGTCCAACAGTCTGCAGCATGTCCAACAGTCTGCAGCATGTCCACTTAGTAATGGAGAGGAGTTTATAACTGACAGCTAACGTTAGCCACGTTAGCAAACAAGCTAGCTTACCAATCCAGGAGGAAAGTCTCCATTTCTGTGTTTTACTCTGTGGAAAACGTTTCTGTGGGTCCATTTAGTGAAGTCTTCACCTAAATTTACTCCAGGTTTTGCTCTTCTCAGGTCACTCCTCCTCAGAAACAGATAACATCTGCAGGTTCTGAAGAAGCTGCTTCACTCGTCGTCTCCACGGTTTTCCCCTGTAGCAGCCTGACTATGACCAAAATATTGTTTCCACACAGAGATCGTATTTGGAAACCTGCAATGGCGGCATGTATTGGCTTATAGACGTAAATAAAATGCCATTATCAAACCCGTAAAAAATGATTTTTTAATTATTTTTAGGCTAAATATAATTTTTCTGGGAAATGTTTTACTTTTTTTTTTCTTCCGGCTCTCAGCGAGTGCAGACGTGCTTCCCTCTGCTCCCGTTCCTCCCTGCTTTCCCTGCAATCTTTGTCCTGTCTCTCTCAGAGCTTCTGTCTGTGTTTTCTCCCAAACTTAAATTTTTGGAAATCATGGATCTGGTCGGCTGGTCTCTCAACGCATTGGATAAAATTTTTTCCACCCAAAGACAAGGCTCGGGACAGCCTTGTTGCCCTGCAGAAACGCACCCGGCCGGGTATGTAATGGACTCATGGGGAAAGTGGAGGATTATGTGCCTGTCCGTGCTTTCTGTGGAAGACGTCGAGGACGTATACATTTTTGGATTTATGATAATCGGGTTCCTGCTGATTGGAGCATGCATCTACCTGGGTTATCTGAAATATTGTAAGCTAATGGCAGCGGTTGGCAAGCTGCCGGAGGCTGTTTGCCGTGTTGCCAACACTCAGACTAATGCGATCTGTGAGCAGAATCAAAAACTTGTAGCCACTCTGACTAAGAGTGACAAGCAGGAGGAGATTCTGAACTTGCTGCGCAAGATTGATGCAAGCTTGGAGAAATTGACGACCAGCAATTGATGGAAATGACCAAGATTTGGCTGTTTGGAATCGCTATTGGAGACCGCTGGGACTTGAAGGCAGGCAAGAACACAGATGTCAGCCTGACCCAAACAATCCTACTTATCTAATCTACTCCCCAATGTCCTTGGAGAAACTGCCGAAGTGAAGCTCTGCAACCCCCCCCTCCCTCCACGGGAACAGTAGACACTCTGGCAAGGCTGCTTTTATCATCTACAGACTTTGTGTGCTCTGTCTCGCTCACGCACACACATCACACGATACTGACACACACATATCCACTGCACTGCTGGTCCTTCTCAACTTCCTCCCACCAGGAAACGGTGGAGGATGGAAAGATGCGCCCCCTGTTGTGGCTGCGTCTCCTCCCTCACTGGGCTCTGGACCCCTCCTCCTCCCTACCACATGTGTCATGATGTTGTGATTGTCTGTATACGTGCTTAATTGTACTGAGGGTGTTTTTTTTAACCCATTATCACGTCCTCTGCAGAGGGCGGGACAGTGGTTTCTTTTTTTCTCCTCTCCCCACCTGTCCCAATGTATATCTTTTTCACTATGTTCATTGCACTGGGACACCGGTACAATGACAATTCTGTCACCCCTACTGTAAAGCACTTTGTGTGTCCAATGGGTACTGTAAAGGGCTATATAAATAAAATAAACTTGAAACTTTCATTCTGTCCCCCCCCCCCCCCCCCCCCCCCCCACCCAAACGACCTGCAGAGGTATTATTTTTTTAAAAAATATAGCTTTTAATAAAAATGTTCCATGTTCAACCTTTAAGTAAAAAAAAAAAAAATCTGCCAATGGAACAAGTGAAATTTTCTTATAAGATTTCTTAAAATAAGATGCATTTGTCGTAAAACACGTTCCTTTATCTCACTGAAATGTTTCTCTTTTGGTGATTTTGTCTTATTTTGAGTGTGATGAGATATTTTGACTAGAAATGAGAAAAATATATTTGGTAAGATTTGAGTTTTTGCCGTGTGTTGTTGAAATTAAGGAAGTTTGCTGCAGATAATGACTTATTTAGAGGCCCATTCACACTGCCCCCTCCACTGCCATCATATGGTTATACGGGGATCTATGACTGATCTAAATAGTGTCCAAAGGAGTCAGAGTGATGCAGAAATGTTACTGGTGAGTAAATGCACAAGTAAATTCCTACAAATAAGGTCCAGGTTGAAAGAACTAAAAGTTATCCTTTAATACCCCTTGGCCACCCGCTCATGTTCGTCTACCTAAAATAAAGACATTTAAACGTAACCGTACTGCACATCTCGTTCTCTGTGTGAATTAAGTTTTAATGCATGTCTATGAGAATTCATCTCATTTCTAAATAAATGATGTAAAATGTGATTCAGAAATGATTCATTTCTAAAAATAACATTGTGATCTGATGCAGTCGGATACAGATTTAATGTTCATTTGATATAGTTTTACTTTTCCTCAGTAAATGGTGAGTCATCTTCTGCATCTGCAGCAGAGAATCAGATAATAAGCAGATATTTAAAGATCAGGATGTGAAGCATTGTGGGAAACGTGTTGGAAAGTTTCTACCTGAGCTCATTTCTGCTTTTTGCATCTCCAGCTGATAAAGCAGCGACTCTGCAACCACAGCATCACGTTGGAAAGTCTTCCGCACCCAGTGGATTACTTTTTACCTCGCTGAGACCCAGACGGGTCCATAAAGTCCACCTCCAGCACCAAATGGCAGAGCCAGACCTGGAAATGGAAACTTACAGCTGAAGATGGAGGTGAGGAAGCCATGGAGAACCAGACCAGGATGAAGACCCTGTCAGAGAACGATGACATCACCAAGTGTTCCCACGGCGACGGTTGCGCTGCAGTTATTCCGCTTGTTTCTGACAGCGTGAACAGCACTGGCCACTCCCATCTGACATTTCTCAGATTCAGGCCTCGTTCACGACGCGGATAGAAACGTGATGAACGGTCACGCCGATACGCCTTCCACGTCCCAGACAGACGTCTCATTTCTGCGCCGGACGAGATGATACGTAAGACTGACGCTTATGCTTCACCCTCCCCCTTTTCTGACATGGTGGGGACATTTACCAAAGGTGGTGCGAAGGCCTCTTTAAACCCTGACGTATCTTCTTATTGTTCTTCTCTCAAATAAATTGCATTTTTGGGGGCCTGGACATGCCCGAAATGTCACAAATTTTTCCTACTCCCCCAAAGGAATCTGAAAAATTTCGTATTTTGGCATCTTCGTGACCGTTTGGGTGACATTGTGCGACAGCGCCACCTTTCGTAAAGTCCCCAGAACTGCAAGTCATGGATTTTCACAGAACTGTACACTTTTTCTACAAGCCAGGGCGGACAAAGAAAAAGCCTTTGGGACCTAGACTCTAAAGTTAACAGGAGGTCGGCCATTTTGGGTCAAAGTGGCCATTTTGGCGTTTTACTCACGTCACATTTGCGTTAACTTGTCAGAAACTGGAAACAGTACGGACACCCTGGTTTTTCAGACTCTTCAGTCCTGATCATCAATGATTAAGCCCAAAAATTTGAAACTACTTCACATCTCAAACACTTTGATGACATCCCAGTAAAATCCTCATTTGGATTTGCTAAGCGTAACCATGGCGAATATGACCTCACCACCATGCAGACAGGAAGTCCCCCAGAATAACACGTAGAAAAAGTCGATCTCCGCCAAATTCGCCACAGGTGATGATGGTCATATCCTGAACTCATTTACTTGGACACATGTTGGATATTTTCAAATCTAGCTCTGTAGCACCCCCCAAACGATCAGCCCCAACCACCACATTGCCTACAACAATGAAATTCAGCACACAGTTACAACGTGACATGGACGAGGTGCAAAGGCTGGAGCGGCGCCGAAGGTTCGAGAACTTTGTGGTTTTTATTTTAATTTGGATTATTCTCTTTGTTTTGTCTGTGTCAGTGTTGTTTTTGGCAGCTATCTGAGTTTTAGTCTTAGTCTTTCTGACAAAAATGCTTATTAGTTTCAGTCATATTTTAGTCATTTCTGTATCTGATAGTTTTAGTCTAGTTTTAGTCGACTAAATTAAAAAAACGTTTTAGTCTAATTTTTGTTAGGTAGGCTATATTTTTTAAAAAAAGGAAAGAAAAACTGGCCACTAAGGAAACCATGCTGCTGGTTACATTTGAGCATATAGGTTTGTATATGAAAACAGAGAGAAAGACTATGGGTTTTTTTTTTGTTTTTTTTTTTATACTGGTATGATCCCCGAGGGGAAATTAGGGCTCTGCATTTCACCATCTCTGTACTGTGAGTATCAGAGAGCAGTGGGCTGCTACTTAAAGGAGCCCTATCATGAAAAATGGACTTTTAAGAGCTTTTCAGCATGTCAGTGTGTTATTTCCTCATCAAGAAATGATTTAAATCGTTATTTTTCTTCATTCATGCATATTTGAGTAATCTACATGAATATTTAAACCAAGCGCTACCTCCCTGCAAACGACTGACGATCCACCCCGTTACGTATGAACGTGGCACCAATCACGAAGTGACAAACACGCATGCGCAACATCCTAGCAAGACGCCCTCTTTTGAACAGAAACTCAGAGAATCCTATACACACTCTCTGAGGAAGAAACTAACACCTGCAGGAAGATTTCCTCAGAGACAAGCAGCCATCAGCTAACAGACGTTTGCTCCAGAGTTCAGGAGATTTTTCTTCCTTTTTTTCCCCTTTTTTTTAAGCTCTAGAGGACAGCAAGTTGGGAAAATGCAGTTATGTTCAGCGTGGGAGTTTATTTGTTGTACTGGATGAATCGACTTGCCAAAAGTGGTTGGATTTTAACTTCAGAAGCAGAAAAAACCTCAACTTTGTGTGTGAACTTCACTCCTGACAACTTCATGAATCTCGGGCAGTAAAGTGTTTTTTTCTCTGGGATTACTTCTGAAACCTGACGCAGTTCCTACTATAAAAACGCCTCATGGACAGACAACAGCACTGGTGAGTCAACACATCTCTTAGCTCAATGCTAACTGTTAGCCTATGATTTGTTCGCTAATTTACTTGCTTGTCAGGGGTCTCTGTGGTACTTCTGTGGTACAGCGTGTACTTCAAACTCCATATCAGACTCTGGGTCGAGCGCATACAGCTCCATAACAGGCTGCTCTGTTTTATCCCGTCGATCAGAGTAATTATCCATCAATGTTTATTACTAACATCCACATGAGAGCTGCTGGTGCCGGTGCTACAGACAATTCTGTGACCCTTCAGAATAAGTGTCTCTTCCGGGGCGACGTCATGAAATGGGCGTAAAACATGCTGCAATTGGTCGAGAGCTCCGCGGTTCAGTACAGTCAGCCATCTTACTTCCGTGTTGGAAATTAGATGCATCGAAAAACTAATATTTAACACCAAATTAGTTTCTATAGTAACGATAGGAACATATCTAGCTTATAAATGCCTGTATTTGACTTTTGGAACATTTGAAAAGCATGATACAGCTCCTTTGGGGCGCCTGGGAAGCAGTTGGGGGGTCAAGGACCTTGCTTGGGGGTCCACAGTGGTTGTGTCGGGGACTCGAACCAGGGTCCTCCGCGCCAGAGCCCACAATGCAACCACTAGGCCACCCACTCCCCCATGAGAGTTGTTCCATTGCAAGTGAAGACAGCAGTTAATGGTGAGGGGAGTGAGTTGCGTTGTCTTGTATTACAATCATGTGGCACCTGAAAGTTTAATTTTGTTGTTTTATTATATTGTGTATCTTTTCTTTACCTGCCAAGGGACTGCTGATGCTAATTAGCTTACTAATGACAATTCAACATGTTGCTATATGTTCATTAATATGTACTGTCCCTGTCAAATAAAAAAGTTTGAAGATAGAATAAATTTTAAAGCTGCTCATAAAAATACTGAATGCAAAAAAGTTTTTGACACACAAACCATCAATTTATTGCAAAATTAAGGTAAAATATAGGGCTGCAAATATCTTAAATTACAAACCATTTGGGAGTCGAAACAGCCGGCTCTTTGGGAACCGAATCAAAAGAGCCGACTCTTTGGGAACCGAATCAAAAAGACCGGCTCTCTGAAAAGAGACGAACTTCCCACCGTTTGAACAGCGCAGCCAAGCAGCTGCGTGTCTGACCGCAGGTGTTCACCAGAGTCCCTCAGCAGTTCAGATACCCGACGGTAACACGCAAAAACGCTGTTTAGCAGATAGAAATGACAAAGATTAATATCATGGTTAAGGTGTGGGTGGATATTTATGTAGTTCGGGCGGGTGGCGATGAGAATATGGTTCTTTATCGTTGGACAAGATGCGTTTATGTGAATTTAAGATATTAATGTGCGACTTGCGGGTCAGGTTTGACAGGAAGAGCTGCGGTTCGCGGGTCTCGGTTCGGGCGGATGCGAGTAAGGATGCAACTACTTTTTAACTTTTGACAGACAGATTATTGCAGAATAGGTAGACATTTCCTGCATTATAAACGTCTGACAGACCAGAGATTCACATTTTCGTCCAGTCTCGTCTCGTCAACGAAAATTTACACACGTCCCGTCATGTTTTAGTCATCAAAGAGACATGTTTAGCTCGTCATCGTCATGAAAAAAAGGGGCGTGTGTCAATGAAATGATTTCGTCATCGTTAACGAAAACAACGCTGGTCTGTTTTTTTGTTGACTTTCTTGTTGCACCACAGGTTTGAAATAAAACAGACGTAAACAACGTTAGATCATAGTTTTCTTCTAGCTCTGGTTGTACATCATCTTCAGAACTTATGAAACACTTGTTAACACACATGCTAACAAGTGTAGCATCTATATTTACATCTGTAAGCACAACGTGCAGTGTCGTTCCTTCCTCTGCACATGCGGGCCGCTTTGGAGCCACGGACAGTTCGTAGCGAAGTCTGATGGAGGTGCCATGGAAATGATGACACGAATGCGAACCGTGCAAACAAATCGGATTGATATATATATATATATATATATATATATATATATATATATATATATATATATGACATAATAAACAATATGGACAATAAAACATTGTGGGTGCTTGTTCCTCTCACACTGAAAACAAATTCATCTCCTGGTCGAAAAGGAGCGGGAGAAAGTAAACTTATTTAATCCCCCCCCCCCCCCCCCCCCCACCGTGACTCACAATAGCCGTCTTTCCAACTTCTTGTACATCAACTCTTTTCTTTTTTAACCCCACCAAAGTATATCATACTATAACACATACCATACCACGCCATAGAGCCTGAGGAGTCACGTGACAATTCTGAGCGAAGCGGAGTCGCGCCGCCATGATGTTTGTACAGGTTTGACTGTCAAAACGAGAGCTGACGGGAGTTTTAACATTGGAGGGAAAAGGAGCAAAGGAGAAAAGGCGTACAGAAATAATTTAATGTCGAGCACAAAGAAGAGTTATTTGGAGAAACTAGGGGACATATCCGGACTGGACCCATCTGAGCTGAATGGCTCAGAGTGGGACAGTAGTCTGGACCGCTTACCTCTGTCCTCCACGGAGACATGCGGCTGATGCATTGTGAATTATTTAGTCTTCACAATCAGTTTGTAACGTGGTAATATTTGTAATTTTGCTCTGTTAATGTTAGAGAAGTTTTATTTTGCCTTTTACACGGTTAACTGTTATGCTGCTAGTTAAGAAAACATTTGTGAGCTGTCAGTAAACATGTAAGGAGGACGATATTTAACGTGGTTTCAATCATTTATTTATAAAAAAGAAAACAGTGATGAGTGTGTGTCTGATTTGTGAAAGACCAAAATAAGCTGTCAGATGTCAGTGGTGTCGAACATCACGAGTAAATGACAGATAAAAGAAAGTAACCGGAGTTTTCATCAACTCATGTTAGCTTCAGTGCTCGTCTTTAGCATACATTTGCAAATGCACAGCAAACAAGGACGATCTTATCCAGGGTCGTAGTGTCCGGTTCATTCTCACAGCAAAGCAGCATCTTCACAGGTACGCTAGTATGACTGGAATATGGTTTACTGGTTCCTGCAAACACGATGACATGTTCCACATGACTGCTCCCAGCTGAGCACGGCCGTTTGTGAGGGAAGGATCTTATAGTGGCGCACATCTAATTGATTAATTCTTAATAAAAAAAACAACAAGAAAGGAAAAAACAAGAAGAGTAAAATAAAAAAAAAATAAAAATAAAAAAAAAAAAATAACTAGAGAAAGAAAATTAGGTTTTGTTTATTTTTTTTTCTTTTTTTTTGGGTGTGTAATTCTTTTCTCTTTTATTTTTTATTTTTTTTTTTTTCTCTTTTCTTTTTCAAACCCGAGGTCTTGAAAAACCGTAACTCACCCTTGTTTGTCTTTTTGATCATCTTGACTGTGCGAAGAGCTGACACTGTCCTTCACTCAACAATATAACCAAGCATCTCCAGTCACGACCAACGAAGCTCTCGGTAAGCGAACCAAAAACATGTCGGAACGCCGGTTCGGAGGGGCGGGGCGACACGCTGTGACGACAACTCCTCAAGCTCTATACTATATGTACCTTCATCTTACACTGAAGAATAGTCTCTGATACTATCACGTACTTTTCACCATCTTCAATTTTATACTTTTGATAAACCATTTCTTTGTAGTTCTTTTTTCTACATGAGAGAAGTAGTTGCATTATCTCATTTATTTACAAGATAAAACTGTGGTTATAATGAAAGGAAGTGATGACATCGGAGTTATGGGTGTGTCTTCAGGCCTATTTGTGCTCCCTTACGTACGTAAATGGTGACGTCTGTGTCATGCATCCTCTGCGTTTCCATGGTTCATAGATCAGTTTGTCCACTAGGCGGCAGCGCTGAGTTCATAGTCAGTCTACCTGTTGTAATGTCAGTTTACACTACTTGGTGTCGTTTACGCACTATTGTTTGCAACTATCCACACAGAAGAAAAATCTTTCATTTAAACGGGAAATCTCGCCAAATTTAATCTCGTGAGATCTCGTTACACCCTTAAATATTAAAAGTATTAAACAAGGTTATTGTTTCTTAATATAACTGTAATCTTTGCAGTACAACCTCCCCGTGTCACATCCATCCACTGCACGACAAACATGGGTGTTTTTTTTTAATGTTGTGTCATAGGACCTTCAAAATAAAGCCATTTTCATAATAAAAGTGTGTTTGGTATCGATTGATTTCAGATGGATATAGATGGACGTATTGCTACAACCGTAGTGTCCACCCACCAGCTGGCTCGCTGCTGTGGCGACTTCTGCCAACAGGAAACTCCTAACATTGTTTCTGGAAGCAGATTTTTGTCCAGCTCAGATTAAGAAATGCAAAACAGATGAAATGTATGAAGAAAGAGGAAAATGAAAAGAACACCTCTTCAGTTTTCATCCTGGACTTGGCAGCTTTTAAATCTAACAAATCCAGAAGTACAAAACCAGACTCCCAACTCTGGGCTCTCTGACCCAGAAATACTGGAAAACTCTGAAATATGATGAAGCCAAAAGAGCAACAAACATATGATTGTCTGATAAAAGCGCGGAGAGTGGATAGAAAGATAAATGAAGCGAGTATTTTCCACTCTGGAGGGAATCAGCCTGCAGGGTTACGGTATATTACATCACCTTGCTGGTCAAAACTCACAGGGAGGTGTCATCCACACTGCTTATTCTCTCCTCTTTTTCATTTTGAAATCTTGTTTCTGTTATTGTTTTTTTTTATTGGTGTCAGTCTATAGAAATACTTCTGAAGTTTTCTTTGGGAGAAAATGGTGTGACACATTTTTACTTCTGTGCAGGAGAATGAGTGCACACAGATGATTTTCTACACAAACACAAACTTTAAACTGACATAATGGAATTTGATCTTTGATTTGACCTTGTAAAGTACCTGAAGCCTGAAAGATTCCTACGGAAGTATCAGAGTCCAGACATGTTACTGTGTCAGAGTAAATTCACGTGGAAAGCAGTAAAGCATGTAAATGCATCTTCTCTTGAAAGAAACCCCACATTACTTTCAGGTGAAACCAGAGAACAGCAGCCGTGTTCATCTGGTCACGTGTGATGAGGAACTGTGCTACAGTAGAAGGTCAAAGTGAAGCTGAGCAGTTTTCCAGGTGTTACACAGCCAGGTAAATACAACATACTGCCAAAAGTATCGTCTGACCTGCCCTGACTCACATCTGAGCTTCAGTAAGATCCATTCCTGATCCAGAGGGTTCAGGATGACGTTGGTCCACCTTTGCAGCTAGAACAGCTTCATCTTCTGGGAAGGCTGTCCACAAGGTTTAGGAGTGTTTCTGGGAATCTTTGACCATCTTCCAGAAGCACATTTGTGAGGTCACACTGATGTTGGACCAGAAGGCCTGGCTCTCAGTCTCCGCTCTGATTCATCCCAAAGGTGCTAGTCTGTTATGAGAGAGGTTAATGTTGTCTTATAAGTCAGAGTACAGACCTTCTCAGTACGGTAGTTCAGCCGCATGATGTTTTTAAGCAGGCACTCAGTGGCCACCTTGTTATCTCAAGCGAGAGAACCGGAGGAGGCAGCAAATGATCACAGGAGCGTCGCTGAAGGTTACACATTTATTACAAGATAACTGAGTGATAAACCGTAGTGAACTGTGTGAATCAGACTCCGCTTCTGTGTCCGGCAGTCAAGTTTATCTTCAGCTGTCTACTCCCACAAGCGTGTCCAGTCTTCCCCCCTTCCTGTTCCTTTTAAGACCTGGCTTAAAGTCCGTCCCCTTCTGGTGGCTTGTACTAGTCCTTTCCTGCGCTGAGAAATGTCCCAAATGAACTACAGAAACCATCAGCCCTGCATCACGTCTGCATTAAAGTGATCTTCCATTGTTTACATTCCTAAGCAGCTATCAAATGCCACGTCGAGTTAAACTGTCTGTAGGACACCGTAATCTACTCTCGTGTCCTCGCCACGTAGTCTTAAACAGTCATTAAACCACCACACGGTTGAGATCAGGACTCTGTGCAGGCCAGTCCAGTTCCCCCACACCAGACTCTGCATCCAGGTCTTCATGGACCTGCTTTGTGCACTGGTGCACAGTCATGTTGGAAGAGGAAGGGGCCAGCTCCAAACTGGTCCCACAAAGTTCGGACATGGAATTGTCCAGAATGTCTTGGTATGCTGAAGCATTCAGAGTTCCTTTCACTGGAACTAAGGGGCCAAGCCCAGCTCCTGAAAAACACCCCCACACCATAATACCCCCTCCACCAAACTTTACACTTGGTACAATGCAGTCAGACAAGTACCATTGTCCTGGCAACCGCCAAACCCAGACTCCTCCCTCAGATTGCAGATGGATAAGCGTGATTGGTCCTCCACAGAACGCCTCCACTGCTCTAGAGTCCAGTGGCGGCTGCTTTCCACCACTGCATCCACGCTTTGCATCGCACTTGGTGATGAATGGATGGATGCAGCTGGTCGCCATGGGAACCCATTCCATGAAGCTCTCTGTCACTGTTCTTGATCTGATCTGAAGGCCACATGAAGTTTGGAGGTCTGTAGTGATTGACTGCAGAAAGTTGGCCACCTCTTAGCACTTCATCATCACTGACCCGCTCCATCAGTTTACGTGGACGAACACTTCATGGCTGAGTTGCTGTCGTTCCCAAACACTTCCATTTTCTCATAATCCAGCTGACAGTTGACTGTGGAATATTTAGGAGGAAATTTCACCGTTGGATTGTTGCACAGGTGGCATCCTATCACAGTTCCACGCTGGAACTCACTGATTCCTGAGAGCGACACATTCTTTCACACGTTTGTAGAAACAGTCTGCATGCCGAGCTGCTTCATTTATACACCTGTGGACATGGAAGTGATGGAACACCTGATTCCATCATTGGGATGGGTGAGCAGATACTTTTGGCAACATAGTGTATGTCAGGAAGCCATCAGGCGACAAGGATGATTATGATGATGATGATGATGATGAGGCTGTTCTCGTAGAACTGTGTTTGGATGCTTGCTGGAGTCTTTCAGCTGCGTTTCTCCCTCATGTTGCTATGCTACATCTTAGCATTGCTACATGTTAGCATTGCTGCTTCCTGCTATCTGCATATGTCTCGGGGACTGTTTGGTCTGGACTCAGGAAGAAGCTGCTCTAACTTTAGTTAACTTCAGTCCATCTGCAACTTCTCATGACAACTTCCAGACTAGCAGTAGTTTATTAGCTACCAGCTAAAATGCTGTATCCTTGTTAAAGGTTTGAAATAAAAAAGGAACAATAAGGACCATGTTTCCTAGGGATGGATGATACCAAAATTTTAGCATGTTGATATGATAACAGTAATTTATTGTATTTTTTTTTATTAATATCAATACCAATATATTAATACTGATACTTTTGGTCCCTTTAAATAAAACCACGTTTGTCCAGTTTTCATTAATATCTTGAATACAAGGGCAATATTAAATATAAGTAAAACTTGAGAACAGAGGTACTGGACAGAAATACTTTTAAAACAATAATAAATTATATTGATGAGTTAATTAAAAAAGAAATAAGATTAAAACTCAAATAACTTAAGTAGAGGTTAAGATTATTTACATCTATTCAGCAGAAAATGCTCAAATATAAAATGTAATAGTAATATTATAAATTTACCAAAACATAATGTTCAATAACCTGGAAGATACCAAAGCATCATCATCATCATCACTAACAGCAGCAGCATCATCAGGGGGAAGGGGGAAGTGATATCTGATCATGTGATACAGAAGCTAGAATCTGATAGGCTACCACCATCATGTGACACAGAAGCTAGAATCTGATAGGCTACCACCATCATGTGACACAGAAGCTAGAATCTGATAAAAAAAAGGCTACCACCATCATGTGACACAGAAGCTAGAATCTGATAGGCTTACCACCATGCATGTGCATCAGAAGCTAGAATCTGAATAGGCTACCACCATCATGTGACACAGAAGCTAGAATCTGATAGACTACCACCATCATGTGATACAGAAGCTAGAATCTGATAGGCCACCACCATCATGTGATACAGAAGCTAGAATCTGATAGGCTACCGCCATCATGTGATACAGAAGCTACAATCTGATAGGCTTTCAACATCATGTGATACAGAAGCTAGAATCTGATAGGCTACCACCATCATGTGATACAGAAGCTAGAATCTGATAGGCTACCACCATCATGTGACACAGAAGCTAGAATCTGATAGGCTACCACCATCATGTGATACAGAAGCTAGAATCTGATAGGCTACCACCATCATGTGACACAGAAGCTAGAATCTGATAGGCTACCACCATCATGTGACACAGAAGCTAGAATCTGATAGGCTACCACCATCATGTGACACAGAAGCTAGAATCTGATAGGCTACCACCATCATGTGACACAGAAGCTAGAATCTGATAGGCTACCACCATCATGTGACACAGAAGCTAGAATCTGATAGGCTACCACCATCATGTGACACAGAAGCTAGAATCTGATAGGCTACCACCATCATGTGATACAGAAGCTAGAATCTGATAGGCCTCCACCATCATGTGATACAGAAGCTAGAATCTGATAGGCTACCACCATCATGTGATACAGAAGCTACAATCTGATAGGCTTTCAACATCATGTGATACAGAAGCTAGAATCTGATAGGCTACCACCATCATGTGATACAGAAGCTAGAATCTGATAGGCTACCACCATCATGTGATACAGAAGCTAGAATCTGATAGGCTACCACCATCATGTGATACAGAAGCTAGAATCTGATAGGCTACCACCATCATGTGGTACAGAAGCTTCAATCTGATAGGCTACCACCATCATGTGACACAGAAGCTAGAATCTGGCCGCTATCACATCAATTCCTTGAATAAAAGTTTGAACAAACTGCATGTTTTGTATCTGTACATCGATTCCGATGTTTTGTCTGGCTGGTATCGAAGTTTCGACTCCACGGTATTGATATGTTCATCCCTAATTCTTCCTTCAGAGATATTTAATGGGTACATAGTACAAAGCACAAAAGGCTCATCAACACAATCAAAATTTTCAATTTCTCCATTTTCTGATGGCTGTAATTATTCAGTTTGGTAGGTGAACTGCTTCTGTGGAGAATAATCCCGGGCTGGGCTAATGACAAGACGAAACCGTAAAACATATGAGGGAGAGTTTCAGCCGAGTGGAAATGAGAGTTCACACTGGCTTCATGTTCACAAAGGCCACAACTCTTCCTGTCAGACATCTCGGCTTCAGAGAGGAATATTGTTAATCTGCCACATCAGTCCAGCAGCAGCTGTCTGGAAATCCATATTTCATAGAGAAGAGGGCTCAGAGAGCAGCAGGCAGACTTTAGATCTGTTCTGCTGCCGTGGCGTTAAAAATGCTGACCCTTTCAGCGAGAGCAGAATAAGGCGAAAGAAAATGTTAAAATACTGTCTCACACACACACACATGGAAATTAGAGCCATCGTTACTCATCAGCAGGGAGAGTTTGCAGCCTCCAACATCGTCACAGATAAAAGCAGCAGCAACAAATCCAGCTTTTTCATGTCAATCTGGTTTCAGTCGCTCGTCTCAGATTAAAGCTTCAGAACATCGGAGATGAAACTCAAGACGTCAGAAACAACAGACGCAGCAGCTCTACAAGAACCAGAACCAGCAGAACCTCGTTGTCCAGGACTCACGAGAAACATGAGTGCAACAGCGAGTCCTGACATCATCACCACACATCGATCCAACACGGTTCTGATCCGATCATCATTTACAGAAACAGCCGGAAACCCATGATTACCACGACCTAAGCTGTGATTCAGCCCACCAGAACCAGAACCAGAACCAGACCAGGACCAGGACCAGGAGGAAAAACCTCCATCAGAACCAGAAACTGGAAGGAAAACCTTTATTTTTGTAAAATTACAACTTTGTTTTTAAGATATTATAACTTCATTCTCATAAATCTGTAAAAACATTTTCTTGAAATTGCCTGAGACTCTGTCACCGTTCAGTGACTTGGTGTAAATGAGAGCGTTCACCTCTGTGACGACGACACGTGGAATCATACCAACAGATACGTGTGTTATAAATAAAGTGATGAAGTCGTTCTGTCAACCAAACCAACACCATCAGCTTCTCCGATGAGCAGAAGTCAGCTCCAGCCATCATCAATATTCCATCATCATCCGTCATATAAAAGGAATCATGGAGCGTTAATCTAAAGACGTTATAGATTTCCCCCCGCCATGATCTCCAGCTGTATTGATCGGAGATCAGAGGTGTAGGAGCCGGCCTTTAAACGTTTCTGCAGAGTTGCCCCGGCGGTGAACAGCCAGGACCACGAGACAGCTGAAACTCAATACTGCTAACCTGTCACATCATTCACCATCTGCAGGTCTATACCTCCCCCCCGCATCAGTTATGTCCGACACCTCCATGCCTGCGGGGAAGGACCGGCTGCAGACCAGCTTCCTCCGCCCATCCCGGAAAGAAAAAGAAAACATTTTCATTTCTCTTGCATATCCGGATACATTCCCTAATGCAGCTTGAAGAATCATTACATTTCTTTCTCATGAAAATGTGCAATGATGTGATTATTTTCCACACAAACAGGATGTCGAATGTTTCCTTGCACTAATTCTCATAATGACCACATTAACACGTTTGTACGGTGCAGCCCAGTGTCCTGATCACACGAAGAAATCAATGCAGTTCATCTTAAAGAAAGTCCGACCAGAAACAATAGAACTTGTTTGATGAAATTTGCTTCATTTAGAAACACCTGATCTTATAAAATACTGAATACTGAGTTACTGAAGTCTAGGGCTTTAGATTTTCTCTCCAAACAATCACAAGAACAGCGACCTCAGCAAAAAAATCTATATCAGAAAAATAATTCAGCCTCATTCTGCTGTTATTCTTTTTTTTGTAAGATTTTATTTTTTCATTTTTACGATATCACGTACAATAACTAACAGACAAAAAAAATAAATTATCAAACAAACAAAAAAACAAACAAAACAAACAAACAAAAAAAAACAATACATGAAAAAGCAAAAAAAATAACCTCCACAACCTCAGTCACACTCCCATTCATTCACACATTCACACTGCCACAAGTTGTTTTGTCTTCTCCTTACTCAGATTATTCTTTTCCCTTCATATATCACATATTCCTTTCCCTTCATATATTCTGTATCACTTCTCTATAGCTTTCATTATCTCTCCCCACACTATCACAAACTGCTCTTTTTTGTTATCTGTGGCTAGAAGACTTTCTATATTTAGGTAATACATCATTTCATTTTTCCATTGTTTTAATGTTGGAAACTTAGTTGCTTTCCAATTTTTTAATACAAGTTTTTTTTTAAAACTATCGAAGAAAACATAATAATCCAACCTCCTGGGTATCTTTTAGTATTGTTGGATAAATCGTGGAAGATACAAATTGATGGATCGAAGTGTAGATTCACTTTAAGTACCTCTGAGAGCCAATTCTCAATGTCATCCCAAATCTTCTGAATTTTAATAAATCCCCAAAAGGAATGCATTAAAGAATCTTTGTTTCCACATTTCAGGCAGGTATCTGCTACGTTGCTATAGTACCTATTAACTTTATCTCGCGTGTAGTAGATTCTGTACATAATTTTATATTGGATCAAGCGCAAATTTTAATTTATTGTAATATCATCCGTGGTATTCCAGCACTCTTTCCAGTCAGTCAGTCAGTCATTTTCTGTACCGCTTATCCAGTTCAGGGTCGCGGGGGTTGCTGGAGCCTATCCCAGCTATTATCAGGCGAGAGGCGGGGTACACCCTGGACAGGTCGCCAGTCTGTCGCAGGGCCAACACAGAGAGACAGACAACCATTCACACTCACATTCATTCCTAGGGGCAATTTAGAGTGACCAATTAACCTAACATGCATGTCTTTGGATGGTGGGAGGAAGCCGGAGTGCCCGGAGAGAACCCACGCATACACGGGGAGAACATGCAAACTCCACACAGGAAGGCCACAGTTGGAATTGTTCAAACCCCCTCCCCAGCCGGGAATTGAACCAGCGACCTTCTTACTGTGAGGCTGCGGTGCTAACTCTTTCCATTTTTGGCCAATGTCAGTTCTTCCTAAATCTTCATTCCACTTCTGTATCTTATCTACCAAAACCCTCTCCCCTACTTGAGTCTTCTGTAACGCTTTATACAACTTACCTATCACATGCTTCTCTGTTTCTCTATTAAATATGATGTCATCGCCTATATTTTGACAACAGAGTGAGTTAAGATCGAAATTCTGCTTAAGAAAACCTCTTAACTGCATGTATTTAAAGAATTCTGCATTAGACAAATCAAATTTATTTGGAAATCAACCCATGACATCATATTAATACCTTCTACTAAGTCACTGATAGTTTCTATTCCTTTTGCTCTCCATACACTCCAATTTATTGTTGTACTCTGGAAGGTTATCAGAGGATTTTCCCATAGGGTGATATCTTTTGGTAATGTTATATTTTCTCCCAGTATCTTCTTAATTTTTACCCATGATGTGACAAGGTTTTTAACAATAAAATTTCCTTAATCTTGATTTCATTTTTTGAAAATAAAACAGTTAAAAGATTATATGGTTGTACTAATAATTCATCAATATATATCCATTGTTCTTCCTTTGTATTTTGGATTACATGTTGTAGATAAAAACCTTGGGCAGCCAGTTGATAAAGTTCTAAATCTGGGAGGTTAAAGCCACCCTCTGACTTGGGTAGATGCAAGGTTTTCCTTTTTATTCTGTGTGCTTTTCCGCTGTTATTCTGTCGTCGTTTTATGATGAGGTTGTAAGGGCACAAGGCCAGCCATGTGGTAGCTTGTAGTTAAATGAAATGAAAAATACTTTATTCATCCCAACGGGAAATAAAACAATATAATATCAGCAACAGGACTTTAAATCAAAGACACAATAAATACAATACTGAAGATCCCTTCAGACAGTTCATGCTGTGACCACAAGGATTAAATAAATATAAAAGGAGGTGTGTCATTGAATAACAACTAGTTTAACTGTCAACTCTCCAGACCTCCAGCTGGTGGCACAAGAAAACCAGTCAAACCTTTCAAAAACAAACTTTCAATGACTTAGACAACAGGATGATGAAATAAAACTTAAAGGAAAACGAACAAACTGATGGATGTTAATGTTGCTGCTGCTGCTCTCCAATAAGGAATAAAAAATAGCAGTAATAACTAAATTTCCAGAACATAAATGTGTCAGAGCTGTAATGGTGGAGCAGAAACTGATATAAATCAGTTACCAGATAAATGAACGTAGCTATGTGTGAACAAGTAATGCAAGAATAAAGATGGAAGATAAAACAGTACGACTGAGTTAAGACAGTGATGCATGGAGAAATTGGTGAAATAAAAATTAATTATGAATTATTTAGGTGATTTAAGTTATTAATGGATGGAACAAGGACAGAAACATGGAAAGCAAAGGGACAAGGAAGGGTTAATAACTGAGTCTGTAGTCTAATTACCTGTGATTTTCTAATATATGTAATGATATATAACATTCTATGGACAAGAAAACAGCCAATCACGGTGAACTGCAGCATCTGGATGCTCTGGTCTGAGAGGAGCGTCAGGATTTCCACCCAGAACCGAGGAAGAGGATGTAATCGTTAAATAAAGCTGCAGGAATAAGCACCAGTAAGAGACTGTCAGTACGACACGTCTGCAGAGGTGACCCAACAATAACTGGTTAACATATGACGTCATAACAAATCAACCAAATAAGTCTTTTTTTAATTTTTTTTTTTTTTTTTACTGATGAAAACAAGTTCAACATGGAGAGATGGACTAAAGTTGGGCCCGATGCTGTCCCAACCATCTTCACTATCCAGCGCCAAGGAGGAGAACACAGTGGTAAAAGGTTAGCACCAACCTCAGTTATAATTTATGTCACATTCTATTTATCTATTAATAAAAAGCGTTTAATCATTACACTGAAATAAGTAATATCAGCTCGTGACCACACTTCTAGCTAAACAAACAAGCTCGGGCACCAAGCTGTAAAACCACTATAACTAACTTGCAAAGACAAAAAACATTTAAATAAAAATTTGTCACGCTGAACAGGCACAATGGACATTAATACTGGACCACCGACAAAGTCTACATGCTTTTTCCTGACTTATGAGACTGATATTACACCGACTTACCTCCGTAGACTAATGGTTTCCGTCGGGGCTGAACGCAGCTTGAGCTGCTGCATGGAACTTATACACGCTAGATAACCAGGAAGCGCGCCGCCATTTTTGTACATGGCAGCCAATGGAACTGTCGCGACTTTGAGTCATATCCAAGGCTTTGAATCCAGGTAAACACCAGCAATAAACCGTCAGCCATAGCTGCTCACTGCTACCAACAAAGCAACCTTGTGGTTATATCATTCAGAGACTGGCAACAAACGTACCATTGTTACTCTGACCAATGAGCAGCAGTGTTGCTGGAGCCCCCCCCCCATCCCAAAGCACTGAGAGGAAGACAGAGGTTGTGTAGAAATAAGCACCGACCTTTGCCCTTGCCAGGAACAGCATTGTCCTTTTCACAGCAGGGTGCTGATTTCAGCAATACACCAGTCCTGGAGTCACAGTTCCTCTGAGCAACTGTTGGATCAGATGTTTACCTCTGATCTGCATCCAGAATGAAAATTAAACCGCTGGCTGATCCATCCGGGCTTCAGCCCCTTTCTGACTTTATCTTTCATACCATCTGCATTCAGACAAACGTTCCACTCTTCTACTTCGGAGCTGTAGCAGACGTATACCGTGTGGCCTCCATGTCATATGACCAGATATTTTGCAGCACATTGTTTTTTTGCCGAACACACAAGAAACATTCTGAACAGGGATGAAGGAGTGTTGCTGAGCGTGAAACCATCCACAACAGCTCCCAATATGGAGCCTTGGGAGGTCCACATGTCAGTGTGAACAAAAAGGGCCCCAACATGGAGCCTTGGGAACCTCCACATGTAGATGTTGAACCATATGGGGCCCAACATGAAGCCTTGGGGAACTCCATGTGTAGATGCTGAACAATAGGGGGCCCAATATGGAGCCTTGGGGAACTCCACATGTAGGTCTGAACAAAAAGGGGCTCAACATGGAGCCTTGGGGAACTCCACATGTAGATGTTGAACCATAGGGGGCCCAACATGGAGCCTTGGGGAACTCCATGTAGATGCTGAACATCTCCTGGGAAACTTGACAAACACGGCAGAAGTAAATCATTTTTGTGACCAGGATATCCTTTTCTGGTCCATTAGCAGAGATCAAGTTTCTTTATGATTTAGGCCTCTGCGTTGCTCCCAAACCCACCTCGGAACAAACGTTCTTACCACCCTGCAGTCACCTGGATGGCAGACGGCTCCTGTGTTACAGTTGCAAATGTCAAGGACAAGGCCCACCTGACCGGAGGCTGACACCTACCTTCCAGTATAATAAGCTTCCATTCATTACTCACCTCTAAATAGTAGTCAATCTCACTGTGTGATAGAGTTGATGCTTAGCACGGGGCTGAGGCTTCGTCGTATAGATACTGAGACTGGCTTTCAGTGCAGAAACTTGAGCAGAAAAAGCAGCTTTTTCTCTTTTGAACTAAACTGTCGTATTGTGAAATTTTATGTTTTGGTTAAACATGCTGCACACACACCCATCAGTCAAAGGACTTTCAGAAAATTCTTTCAGAGGACTGTGCAGAATATTGCCATATTGCGAAAGTGAAGGCAGAGCGGAGCAAATTTAAGACGAACAACACTACGATTCTGTAAAGGTTGACGGTGAATAAAACGTCAGTGTAATGAATACAAATGAAGCTGAGTTGGACTGGTGTGAGCTCCCTGTCAGGTTATCAGGCTGAGCATGACCAAGCATGTTTTTGGCAGGAATCACTTTCTTCTTTATGGAACGGTCAGTGTAAAAGGCCAAACAGGAGCGGCGATAGCGAGGACACTGAGTAAATGTCACCCTTCTCTCCTGCATATCAATAACCTTTAACAAGGACAGTGTGCCGCCTGCCTCATGAGCCCTGCAGACCTTTCAACACCAGACATGTTTTACATCTCATCTTGATACAGAAATATTTCTTAGAAAATGAACTTTGCATCTTTTACCAAGTTTATCTGAAGCACGTTGACACGGTCCACCTTGGATGGATGATGGTACCAGGCCAATGAAAAAGCTGTTTACAAATGAATTCCCCAAAATCCAACTAATGAAAAAGAAAGGAGCGAGGCCAGGATTAAGAGCCAAATAAAAGTTGTGTAAATAATCATGTGAAATGCAAAAGTTGACCTCCGGCTCACACTGAGCAGATTTCATCTAAATATGACAAACTGAGGCCAACAATCCGGCCGTCCACCTCGCTCCACAACCCTGACTGGGTGAAACAGACCAGCAGCCAACTTGTGTTCACTAGCATTTGCCAGTTTTCCTGCACTGAAGCCAAACTGGCTTTAATGGCCGTCATGTTGTCCGGCATAATCACTGACCTTGCTTTTATGTTTCAGATCCAACCTGCCCACATCATCACCCACTTGTCCACCGCTTCCGCTCCACCATGTGGATCTTCCTCTGACATATTTCAGTCAGTATATCTGTCCGCGTTCTGAAAGTCTTGACATGCAGAAACCAGGGATGTGAATCCCCACCAAGGACGCCGATTCAATACGCACCTCGATCCGCTGCCAGCGATACGATACATTCACGAAACAGTGAAGGCCCCTGACGGTACAATGAGATTCACCAATGATTAGACTTCATACAATGCGACTCGATTCGATACAATTACACGATTCAAAACTATCCAACACAAAACAAATCATTTACAAGTCTCCATCTGGTTTTTAACCATCATAACAACTATTTGACCTTCTCCCTTTCCCTGTGAAGGATGTTTTAATACTCGTGTTTTTGATTGTTTTCTATTAATCAAACCAATAAATCATCATAAACTGATGCAGTTCACTCTGGTTCAGAGATGCTGGCAGGAAGAGTCGGTGTTAGAGAAAAAAACGAGACCATTTTCTCACCAGTTCTGCTTCTGCTCACCTCATATTTATGTTCATCCGTAGAATCATCAGAGGAAGATGTGGGGGGGGGCATCCACACCGTGCCGCCCGCCTTGCCATGTTCGTCATGCTGCTGACGTCTTTTATAGCAGCGCAACATTGTTTTCAAACCACGGATTTCTTGTCAAGTTTTCCATCTTCCAAGTATGACCAAACTTTTGACTCGCGTGTCCTCAGAGATGCTAAATATGTCCTCTCCACCTGCTGTCTCCCCCCTCCGTGTTTGCTGTTTACTTACGGCAGCTGCACCACCCGGCTCTGATGTTTTAAAGACGAAAGGTAAAAGATTGTGATGGTATGTTCAAGGCACCTCGGAAATATGAATGACAAGGAGACAGACTATGTAATAATCGGTGTAACCATGGGTTTTTACCGATTCAGACACACCAAGAAAGATACGTTGCGCAATTAGCTGCCAGTTGAATCTGATGCAGACTGAAGCTGCCGGTGAAGTCGGACATCACACGTCTGTGTCTGAATACCGATTCAGATCGCTGAATCTCTGCATCCCTAGCAGGAACCTGCAGGTGGTGTCACATTGCCACAGTAAAAGCCGATTTATGCTCGATGCAGGAGACGGATACGAAAACGGACAGACAGTTTCGTCCGTTGTCTGTGACAGTTATGCACATAACATTTTCAAGGGACTTGTTAAAGATAGAGATAAAGAGAACTTTATTGTTCATTTCATTGTACATAAAAGGGAACTTTGTCTTTGGCACTATGGCAGTCAGTACAAACCAAAAAAATAATACATGAATAGATAATACACAAACCTTTAAAACTATCAAACACTGTTGGTCCGTCACTTACTGTAGCTGATATGTAGGAACAAACCAGAGAAGAAGAACAGGAACTGGAACATAAACAACACAAACACCAAATAGCCCAATAAAAGCTGTTAAGCAAAATGTTGTCTCACGGGTCACCTGTAGGGGGCAGTAATGCACTTTGCAACGTCTAGTCTGCAAGAAACTGACAGAAGAATAGCAGCAGCAGCAGCAGCAGCCTGTTGCTAACTTGGCGACTTTGTTGCTATACAATAATCTGACAAGCGTTTTTTGTGTTCCCATCGTACAATGCCGCCATTTCTTAGGGCTCCTGTCCCCATGACCACGTATCTGCCAACATGAAAGCAGCATGAATATCTGGATTTACAACGTTGGACAGTCTTCTACGGTAATGATAACCTACAGCTATGTTATCTGGAGTTCTCTAAGTTATTCTGGCGCATTATTCCCACTCGTCCTGCAAAACCTGGAAAATGATTGAGCATTTTTCCAGTCATGGAAACACATGGAAAATGAGAAGAAGTAAAATGTCCTGGGAAATGATTTTTCCTCCCTTTCATCACTGTTTCCTCGCTGCTACGTCACCGTTATGTCGCTGCTATGTCACCGTTTCATCACCATGTCATCACCTTTTTGTCGTAGCTTAGTCACAGTTTCATTGCCGTTTCGTCGCCGCTTTGCTGCTGTTTCGTTGCCACTATTTCGCTGCTACGTCACAGTTTTGTCACCGTTTCATTGCAGCTTCGCCTCCATTTCGTCGCTGCTATATCGCTATTTCGTCACCGTTTCATCGCCGTTTCGTCACCGCCACCTCGCTGCTGGTTTGTCGCCACTGCAGCGGTGTTTCATTACCGTTTCATCGCAGCTTCATTGCCACTATGTTGCAGTTTGGTCGACGCTATGTTGCCATTTCACCGCAGCTTCACCACCGTTTAATCGCAGCTTCATTGCAGCTTCGTTGCCGCTATGTTGCCATTTCACTGCAGCTTCATCACCGTTTAATCGCAGCTTCATTGCAGCTTCGTTGCCGCTATGTTGCCATTTCACTGCAGCTTCATCACCGTTTAATCGCAGCTTCATTGCAGCTTCGTTGCCGCTATGTTGCCATTTCACTGCAGCTTCACCACCGTTTCATCGCAGCTTCATTGCAGCTTTGTTGCCGCTATGTTGCCATTTCACTGCAGCTTCATCACCGTTTCATCGCAGTTTTGTCTCCGCTTCGCATCTGTTTTGTCTCTGATTCGTCTTTTCTTTGTCTTTACTTCATCGCTGCACAAAATATAAGCTACAATTTGTAAAACTTCTCCAAAAGCTTGTGGTGAAAGTAAGTAGTCTATGCTGTGATAACTTGACTCGTACTGTAGCAGCCTGATCGGTGGATCCTTAATTGAACCAAATAGAAATCCCACTGTGACTGAATTTGAGATATCAGCAGACATCGAATCTCGTATCCATTGTATCCATTTAATATGGTATTGTGATCTAACCAGCGATTTTCACCCCCCAGGACACCCAGTAACTACTCAGATTGTCTTTGATCTTGTCTGAGTCATATTTTATCCTCCAGCTTCCTCCACCGATGTCCGAGGACAGACCTGCAGTCTCTCTTCTGACTTTTGTCTTTGTTTGTTTTTATTAATTAATTCAAATCACCGTGAGTTTCAGACCCCCTCCTCATCCAGCTGTAATTACCAGATCCCAGCGCTGTCTTTATCTTGCACAACTCCACCTCCTTCTGTTCCTCTGCCGGTCCTCCTCGTGCTGGCTTGCACAACAGAACAGCCGAATCAATACGGCCGAGGCGATTAATGCGCTGGCAGTGGCGATGTACTTATAAAGAGCTTTCATGGACCAGTGAAGGATGAAATCACCCTCAGAGTCCCCAGATCTTAAAACCTGAGGTGCAGTGGGCAGGCAGCGGGGGAGGGGGTGAGGAGGCGGGGCCGGGGGGGGCGAGGTCAGCGCAGACATCGCTGGACTTCTTCCAGCGGGTGAAGTTTTAGAAGAGTGGCAGCTGTGCACTGCAAAAACTCAAATCTTACCAAGAATATTTTCTCATTTCCAGTCCAAATGTCTCATCACACTCGAGACAAAATCACCTAAAGACAAACATTTCAGTGAGATAAAGGAACATGTTTTATTGCGATGCATCTTATTTCAAGAAATCTTATCAAAAAAATTTTGCTTGTGTCATTGGCAGAATTTTTGCTAATTTGAAGCAAAAAAAATTTTTTTTTTTTTTTTCCCCATTCATTTTAAGAGTGGCTAAGATTTTTTTGCTTGCAATAAGCAAAAAATAATAATTCTACAAATGGAGCAAGCTAAATTTTCTTGATCAGATTTCTTGAAATAAGATGCATTATTATCACACTGTATCTCACTGAAATGTTTTTCTTTAGGTAATTTTGTCTTATTCTGAGTGTGATGAGATATTTTGACCAGAAAGTAGAAAAATATACTTGGTATGATTTCAGTTTTTGCAGTGTATTAATGTAGAGCAGCGTTGACGTTCTGCCTCCTGACGAGCAGAAAACACTGATAGAAAGCCACTGACTGAAAGTGAATTCCAGTTCCCCCCTCGGGCCTTAACCTTCGTTTTACGTACTCATGAAGGGGTAGTGGTGTCCTGATTCTGGTTCAGACTGAGGGGCAGTGGTAGGGATATCTGGCTGTCGAAACTGAGATTTTATCGGGTAACACTAGAAAACAAGTGGTATGATATTAGCCGCAGTTTTTTGGCCGCTTCCGTCACCGTTCCATCACCATTTCGTTGCTATTTTGCAGCAGTTTCATCGCCGTTCCGTCACTATTTCGTTGACGTTTTGTTGCCATTTTGTAGCCGTTTCATCACTGTTTCGTCGCCGTTTGCGTCACCATTTCATTCCACTTTGTTGCTGCTTTGTCGCAGCTTCATCACCGTTTTGTTGCCGATGTGTTGCCATTTCATCGCAGCTTTATCTCCGCTTTGCCTCTGTTTTTTCTCTGATTGGTCTTTTCTTCATCTTTGCTTCATCGCTAAAAAAAAAAGGGGGAACACTAGAAAACAAGTGGTATAATATTACCCACAATTTCATGCGAAATATGGACAAAATGGCAAGGAAATCTGCATTCAAAGAAATGCACAAATGCGAGTATTTTTTTTGCCAATGAAAAATTAAAATGATTATTTTAAGGTGGCTTTAACGTATTACAGTTTTATTACAAAAGTGAAAAAAAATTGGTAGTTTTGTAACAATACGTACATCTGCTCATGTTGAGTCAAAGGCGTCTTTTTTTCATTTTTCGCCCAAAGCAGAAAAGTAATCCAATCACCCAGGAAAGAGAGATTATTGCTGCTGCAGACGGCATTGACAACTCATCCGGAAACATCCGTGATGTCAGTTTACTGCGCCATGGACAACTGTTGGTGTACTGCAAAAACTCAAATCTTACCAAGTATATTTTTCTAATTTCTCATCAAAATATCTCATCACACTCAAAATAAGACAAAATTGCTTGAAGAGAAACATTTCAGTGAGAGATAAGAACTTGTTTTAAGACAACGCATCTTATTTCAAGAAATCTTATCAAGAACATTTTGCATTTTTTATTGGCGGAATTTCTTTTGCTTATTACAAGCAAAGAAATTTTTTTTTTCCTACTTGTTTTAAGAGTGGCCGCGAATATTATTTTTGCTTGTAATAAGCAAAAAAAAAAATCTGCAAATGGAACAAGCAAAATTTCTTGATAAGATTCCTTGAAGTAAGATGCATTGCCTTAAAATAAGATCTTATATCTCACTGAAATGTTTCTCTGTAAGTAATTTTGTCTTATTTTGAGTGTAATGAGATATTTTGACTAGAAATTAGAAACATATACTTGGTAAGATTTGAGTTTTTGCAGTGTGAGGAGAGCAGCCGGTTATAAAGGCCTGGCTGGAGAACAGGCTGCAGCAGGACATGACTCCAGAGCTTTGGTCCAACAGTAACTCCTCTATTTAACTGCTGCTCCTAAAGATCTACGGGACCAAAGACAAGTTTAATCTTGTTAGCAGTCGCAAGTGATTTTCTGCTTGGAAGTCGGCGGGTGTAGACGTGGAGACCGGAGGAAGGAGTCGAGACTGTTTCATTATTCACTCCGATGAAATAACCATTACAGCCGATATCAGGCTTCACTGACCCTCACGGTGAAATCGTTGTAAACGACATGCATCTGTTAGCGCTTCTGCATGGTTAAACTGAAGGATGACAGGCTTGTCTGAGACTCCGGGGCCAACGTCTTCCCATGAGGCCAGACAACATGTCTACACGCACCGTAAAGCATGTTCATCACATCAGCATTTCTTTCTTCAGCAAATACACTGCAAAAACTCAAATCTTACCAAGAATATTTTCTCATTTCTAGTCAAAGTATCTCATCACACTCAAAATAAGACAAAATTACCTAAAGAGACATGTTTCTGTAAGATATAACATAAGGCAATACATCTTATTTCAAAAAATATTATCAAGAAAATTTTGCTTGCTCTATTGAGAGAATTTTTTGTTTATTATAAGTAAAATAATCTCTTGGCCACCTTAAAATAAGTTAATTTTTGCTTGTAATAAGCAAAAAAATTCTGCCAATAGAACAATTTTCTTGTGTGTCTGACCTCAATAACTGGCCAGACACACCTGGATTAATCAGTTTGTCCAATAATGAAAGACAGGAAGCAAAGGGGCCGTCTGATGTTCAAGAGGTAGTGGAGTCAGGCATATAGCCCATTATTAGACAAGGCACTTTATTTATATAATACATGTACAAGACAATTCAAAATGCTTGACATAAAACATGTAAAGCATCACAGCAAGTTGCAGAGGAAGTTCACTCTTTTCTATAAGTTGTTTTCAAGGACTTTTCCAGGTGCTGCAGTACAAGTCAAGTTATCACAACATAGACCAATAACTTCCACCGCAAGCTTTTGGAGACGTGTTCTACAATTGTAGCTTATATTTTTTACAGCTATGAAGTAAAGACGAAGAAAAGATGAAGCAGACATAAAGCAACCACAAAGCAGTCATGAAGCAGAGATGAAGCAGTCACAAAGTGGAGACGAAGCAGTCACAAAGTGGAGACGAAGCAGTCACAAAGCAGTCATGAAGCAGAGATGAAGCAGTCACAAAGTGGAGACGAAGCAGTCACAAAGTGGAGACGAAGCAGTCACAAAGCAGTCATGAAGCAGAGATGAAGCAGTCACAAAGCAGTCATGAAGCAGTCACAAAGCAGTCATGAAGCAGAGATGAAGCAGTCACAAAGCAGTCATGAAGCAGAGATGAAGCAGTCACAAAGTAGAGACGAAGCAGTCACAAAGCAGTCATGAAGCAGAGATGAAGCAGTCACAAAGTAGAGACGAAGCAGTCACAAAGTGGAGACGAAGCAGTCACAAAGCAGTCATGAAGCAGAGATGAAGCAGTCACAAAGTGGAGACGAAGCAGTCACAAAGTGGAGACGAAGCAGTCACAAAGCAGTCATGAAGCAGAGATGAAGCAGTCACAAAGCAGTCATGAAGCAGAGATGAAGCAGTCACAAAGTAGAGACGAAGCAGTCACAAAGCAGTCATGAAGCAAAGATGAAGCAGTCACAAAGCAGTCATGAAGCAGAGATGAAGCAGTCACAAAGTGGAGCAGAGACGAAGCAGTCACAAAGCAGTCATGAAGCAGAGATGAAGCAGTCACAAAGTGGAGACGAAGCAGTCACAAAGCAGTCATGAAGCAAAGATGAAGCAGTCACAAAGCAGTCATGAAGCAGAGATGAAGCAGTCACAAAGTGGAGACGAAGCAGTCACAAAGCAGTCATGAAGCAGAGATGAAGCAGTCACAAAGTGGAGACGAAGCAGTCTGCTTCATATCAGATGAAGCTGATATGAAGCAGAGGAAAAATGAGAAAAAGGGTCAAATGTTCTGGAAAATTATTTTTTGTCCACGTGTTTTCCATGACTGGAACTAGGCTTTCCACCGATCAGATCGGTTTGATCGGATCGGCCGATATTTCAAATTTTTTTCATCTTTTCTGATCGGTCCTTAACTTTTCATTCACCGATCCGATCAATGACGTCATTGTCATTTTGAATCTGCTCCGGTAAAACTCTCATTTACACCAATTAAACTTAGAAAACAAACAAACAAACAAAGCAGAATAGACACGTACGCGTTTTTGTCGTGAGTTCTGTCACTATGTGCTGGACAATAAAGTTTTTACAATCCCAAATACGCCACACATAAAGGATGGCGACGCCGGCTGCAAACATGTCAGCTCTTAGACTGAAAGGACACAGCGCATTTCCTGCATTTCCGCAAACAGTTTACCTTAAACTGTTGCAGCACAAGTGTTTGTCTCCGTGTCTCCATCAGAGACTGTAAATAACAGGACTGCAGACTAGAGCTGGGCGATACCAGGAATTTTGGTATCGATCCGATACCAAGTAAATACAGGGCCAGTATCGCCGATATCGATACCGATACCAATACTTTTTCATATTTAAGCTTCATAGATCCATAGGATCCAAAAAGACCGAGGATAGAATTTCATTAAACTCAGCTCTGGGTGAAACGGGAAATAATAATGAGCTATAGTACCTGTATGTAATTATTCTGTATTTATTTCACACGTAACACAAAAGGGTACTTATATGCAATCAAGTCTGAGCTGGATCATATTCAGTATATTTGTTTCAATTCCAGAAAAGCATTAATCTAGTTTTTTACTCATCCACCTCTTATGATATTATATCTTTCAATCCTTATGTATAATTTTGCACTGTGTGCACTTGCCTGTTGCTTTAAAGTAATTCTATAAATTCCCTGTTTTGGAATAATCAAAGCTTTATCTAATGTTAGATCACATTTTTCGATGGCATAAATGTACTAGATTATTTCAATGTCTTCATTATATTTTTTAGTTTTTCCAGTAGCATTTGACTTCAGTAACATGCACTTTGAAAAGTAATATGAACTGATGTTGAAGATGACCACTCTCAGTTTCATTTTATAATGTCTCTCTGTTCCTGCAGCTCCGTTTTTCTACTGTATGGGTTTCCATGTGCTTGTAGAGGTTTGCTGTGTTTTTACTGTATTTAACAGCCCCGTTGCGATCTATCCAGCTCGCTGTCGTTCCATTTTCTGCAATAAAATAAAGCCAAACAGCTTCTCTTCGTCATTTCGATACTCCGGCATCTCGAGGAGAGGAGAGCGCTGAGTGCGTGGGCCAGGCTGAGCCGACCTACAAGGCTGTTTGGCCGGCGATGCTGAGCCATTTGATGGTGCAACAACTAAAGACAAGAGGGGGGAGAGCGCTGCTCCCTGCTCTGTGACAGCGCAGAATACTCCAGACTTTTATTAATCCGTTTGCGCAGCAGTGAGTGCGTGCGGGAGAGGGGAAAAAAAAAGCTTAGGTATCGATCTTTTTACACGAGTATTGTTCAATATCAATACCAGTGTTGGTATCGATAATATCGATATTGGTATCGATCCGCCCACCTCTACTCCAGACCGTGGAGACCTCCAGTGTCGAGCGCTTCAGCCGCCGCCTGCTGCTCGCGTGCTGCAGCAGGTATGAACACAAACAGTCCTGACGCTGACGCATGCGTCCACAGCAAATATATTCCAGACTACTGTGGTGATATCGAACTAATGAGCTGCAGCGGGTTGTTCGTTCTCACGTCGAGGTTCTCCTGAGGAAATGGTCACTCCATTAGTTTGACCACTGATATGACATCATCAGATGGGAGCCCCAACATTGAAGCAGCATTACTGCCTTCATTTGCTCTGTGACTGTAAATAATTTCAGTTATGACTGTTTAAGCTGGGCTGTTATTTGTGCCACTGGCTCAGATTATTTTGTTTGTCCTGATTAAGCCTGAATGCTCATTAGAGGTTATTGATGTTTAACCTTTTCATCTCAGTTCAGGACAAAACATGAAAACAAAAATCCTTTTTATGATACTCAGTAAACTGTATAAATACAGGTAAACCAGCTATTTAAATAGACATATTTGCTTCCTCACATGATCGGATCGGTGATCAGCCCCAAAAGTCCTGATCGTGTAAAGCCTAACTGGAACACTGTTCAATCATTTTCCAGGTTTTCCAGGACGTGTGGGAACCCTGAGAAGCTTAGAAAGCACAATCAAGAATAAATCATATTCAAGCATAATCAAAACAGCGTGCAATAATCATGAGGAAATCCTAGAAAATAACTAAATTAGATCATAATTTTCACGTTCTAGGAAATAAAGAGTCTGGATGATGAATCCCGGCGTGTTGACAGTGAAGCCTCTGAGTTATGAAGTCAGGCCGAGTCACGTAGACTGCAGCTGAATACGTTTGGCACGAGTCATGAGATGACGGGTCACTGCGAGGCACGCTCATCACAATCACGACTTTAATTATTGCGACAGGCTGTCAGGCAAATTAGCCTGATTGAGACGACGTGGAGCTTTCTGTCGGCTTTGAATCCCGTCTGATGATCGATCACCAGCATTCTGCTTCGCCTCCGATTAGGAGCGAGTGAGGAATGTTCGGGAAGGCAGATCATTTATGCAAACACATCAGTGTGAGTCTTAGTATCATCCAGAGCTGAACTCATCCTGGTCCCATCGTTCGTGAGTCCTGGTTCTTCCCGGGTCCAGTCCGAACAACACAGTCCAACCAGAGAGGAGAGTAACAGCAGCAATGTCAGCCTGCTGGCATCAGAGATGAGAGCTGAGACCGTTTCACGTCCTCACTGAGGCGGAGACCCCAGCAAGTCCAGTTTTAGAAGTCAGTTATATGTGGAAAATACAAACCACCCCCAGCCCCCCTCCAACCAGGTTCACACCGGAAGCAAATATATTTATGCGCACGTCAAAATGACATGTAAAGTCAATGTACAGACACGAAAAGACGCACGTTTGACGCGCGGGTCACCTGTAGGGGGCAGTAATGCAACATCAGAGATGATCGTTGACTTCAGGAAGAACTGGACTCATTTATTTTCTGTAACTTCTATAACTCAGCATTGCTAGCTTCATGGATAATCTTTCACCTGATCTAGTCAAAGTTCTCTGTTTCATGTTCATCAGCCACGAACTCAGCAGGAGGACGGACGGAGCTGCTCAGAGCTGAACGAGCTTCTGTATGTGCACCATCAACCTATGTCTGTTTGGTTTTTCCTGCTTTTTCTTCTCTTTTCTCATCAACGTGCAGAAAACTCGTCCTCATCAGATAAACCTGCTCTCACCAGTTTAATAGTTACAGTCCACCTCGTCCCTTTTCTCTTTTTCAAATCAATAAATCTCAATAATTCATTTAATAAATCTCCCACAGATATTTTTTGTGTGAATTCTTCTGCCCCTTTTTCAAGGAAAAACTGAAATGACTAAATCTCTCAAGATTTTGTTTTAGGTCTAGATGATAAAAATAAAAGTGAAACATAAGACAGAGAAGTAATAAATAGAAAATTATACAGCAGTTTTAGTCAAAGCCAATAAGAAAAAAATGCCCCAGCTATTGAAAATCAATGTTGTTACATAATGTAAGAGTAAATATCTAGTGTACAACTGCTGCTCATCCTCATCCACAGATCCAGCAGGAGCTCCCTTCTTCCTCATTTAATGAGATAAACTTTATTTTCTGTCACAGGGTGACAAACTTGTGTATTTGTCTTGATTGTCTCATCTTTTTTTCCTTCACTTTGTGATATAATATGTATAAACGACACCACAAACTTCCAGAAAGACGTTATTATTTACAACTCTGATCCTCTTTCTCACCACTGCACAACTTCACACGCTGGTGTCTTTACCGTAATGTGCTGCATATCAGCGCAAAGCTGAGCTTCTCCGCTTTCAGAAGCTGCTGAAGTTACGTCAATTACGCAATGCTACAACCCCCTACTAGGCCCAGGGGAAAAAGGGGGTGGCAACACAAACTGGCAGAGACAACCAAGTAAAATTACAATGATTTATTTACAAATCAGTCTCTGAATCAAGACATGACACCTGGGGCCTTGACGCGGTTACGCCCGGTTTCTGGGTTGTTCGCATTGCGGTTTGATCGGTTTGAGTGGTTTTGGTTCCCAGGGTTTTTTTGTGGAATAAAAAGGGGGTTGGAGTTGTGAGATGGAGGAGAGCGATTTATGGAGGAGAGACGATGTTTGTTGTGATTAGGATATCGCCTGATGTCACGATTTTTAGGAATGATAATAAATGGTTTTGTGAGAAAGTGGAGAGCAGGATTTGCTGGTGTAATGCGAGAAGTCCGTGCGATTGTACAATATGGAACAATATCGGACTTGATAATTAGTGTTCATCACACTACAGCGTTCTCAGTATATTTGTTTTTGTGATTGGATTTTTGTATTGTTGCGGGTCCTTCATGCCGGATGGGTGGATGTGCGTCCATAATTATGTTTTTTGTGTGCTTTTAATTTTTGTGGAGCGCAAGACGATATGGGAACAAGTAAAGAGAAATACAAATATATATCACCGGCCATTGACGAGATTTTGCTGCCACACTCTTTATGAATGAATGGATTTATTTAATATTTGTGCAGCCCAAGGGGAAAAGCGGGTATTACATGACATGTTTTTGCATACGTTTTCAGTGTCGCCAACGGTGTGCATCAAACTACCAGTGAATGAATGAATGAATAAATAAATGAATGACGTTTTACTGAGTGGGACCGTGAGCATAATTCGGCCACAAAAAATAAGCTTTTCAGCTACATCAGTACAGCACTAATTTTTTTTTTCACTCGAGGTGAGGCGTTGGTCTATATCAAAATTAATTCAATTAGTCTAACATTAATAAAACCTCAGTGTGATGAAGAGCATCTGTGGTGTTGTCGGTGTCCGGCTGCGATGCGTTACATTAGTGATGTACGGCTCTAACAGCTGACAGATGTAACGGAGTCCAGCAGAGGAAAACCTACATCTTTCATATAAAGTGTCATGTGGCAAATCAAAAGGGTTGCACCATCTCTGAATATTCTCTCTTCTAAGAACTCCTCTCACAATCTGCGCACCGGCATCGACAGGATTTCTAAAATGGGCAGGCCATTTTCCAAGAGTGCTGATTGGTCAGGGAGTGGTGCTTTCATAGTCGGAGATCTCTTATCCAGAACTTAACCTGGTCCAGACCAGGTTAGGCGTTCAGCATAAGTTACCGGGGAGATATAACCCGATCAGAAGTGAACCAGCGTCATAGGACGAAAACCCAGGGTTAACCCTGAAGTTACCTCGATAAGAGAAAATCCGGCTTCGTCGTATAGGCCCCTGGCCAAGGTGACAACAAACAAAACAGGGATACAACACAAAGATTTCCCTGTGACAGGAACTAACTAACAGCCAACACTGGCACTCAACAAAACACAGTTCAAAAGGGTCTGTAAAGCTACAGCAAACCCAAATGAAAAATCACTGCCAAAGGCTCTGTAAATCTACAGCAAAATACAAAAACTCAACTATCAAAACCAACCAGTATTAGAATCACCACCATTCAGTCCCAAATGGAAACTGTGCACCAATTGCACAGCTGCCCAGAACATTCTTTTTGGGGTTTTTGGGTTTGCTCCCATTGGGAGATTCCGCACTCCTGGGATGGACGAGAGTTGGAGTTAGGTTTTTCTAGATTTATTAGGGTTAATAATATTGCTTTTTGTTGTTTTTGACATCCACATTTCTATATTCTTTTGTTAATCTTTGAATTTTATTTCTTTTTCCTAAACCTGTGTTTGAAGGAACACAAATAAATTCCGCAGGATCCCCCCTCCTCCCCTTTAAGAGATTCCCCAATGTAAATCACTTTTCCTTTCCACCGCCGCTTTCAGCACTCTTTCTCCTCCTCATATCTCCCACACTCCATTGCATGCTGCACCGATTCGGTTACCCCACACTGTTCACATTTCCCATCTGCGTGCTTGCCAATTTTGTGTATGTCCCATTCAATCCTGTTGTCCAATCCTCACCGCGTCCACACCACCACCTCCCTCCGGTTTCTCCCAAGCCTCCTTCCCTCCCAACCTGTCTCTGTCTGCATAGGTATTACCTGTTTTGGAGCTCCCAATATTCCTGCCACCACCGGTGTTATGTGTTTTATGAGTGCTTTCCCTTCCGCCTTGCCTAATTGGACTTCCCATCCACCACTTGAGACCGTAAGATTGTTTTGCTAATTGTCACATCCTCATTCCCTCCATTCCAACATGCGCGGGGACCCAGAAACTCATCCCCCATTCCTCGAATGTATATAGGATATAATGAATTAAATCAGCTCCTGCTTGAAGATTAATGTTTGAATGTTGTGGGGCCGCCAACTATCAGACGCAATCACTGCTTTTCCATCCCATTTCCACTTCCACTGCAGAGCTACTGTTCGTATCAACTCACAGTACACTGATAGGTAGTCATTTTTTTTTTTTTTTCCGAAGGGATATACAGCTGCCCCAGTCCGACCTGCCAGAATGGTCTCAGGTCTTTAATAGGGCTGAGTAGGTGGCAATTACTGGGGAGACGGAGCAGCAGGCGACCAACTAGAGGAGCACATAGGAGGGCGGGAGAGGAGAGGATGAGTCGGCCAATCCCTGCAAGCAATGGCACAGCCACATTTGCATGGCCGAGGCCAACAGGCCCTGGGCCATGGGGTTGAGAGTTCAGTTTTTAGAACATTAGCTAACGTACCTTATATTTTTGCAGAGTTCAGTTTAAGGCGTGTACGGGCGGCCAGACCAAGAGGTGGGGGGGGGGGGCGCTTTCATGAGTTCTCCACCAGTCGACCAGTCTAGTTACAGACCAAACTCCACTGAGAGAGCCGCTGCTCTGTAGTATTCCTGGTCGGTTAGTCCTCGGGGGCCCCTACTGGCTGGAGGACCGATGCATTTTACGTATTCCTGCCAAGTACCCCCACCTGCGGCTTGCAGGAGACGGATATTCGGCGGAGCTGGACATCCGATGGGCGTTATCAGTTTCTGAGGTTAGGGTTAGGGCCGGTTAGGGCTTAGGGATAAGGGGAAGGGTTTTAATGGACGGCTTAAAACGGTAATGTGGGTGGAGTCGGACATCCGACCCCGCCTAATGTCCGACTCCGCCTAATGTCCGACCCGGCCTAATGTCCGACCCCGCCTAATGTCCGACCCCGCCTAATGTCTGACCCCGCCTAATGTCCGACTCCGCCTCGTCCTCTAAGCCGCAGGCGGGACCTTCTCATTCCTGCCAAGCGGAGCCTCTGATCCGATTCTGTTCTTTCCTCACGTGGGCCCCACGTGGGCCCCTGGGCCTGTGCCCAGGCCTTGCATGTCCTCATAAACTGGATACTTCTGAGACTCTGCACAGATTCCTGTTGTATTATTTTTTTATATTTATCATACTTATTTTAAATTAGGGGAGAGTGGGTAATGTGAGACACCCACTATTTCTCAGCAAATAAACACATTTGTGTTCAGGCGACCAGTATGTTTTCAAGCCCCTCCCATCACCCACTTACCAGAGAGGAGAAGTTGTGCTAGTGCTGTGTTAAGTATGTTTTTTTCACAAAAATGTGTTTTTGCATGTAAAAGTAAATTTTCCTGCCGTGAACTTTATCAGTTGTGTCAAAGCAAATTGATTCAGGTAGAAAAACTTCTATCAGGCATGTTGATGAACCTCTAACATGTAAAACATGATCTTGATGCTGGTTAAAGATTAGCTGGAATTGCAGATATGTTGTTTTTTCTAAAAAAAAAAAAAAAAAAAAAAAGTGTCTGTGGGGTAAAGTGAGACAAATGCTGTGGGGTAAAGTGAGACACTGTCTTGAAGCACGAAGCACCAGTTTAGTTTAGTCTTAAACATGTTTTAGTGTAATATTACGTTACATATGTTTTATTTTAGAGTCCCAGGCTCTTCTAACAGGTTCTGATGGTTCCATGCTCTGACCCAGAGGCTGTGTACTAGCTGGTTCTGATTGGCCTTTGTCCTGGCCCCACACTGTGAATGTGAATTTAAACATTTTTACTTAAATTATGTGACATTTCTTTTACTTTTAAAGTACTTTGGATTTGGGCTGCCACAAACTATTATTGATAATCGAATAGTCACCGATTATTTTGGTGATTAGTTGAATAATCGGATGGTACACAAATAGCAGTATATTTACAGAACCAGTCAAAAGTTTGGAAACTTTCTCAATAAATCTAATGGAAAAACGTGTCCAAACTTTTGACTGGCGGTGTTTAATGTAAATATACAAGTCTAGAAGCTGAGCAGACAGAAAAACGAGGCAGCAGAAGGTACAGTGGTAATTTTGAGAGGAAAAACAAAGCTTATAAACAATAAACGATCAGTCAATTATAAAATTAGTCACCAACTATTTTGATGTCGACGATGAGTTGATCAGTCGATGTATCATGGCAGCCCTACTTTGGATAAATTTCAAGTGTATGAAAAATTTGCTTATTTGACCAAAATCCCCATGATTCTGTTCCTTTCTGACAGTAGTTTTGGAACATGTGGTTGTCAGTCCAGCTGTAATTGTTAAAAATGGTTGTTATGGTAGTTTTAAAGTGGAAAATGTAAGAGGATCAGTTTACCCACTAACTGGTTCACTTTACCCCACTGATTTTTCGTGTTTGTCTCACTTTACCCCGAGGCTGGGGTAAAGTGAGACACAAGACCACTTTTTTTTTAAATAATCATATTTTCATTGCCCTTTGTCCTAGAAACATTCTGATAATTTCCATAACAGGTAAACATCCTGAATTAACGGGAAATGTGAAAATTTTGTTGATATATCATTTTATCTTGGCAAGAGGGGAGCAAATGTAAAAACTGTATCACATGACCCCGCTCTCCCCTATTTTAGTTTATTCTGTCCTCCTCATATCTCCATCTTCATCTGGTGTCGTCTTTCGTTCTGCGCTGTCGTCTGTCACAACTCTCCACGCTGCAAACCTCCAAACACGCAAAACCCCATGACTACAGGGGCGTTTCCAACACGTTAGCTTTTGTCATTTGTGTCATCATTCTTGGTAAATCACTTGCAAACCGTGGTTCAGCCCCTCACGCAAAATTCCAGGTTACGTGGGAAAATGACGACACGCAAATCTGGATCTTGATGAATTCGGCCCTGTGAGTCAATGACGAAGCGCTATTTCTGGTATCTTACAGGAAGCTGATGCATAATCGTTTCTACATTCGTTAGCTCAGGTACAAGGTGGATAAAACATTTCTAAATGTACTTGCATTGTTTTGTGACTGTTTTTTAAAGACGTCGGACTTTTTCAAACCATATTTTGTCATTTTAGTTTTCTCAGAAGTGATGTGGAAATGTCGTCTCGTCTCGTGAGTTGAGTGTATTGTCACGCCATTATTTAATCAGCAATGTCTGAAGGGACCGGGCTACGTCTGTGAAGGAGAAGGTCCAGAGGATGAGGAGGGCTGAGTGATGAAGGCTGAGCAGACTAAAACAAAGACTCCAGGGTCCCCACGCATCCTGGAAAACCTGGAAAATGATTGAACTTTTTTCTAGTCATGGAAAACACATGGAAAATGAGAAAAAAAGTAAAATGTCCTTGAAAAGCTTGAGTTGTCCTGGAATCGCCCCTACGTTGCCGTTTTGTCGTTGCTTCATCATCGTTTCGTCTTCGCTGCATCGGCGCTTCCTTGCCGGTTCATCCCCGTTTTGTTGTCGTTCATTTCGTCTTCGCTACGTCGCGCTTTCGTCGCCTTGGTCATCGTTTTCATCACTGTTTAATTGCAGCTTTATCTCTGCTTCGCCTCTGTTTTGTCTCTGCTTCATCGCTGCTTCGTCTTTTCTTCGTCTTGACTTCATTGCTGTAAAAATATAGAAGCTAGAACACGTCTCCAAAAGCTTGTGGTGGAAGTTAGTCTCTGTTGTGTTAACTTGACACGTACTGTAGCAGCTGGAAAAGTCCTGGAAAAGTCCTGGAAAAAAACTTCTAGAAAAGAGTGGGAACCCTGAAAGACTCAGAGGGAGTCAAAGCAAAGTTTGGATGATTTTCCGGTCGCATTCCAGCGACCCTGAACGTCACGTTGAGAGTGTCCTCCAGCTTTATGCCTCCATGTTTCCACCCACACTCGAGGCTGGGAAGCTTTTCAGCGTTTCTTTCCTGCTGCAGTGATGTGTCCCACTGCTGTGTGCAGCAACGCTGCATGCGTACGAGTGTGTGTGTGTGTGTGTGTGAGGTGAATCTGTGTGTTGCCATCTCAACAGCCCATTTACCTGAAATTGTTTGTCATCTCTGATGTTGTTTGGTTCAAGGATAGCGGCTCATACCCTGCAGGGGCCGTTTTAGCAGGAAAACAGAACAAATAAAGCCGAGCTGCTTTCAGACGCATCACTTTTACGGCGTCTCTGCTTCACTGGACGGAGCGAAGAGGAGGCTGACAGCAGAGATGGATGGCGAGGATACATGTGAACCCTTGAGCATCTCCGGGATTACGCATCACGGCCGGATGAGTCCTAAAGTCACCTTGGTCTTTTAGTCTTTGTTCCAAACTCTAAATGCAGCAGATTTGACACCACCTGGCCGAGATGTCACGTCCCGGGAGAAAGCCACGTGTCTGGGGTCAGGTCAGGGTTCACCACCCAGTTACCTGGAAGAAGGAGCAGAGTTTCTACTGATCTCTGTTCTAGATTAAGATTCCTGAAGGCACGGACACGTTCCAAGAATTCATCGTGTTCCAACAAAGTGGTCCAGGGAGCGTTGGACTGGCCGGCAGAAACCAGAGCTCCAGCCAGAATACTGACAGTAGCTGGGTTTCCATCACACCGGGGATTTAGCAAAAGCTTTAAGGAATATTCACCCACGGAATGATGCTCCTTCATCTTCTCCTCTTCCTCATGCTGAGCAAGATTCTGGAGCACTTTTTAATATCTCAAATGCAGCCGGAGATCGGGGGGTTCAGTATCCGCCGACTTTCATATAATGGAGGTGACTGACCCTCCAAACAAAAAGGTCCATAAAAGTCCAAAAAACTTGTCAATATTCCTCCATACTGCTCGTCCAATGTAATCCAAGTGTCCTGAGTGGGAAGCATCCAGAATTTACTGGAAACCATCATTTAGTAGATTTTTAGAGCCTAAACAGTAGAACATCGTATTTCCCTGATGTGCGTCCATGACGACACATGGTGAGATCGTTTTTTTTTCTTTTTTCTTTTTTCTTTCTTTCTTTCTTTCTGAATCTATGGCAGATGAGATCGCGCTCTTTCTTTCTTTCTTTCTTTCTTTCTTTCTTTCTTTCTTTCTTTCTTTTTAAATCAATATCAACCCCTCTTGTGTTTGTTCACAACTCGGTCGCTCTTAGCATAATGTTAACGTTGAATTTCTTCTTCTACGCTCGCATTACCAGCAGAGTAGGTGCTGCACACCACTGTGTCCATAGTGTTGTGAACTGGCATGGACGCACATCAGGGAAGTACGAAGTTCTGCAGTTTAGTCTATAAAAATCTACTAAATGATGGTTTCCAGTAAATTCTGGACGCTACCCACTCAGGACACTTGGATTACATTGGACGAGCAGTATGGAGGAATATTGACAAGTTTTTGTGGACTTTAATGGACCTTTTTGCTTCAGTTGCTGGTGAACTCCATTAAAGTATATGAAAAACATTACAATAACAAGCAATAAAGACTCCCCACACACCCAGCATTACACTGAACACAAGACATGACTCCAGTAAAGTTGCCCAGAGAAATAAAAACTACAGCAACTCCTGCTCACAGACAGCAGGGATGTATACAGGTGTGTGAAAAAGTGTTTACCCCCTTCCTGATTGATTTCTCACTTTTTTACATGTCACATTTCTTTTTTTTTTTTTTTTTTTACTTGTCCTGTCCTGTTGACAGAGCGGTAAAGTCCGTCCGCTCTTTAAACAGACTCGTCTTTTCAAACATGCCGCTTCATTGCGGACTTATCGTGCTTTCAGACATCAGGAAATCTTGCGGAAAAGTCAGCACAGCCCCGCTCTCCCTTCAACTCTGTCCAGAACATTTTCTTGTGCTTTCAGCCAAAACGACGTGCCACAACATTTCCGCTCTTGTGACATGTAGACCAGCCGGTACATGTCCGCTACATCTCTGAGGTAAAAGACCGGTACGCATGTCTGAATGCAGCGTTATAAAGGACAGAGCCCGCAATATTACCGCTTTCTAGTGCAAGTCTGAAAGGGGCATAACACTGAATTCCAATTCAGCCTTTGCCTGGGTCTGCGTTTGTGATTGGTTTGGATGAAGGAGTGACTGTAGTATCATGCTACCTGATAGGCTACTGCAGAAAACTGTGCTTCTATATTGAACTTTTATTGACCCTCTTTTTTTATATTGAAAAAACCTCAATCAATCAATCGATATATATTGATATTGAATTATCGTCCAGCACTAGGCTAACCCAATTCTTGGTGGGGCTATAGCCCAACCAAGCCCTACCCCTGGAGCCGCCTATGCCAGTGCCCATGTCCCCCCCTCCAAACCCAAGCCTGCACCCCCACCCAGGCCGCGACACGCACAATCCCCCAACCCCGCCAGAGCCACCACCCACCCACCCACATCCCCCCCCCACCCACCCAGCCGCCCCGCATCCGATCCCCCCACAGATCAACCCCCGCTCCCCACCCAAACCCCCCCAACCCGACACACACAAACCCCACCAATGCACCACCACCCCCACACCCAAACACCCATCCCCCATGCACCCCCACCCACCCTCCCATCTCCACACACCCCCACAGGCAACCCACACACACACACACCCGCATTCACGCCCCCCCTCCAGTCACACACCCACCCACACACATCAAGGACGGGGACCACGGGGCCACCAGCCCCCCCCCCCCCCCCCCCCCCACGCCACAAGTCCACCCCCCCCCCAGCCCCCGGACCACGCGAGACCAACCCGCACGAGACCACCCGCGCAGGCCAGCCCCAACTGACACAGCGGCCGGGCAGGACAGGCACCCGGCGTGGAAAAGACCCGGCCACCCCGCAACCCCCCACCTCCACACACTAGAGTTGAACGATATGGCCAAAACCCCACACCCCGACATTCACGCCAGACACCTCAACATCGACACGACACGACACGGCCACGGGTCCGCCGAAAACCAAGCACCCTGGTGGAAAGCGCAGCTCCGTCCGCGACCCCCAGAGCCCCACACGCAGGACAAGCACAGGGGAAATCCACATCCCCTACATAGCCGCTCCCGCGACACCAACATCCCGAAAGTCCACATCCCGACACAGACACGACAACGATACATCCCCCAGCCCCACCACACACACCCCCCCCACCGGCACACACACCCGCACGCACACAGCAGAGGCGCCCCGGCCCCCGGCGCAGTGACTAGACGTCACCAGGTCGTGAGGACCGGCCAAAACCAGAGGAGGTACGTCCCGCCGGCCCGCCCCACCCCAGCGCCAAGCCGGGTCCCCCGGCCCCGGAGGCAGGGGCCACCCCCGAGCACCGGGGCCCAGGACCCCCCCCCCCCCGCCCCGGGACGGCCCCGGCCACCCGGCGCCGGCCGACAGCAACCGGCCAGGGCCCCACCAGCGACCCGCCCACCGCCGCAGAGCAGCCCCAACCGCTGACCCCCATGCCCCCCATCAGGCTGGATACAGCCCCGCCCCAGCGGCGAGGCAGCCCAGACCCCCCCCCAAGTCAACCGCCAGGGATCCATAGCCATCAAGCACTCGCCAGCACCCAACCTCCACATCGCCGAGGCCGCTCTCCTACACCAACGTTAAGTGATGGAGCTAATCACAGGGGACCAGAGGGAGTGGAATTCATCTAACTGGTTCTTAGAGGAGGCAGACATCATCTCAATACTGATATGGTCTACTAAGAAATTCCAAAACTGGCTAATGCTCAGATTATTTTTGGATTTCCAGTTTACCAAGATAGTTTTCTTTGCAATACATAATACAGTAAGTATCATATGTGCATAGTTGGTTACCGTGTTGATCTCATCCAAGTCCCCCAGTAAACACAGTGTGGGGCTTGCAGGAAAGTTACACCTGAGCCACGTTGACAGGTCATCACATACCTGAAGCCAAAACCTCTGGACAGGTGGACAGGTGGACAAGACCACAAGGCGTGAAGATAATTGCCTGTTGTATTCTCATTGCAGTGTAAACAAATATTTGAAGGTGACAGACCCATCTTGAACATCCTCTGTCCAGTGTAATGTACTCTGGAAACCTTGAATTGTATCAACTGCATATTTGAGTTTTTAGTCATTAGGAACGTGCTTAAACATATCTGTGTCCATGTGTTTTGGTTAAGGGTTCTGGACAAGTCAGCCTCCCACTTCAAAGTTGGAAGGGAAATTGAATCATCCAGTTTTAATAATAATCTATATATTTTCGACAGTAGTTTGGGGATAGAGAGATTCAGGAATTCTGCTACCCTGACCGGAGTCTGCAAGATCAGTTGGTTAGAGGTATATTTTTTGCTTAATATAGATTTAAGTTGATGGTATTCTAAGAATTTAGTACTGCTGATCCCGTATTGCAAGGTGAGTGTATTAAATGACAGGAATTTTCCATTTTTCAATGATATGTTGTAATTGTTTTACTCCTTTATCCTTCCAATGCACATAATTAATCATTTTCTTGTTTTGTAGAATATCCAGGTTATTCCAGATGGGTGTGAGTTCACATGGAATAATAGAAGACTTCGGTCAATTTCAGGAATTCCCACCATGCTTTCAGAGTAGAGCAGATGTTGATACTTTTAAAGCATTTATGAGATCTGACTGCTGAACTGATGAACGGCAAATCAGAGACATCCAGATCCTCACATAATGCTTGTTCTATGTCTAGCCACGGTTCATCTAGATGGGTAGGTTTCAGCCATTTGGGAATAAATAGTAGCTTATTTGCTAGGAAATGATAATTGAAATTGGGTGAGTCTAACCCTCCCCGGTCTTTTACCTGTTGTAAGGTTTTTAAACTGATACGTGATGGCTTGTTTTTCAAAGGAATTTGGAAATGTGAGAGTCCAGTGACTAAAACCAACTGGAGGAAGGTTTGGTGGGTATCATTGAGAACAAGTAGTTGATTTTCGGTAGAACCATCATTTTGATGGTAGCAACTCTCCCCATTAGTGATATGGGTAAGTGCTTCCATCGTGTGAGATCTTCCTCTATTGACTTTAATAGCTGGACATAATTTAACTTTATTAACTCTGAAAGTTGTGGAGAAATATTTATTCCTAAATATCTGATATTACCAGACTGTATTGTGGTGTTAGGAATGTTTTGTAAAGTACAATTAACAGATAAAGCTGTAGTCTTGGTCCAGCTAATAGAGTACTCAGATATCATTGAAAATTTATTGATCAATGTGATTGTCTGGGAGAGAGATGTTGATGAGTTCTGGAGGAAAAGCAGTATGTCGTCTGCATAAAGACTTATTTTATGTTCTAGATTTTTGCCGGGGATCCCTTTAATATCTCTGTCCTGTCTTATAGCTGCTGCTAGTGGTTCAATGAAAATGGCAAAAAGTGAAGGGGAGAGCGGGCAGCCCTGCCTGGTGCCTCGCTGTAAACAGAAACTTGGAGAAGTTTGGTCATTGGTCCTCACACATGCATTAGGGTTGTTATAAAGTATTTTTATCCAGTCTATGAAATAAGGACCAAAACCAAATTTATTTAATGTTGCAAACAGGAATTTCCAGTTAACACGATCGAAGGCTTTTTCTGCATCTACCGAGATGATAGTGGATTCGAGATTATGAATGGTAGCATAGTCTATTAGATTAATCAGCCTGCGTGTGTTAGTAGAAGAATGTCGACCTTTAATAAAACCAGTTTGATCAGGATGTATTATCAGAGGAGTTATTTTTTCTATCCTTTTAGCGAGTGCTTTGCTGATTATCTTAAGATCTACATTTATTAATGAGATTGGCCGATAACTAGCTGGGAGTGTCGGGTCTTTACCTGGTTTTAATAATACGGTGATATTTGCTGAATTCATATTTGGTGGTACTTCTGTTTCTCTTTTATTTCTAGGATCATTTTATAAAAGTAGGAGCCAGAATTGTCCAGAGCTCTTTGTAAAATTCGACCGGATATCCATCTGGGCCTGGGGCTTTATTATTGGGCATATGTTGCAGAGCGTCATGTAATTCACTTATTGAGAGGGGTGAATCTAAAACCGTAATATTTTCCTGTTGTAGTTTTGGAAGAATGATACTATTAAGAAATTGATTAATATCATCATCTGTGGGGTTTATTTGTGAGTTATATAGTGTTCTGTAGAAGTTTCTAAAAATGTTATTTATCTGGTCAGGATCATGGCTGATACTTCCTTCTGAGTCTTTAACGGAGGAGATTGTTGCTTTTTCCTTATTTATTTTTAACTGATTAGCTAGAAGCTTGCCAGACTTGTTACCATGGTCGAAGTTTTCTAAACGAAGTCTTTGAACTAAGAATTGTGTTTTTTGGTCTATTATTTTGTTTAACTCGAGCTTGAATTTCCTTATATCATTCAGCATGTGTTCCTCCGGGGAGACCTGGTAGGCGTCTTCTAGTGATTTAATTCTAACTTCTAATTCTGAGATTCTTGCAGCTTCCTTTTTTTTATGGGAAGAGTAGGAAATTATTTTCCCTCGCATTACTGCTTTACCTGCTTCCCAAAGGACACATGCTGGAGTTTCTGGTACATCGTTGTTCTCTAGATAAATGGACCATTCTCTTTTAAAATAGCTGATAAACTCAGGATCTTTCAGTAATGATGTATTAAATCTCCAACTCCTAGTTGCTGGTTTCATAGTTTTATTTCTCAGAGTTAATGATACTGGTGCGTGATCACTGATGGTTATTGGGTGGATTTCTATTTCTGAGATTTCACTCATCAGTGAGCTGCTGGTTAAGAAGTAATCTAATCTAGAGTAGGAATGGTGAACTGAGGAGAAGAAGGTATATTGTCTCGTGGTGGGGTGATGAGATCTCCATGCATCACAAAGGCCGAAATCCTTCATGTACTGCTTAACAATATCTGATGAGTGCCATATTTTGTTATGTCCTGCTGTACTGAGCCTGTCCATACCTGGATCACATACCATGTTGAAGTCTCCGCCCAATAATACCGCCCTGTCAGAGTAGTTATGCAAAGCAGAGAAAAATGAGTCAAAGAATAATGGGTCATCTACGTTTGGTCCATATATATTTGCAATGCATACCTTAAGATTCTGAACAGTTAATGTGACTATTATAAATCTGCCTTCTGGATCTCTGATTACATCATCAATGTCAAATTTTAACCTGCTATTAATCAGAATTGCTACACCTCTCTGTCTAGAATTATAACCAGCTGAATACACGTGTGGAAACTGTCTTGTCTGAAGGAGATCGACTGAGGAATTTGATAAATGTGTTTCCTGAAGTAAGACAATGTCTGCCTGAAGATCTTTTAGCCGGTTAAAAATTTTTAATCTCTTATCCCCTGTGCGAGCTCCGCGTACATTCCAGGTGATTATTTTCATTCAACCAACGCTGAAATGAGTGCTACATGCATATTAATAAAGCCGTGCATCTGTTCGCGTATTTCTGCCGTAAGTATGAATAGTAAGCTGCAGGCTGAACCAGTCTGTCTGTGTGTGCATCGCGCTGTTTCTTCCTGCAGTGTGTGTGTGCGTGCGCCCGTCTGTGTGTGCCTCACGCTGCGTGTGCTGGAGTTTCTACACCCGTAGTGTTCACGTTTGTAAAGTCGCGAGTGAAATGACAGTTCACTGTGTGGGAGTGAGAGAAAAAGAGAGAGGGGGGGAAAGGAATGAAAAGTGAAAAAGGGAAGAAAAAGTGTGACAAAAAACCAGAGGTTTAAAAAGTGCATCCGTGTTGTGAGCCGTGAAGTCGAAACGGTAGTGAGATTAGTAATTATGATCATAACAGATAATAATTCATCTAATCAGAGTTAGGAGGATATGAAACTGAACTGTACCTGACATCAGAAGAGCCACGGGGTGATGTTTGGGTCCCGATAAAGATGTCCGTTAATAAATAATTTATCCACCGCGATGACCGCTCGGGATCCCTCCGTAATGGCTTTTTTCCTGACATGTCACACTTAAATGTTTCAGATCATCAGACACCTTTAAATATCAGACAAAGATAACACAAGTAAACAGAAAATGCAGTTTTTGAATGAATGTTTTTATTAGTGAGGGGGGAAAAAATCCAAACCTCCATGTCCCTGTGTGAAAAAGTGATCTTCCCCTAAACCTAATAACTGGTTGTTCCACCTTAGCAGCAACAACTGCATCAAGCGTTTGTGATAACTGGCAGTGAGTCTTCTACAGCGCTGTGGAGGAATTTTGTTCCACTCATCTTTGCAGAATTGTTGTAATTCAGCCACATTGGAGGATTTTCCAGCATTAACCGCCTTTTTAAGGTCATGCCACAGCATCTCAATGGGATTCAGGTGGGGACTTTGACTAGGCCATTCCAAAGTCTTCATTTTGTTGTTCTTAAGCGATTCAGAGGTGGACTTGCTGGTGTGTTCTGGATCATTGTTCTGCTGCAGAACCCAAGTGCGCTTCAGCTTGAGGTCACCAACAGATGGCCGGACATTCTCCTTCAGGATTTTTTGGTAGAGGCAGAATTCATGGTTCCATTTACCACAGCAAGTCTTCCAGGTTCTGAAGCAGCAAAACAGCCCCAGACCATCACACTACCACCACCATATTTTACTGTTGCTGTGATGTTCCTTTTCTGAAATGCCGTGTTACTTTTACGCCAGATGTAATGGGACCTACACCTTCCAGAAAGTTCCACTTTTGTCTCGTCAGTCCACAGAGTATTTTCCCAAAAGTCTTGGGGATCATCAAGATGCTTTCTGGCTAAACTGAGACGAGCCTTTATGTTCTTTTTGCTCAGCAGTGGTTTTGGTCTTGGAACTCTGCCATGCAGCCATTTTTGCCCCCCCAGTCTCTTTCTGATGGTGGAGTCATGAACACTGACCTTCATTGAGGCAAGTGAGGCCTGCAGTTCTTGGATGTTGTTCTGGGGTCTTTTGTGACCTCTTGGATGAGTCGTCGCTGTGCTCTTGGGGTCATTTTGGTCGGCCGGCCCCTCATGGGAAGGTTCACCACTGTTCCATGTTTTCACCATTTGTGGATAATGGTTCTCACTGTGGTTCTCTGGAGTCCCAAAGCTTTAGAAATGGCTTTGGAACCTTTTCCAGACTGAAAGATCTCAATGACTTTGTTTCTCATTCGTTCCTGAATTTCATTGGATGGCAGCATGATGTCTAGCTTTTGAGGATCTTTTGGTCTACTTCGATAGCCCGTTTGCAAGTGAACCGAGACCCCCGGCTTTCAGGCGGACCAGAGTCACTTCTTTGGTGCAACAGACTATGGTTGATGTTCAGACTGCACCAAACCAAGCGGACTATCCAAGGAATCGGACCACGGTCCGTTTACGACGGACCAAACAGCCAGAGTGTGAACGCACGCTTAAACTATGAGATCTGCAGATTTGCCCAGTTCAAGCCCATGCTCATCCAAACACGTACAGGCTATGTGGGAGAACACAGGTGGGGCCACCATGGAAACCGTGGACAAACCCACTTGGGTCCCTCTTATGCGGCCAGAATTTAACCCTTATGGGCCCCACATGGAAATGCTGGCTGGGATGCCACATGCACCCAAACATTTACCATGAGACACATGAAAATATGCGCTGGGGCAATGCCTTTGGTTTAGTCATCATCATTTGTTCATTAGTACTTTAAAAAAATAGTACCATTAGAACTGCAAAAACCTTTTTTTAGCCTGGTGCATCCCCCTGAGTCCCCCAGTCCCCCAGCTTGGGGACCGCTGCTGTAGGGGGACTGAAAGTACTGAAAGTAATTTTGTCGTGACAAATGACAGTAAATGAAGCTTTTTGAGATTAACAGTATGAGAAGGAGTTTGTTCTCTGATGACGGTTCCTGACCGGAGGGAACGTCAGACTGGAGAGAGGATTGGCTTTGTGGTAAATCAGTCTGGGATGCTGTATGTATGACAGCATCATCAGCATAAAGTTGAGTACAACATTTAGCTACCACTGATGTAGATAAGTGCAGCAGTAATCTCATTGATGGTGTTTACGTAGCTTCAGACGCTAACATCTGGTAGCTGCTACAAGCCTCAACATGCTGATGCTTTAAAGGGGAATTTCTCTTTTTTTGAACCCGGGGTGTGTTTTCATGTCCTTTCATATATGTGAGTGATGGAGACAGGAATGATCCAGATAGCTCCAGTATTTATCCAGCATGCAGCCTAGCAGCAGCTAGCAGCCCAGCTAATGATAAGTATGGGGCAACTGGCCCCCTCGTCTAAAACCCTGTTTCCAACCGCTGGTCTGGATCGGGTCGGGTTGGGTCAGGTCGGGTGGGTTTTGGTACAGATGTGTTGATTTCACGTTGTCTCCCCACAGCAACTGTCCCCTTGCCCTGGAGGCGGAGTATTAACCGGATAGCGCTGCTATGTGATAGCGTGACATCATCGCTGTGCAACGCCTTTTAACCAAAGCACCACAGAGACAGAAACAAAGGTCACCACTGCTGTGTTTATATGCCGGGTAATGCAGGAAATGACCGATTTTTTTAACAAATCAACGGATTGCTGTGTATTAGCTTCACCTCTTTGATCCGGATCGGTTAGATCAGTACTCCTACCAAAGGGTACCAAAAAAAGTAGGCCGGGTCAGGTCAGATATAAGGGTTCCCTTCCCAGTTTTTATCTGTGGAGACGCAAAAGTTCGCCCTAAAAACCTGCTTTTTTCCACCTTGAAGGGCTCGGATAGTCTCAACGAGTGTCCGACATCATACCAGAGAGGAGACATGAACCAAAGTATCCACATTACCTGGAGATCGCTGTTTGGAGACTTTGACTAGGCCACTCCAAAGTCTTCATGTTGTTGTTCTTAAGCCATTCAGAGGTGGACTTGCTGGTGTGTTCTGGATCATTGTTCTGCTGCAGAACCCAAGTGTGCTTCAGCTTGAGGTCACCAACAGATGGCCGGACATTCTCCTTCAGGATTTTTTTGGTAGAAGCAAAATTCATGGTTCCATTTACCACAGCAAGTCTTCCAGGTCCTGAAGCAGCAAAACAGCCCCAGACCATCACACTACCACCACCATATTTTACTGTTGCTATGATGTTCCTTTTCTGAAATGCCGTGTTACTTGTACGCCAGATGTAATGGGACCTACACCTTCCAGAAAGTTCCACTTTTGTCTCGTCAGTCCACAGAGTATTTTCCCAAAAGTCTTGGGGATCATCAAGATGCTTTCTGGCTAAACTGAGACGAGCCTTTATGTTCTTTTTGCTCAGCAGTGGTTTTGGTCTTGGAACTCTGCCATGCAGCCATTTTGCCCCCCCAGTCTCTTTCTGATGGGGAGTCATGAACACTGACCTTCATTGAGGCAAGTGAGGCCTGCAGTTCTTGGATGTTGTTCTGGGGTCTTTTGTGACCTCTTGGATGAGTCGTCGCTGTGCTCTTGGGGTCATTTTGGTCAGCAGGCCCCTCCTGGGAAGGTTCACCACTGTTCCATGTTTTCACCAGTTGTGGATAATGGTTCTCACTGTGGTTCTCTGGAGTCCCAAAGCTTTAGAAATGGCTTTGGAACCTTTTCCAGACTGAAAGATCTCAATGACTTTGTTTCTCATTCGTTCCTGAATTTCTTTGGATGGCAGCATGATGTCTAGCTTTGGAGGATCTTTTGGTCTCCTTCACTTTGTCAGGCAGGTCCTATTTAAGGGATTTCTGATGGAGAACAGGTGTGGCAGTAATCAGGCCTGGATGTGGATAGAGAAACTGAACTCAGCTTTCCAAAGATGATAAACCACAGTTAGTTTATGTTTTAACAAGGGAGGGCAATCCCCCCCCCCCCCCCCTCCCACACACACACACACACACACACTAAACTAATAAAAAAATCTTCATTCAAAACTGCATTTTCTGTTTGCTTGTGTTATCTTTGACTTACTGTAAATTAAAATTTGTTTGATCTGACACATTTAAATGTGATAAACATGCAAAAAAAGTAGAAATCAGAAAGGCGGCAAACACTTTTTCACACAGCTGTATATTCCATTTCATTTATATAGCACAAATTTTCCACATCCAACTGGATGCCCAAAGTGTTTTACATAGCAGGACATCAACATAAGGCTAAAAACATATAAACATAATGAACACACAAGACCTAATAAAAAGAGAAGAATTAAGAAAAACAATAGTAAGAAAAAAGATTAAGAAGAAAAAGCCTGCGTGAAAAGATGGGATCCGAGCGCATATATGTATATATATATATATATATATATATATATATATATATATATATATATATATATATATATATATATATATATATATATATATATACATATATACACACAGGTCCTACCCAAAAAAATTGAATATTGTAGAAAAAGTTCATGTATTTCTGTAATTCAACTTAAAAGGTGTAAGGTGTAATGTTTAGACTAATAATATGTGAATCAATATATTTCAAGCTTTTATTTGTTTGGATGTTGCTGATTAGAAGTTGCAGCTTAAGAAAAGCTCAAATTCTAAAACTAAATATATATTTTTTTTTATTTTGCAATTTAAATATTGCATGAAATCAATTATAAAAGGACTTCAAATCCAAAAATATGCGTCCTCCTGCAGTAAAATCTCGCATGTGTACTTAGTACTTGGTTTGGGTCCTTTTGCATGAATGACTCCTTAACCCGGCGTGGCACGTTTGCTAGCAGCTCTAACCCGGCGTGACACGGATGCTAGCAGCTCTAACCCGGCGTGGCACGGATGCTAGCAGCTTTAACCCGGCTTGGCATGGATGCTAGCAGCTTTAACCCAGCGTGGCATGGATGCTAGCAGCTTTAACCCAGTGTGGCATGGATGCTAGCAGCTTTAACCCGGCGTGGCACGGATGCTAGCAGCTTTGACCCGGTGAGGCACGGATGCTACCAGCTTTAACCCGGCGTGGCATGGATGCTAGCAGCTTTAACCCGGCGTGGCATGGATGCTAGCAGCTTTAACCCGGCGTGGCACGGATGCTAGCAGCTTTAACCCGGCGTGGCATGGATGCTAGCAGCTTTAACCCAGCGTGGCATGGATGCTAGCAGCTTTAACCCGGCGTGGCATGGATGCTAGCAGCTTTAATCGGCGTGGCATGGATGCTAGCAGCTTTAACCCGGCGTGGCATGGATGCTACCAGCTTTAACCTGGCGTGGCATGGATGCTAGCAGCTTTAACCCGGCGTGGCATGGATGCTAGCAGCTTTAACCCGGTGTGGCATGGACGCTAGGAGCTTTAACCTGCCGTGGCATGGATGCTAGCAGCTTTTACCCGCTGTGGCGTGGATGCTAGCAGCTTTAACCCGCCGTGGCATGGATGCTAGCAGCTTGTAGCATATCTCAGCTGTTATGGAGACCAACATGCTTCCATCACAGCCTTGAGCTCTTCTCTATTGTTTGCTCTCTTCCCGTTCAGCTTTCTCTGACGATGCCCCACATGTTTTCAATGGGGTTCAGGTCAGGTGGGTTTGCGGGCCAATCCAGCATGGTGATCCATGGTTGTTGAAGCAGGATTTTGTAGTTTTGGCAGTGTGGGCAGGTGCCAAGTCCTGCTGGAAGATGAAGTCTGCATCCCCATACAGCTGGTCCACTGAAGCAAGCATGAAGGTCTCCAAAATGTCCTGGTAGACGGCTGCATTGATGCTGGACTTGATGAAGCTCACAGGTCCATTCCTTATGAAGTCCTCCACACGTTTGAAAGGACCTTTCCTGACCATCTTCTCCAGGCTGCTGTCAGCCCTCCGGCTTCTACACCGTTTTCTTCCACACTTCTTCCTTCCACTTAACTGTCCATTAATGAGCTTTGAGACAGCACTCTGAGAACATGCAGCTTCTTTTCTATCACTTTTTGTGTCTTTCCACCTTGTGCAGGGAGTCAATGATGGTTTTCTGCACAACTGTCAGATCAGCATCTTCCCCATGATTGTGAATTCTTCTAAACCAACACAGAGACTTTTTAAAGGCTCAGGGTATTTATGGAGGTGTTTGGATTACTGACCTGATTAGAATGTGACACTCTGAACCTACAATACTGGAGCTTTTCACAATATTCTCATTTTTGGAGTTTTTGAATTTGAGGTTTTCTTAAGCTGCAACTTCTAATCAGCAACATCCAAACAAACAAAAGCTTGAAATATATTGATTCACATTTTATTTATCTAAACAATAAAATTTTTATTGCACCTTTTAAGTTAAATTACAGAAATACATAAACTTTTTCAGGACATTCTATTTCATATGCTAGTACCTGTGTGTGTATATATATATATATATATATTTTTATATATATATATATATATATATATATGTATGTATGTATGTAGTATACAGTATGCATAACTCTCTTTTCGCTCTCCTTCTATATATATACAGACATAAATGAATCTAAATCTAAAATGAATGTAAATGATGAATTGAAGCAAAATCCAGTTGAAACTTCATCAATCAATGTATCATCAATGTGAACATCTTGACAATGTACTTATACGTCTTTGTACTAAGCCAGTATTTATAAGTATATATAGGTTACGAAGCTGATTTTTTCCTGGTCCGACCCACTGGAGACCAGACTGTTCTGGAACCTGGACTAGGATGTAGATGCCAGTCCTGGTTCAGGAGGTACCTGAGATGTTCTTTAATGATGAAGCTGGACCTCAGATCTTTCAGCAGCGCTCAGAGACACGTCTCAGCTGTCTGTCCACTGCTGGACGGTGGACTTTATGCTGAACATGGAAGAACGAGCCGACAGTTTGGAACACTGCCGCATTTTACTTTAAAATGTGATTTCTTCTAAGCTGGAGACTAAATGAAAAGCTGTTTCTGAGTTCTTCATGCTGAAAACTCACTGCCAACTGCAGCTCCAGATGCATTTGATTGCCTCTCACATGGCAACAGGACATATTTCATGCTGGGACAGATTCCAGCAGACAGTTCTGGAGATGGAGGGTGGTATGGATTTTTATCTGAGTGCATAAATATGTGTGTGCAGGAGTGTATATGATATATAGATCAACCATGTCTGCAAGCCTGCAGGGTCAGAGAAGCAGAACGCTTCCCGGGTTCCAGGTACCGTCATTGATCGCTTTAAACCGTCAGTCGATAGATCCCAGAGTCTGGACGAGAGGACGGGACGCTGGACTGAACCATGTCCACTAAACAGATCATTAACGTGGAGGAAAACTGTACCGCGATTATGTGACAGATTTTTCCGTTTAATTATCAGAGACAAGTCTTCATCATCATCATCATCTTCCTCTTTTTTCTGAGGAAAGTCCACAAAGAATCAGACAGAACGGTCTCGATATTTATGATGAACAACAATATATAACACAAAACCAGCTGCACTACAGTACACTTCAATCCAGTTTAACCCAGTTCAAACCAGGTATATCCAGATCAATCCAGTTTAACCCAGTTTAATGCAGTTTAATCCAGTCCAATCAATCTGAATTCAGTTTAATCCAGTTCAATCTAGTTTAAACCACTTCAACCGGGGTGAATTCAGTTTCACTTAGTTCAAACCAGGTATATCCAGATCAATCCAGTTTAACCCAGTTCAATCAATTTTGATTCAGTTTAACCTAGTTCAAACAAGGTTTTTTCAGTTCAATCAAGTTTAACCCATTTTAATCCAATTTAATCCAGTTCAGTCCAGTTTAACCCAGTTTAAACCAATTTAACTGAGTTTAATCCAGCTAAATCCAGTTTAACCAGTTAAATCCAATTCAACCCAGTTTAATCCAGTTCAGTGCAGTTAATTTTACTTCATTAGTCTTAATTAGGAAAATCGGCTCTGCATTTAACCCCTCTACGTGAAATGGTTGGTTGTCGAACAAGTTTCTTCAAAAATTAGGGCTGTCAAAAAATAAATCCTAAATTAATCCTATTGTCAAACAAGAGATGTCCTTTTTAATTACTACTGCCATATGCAGAAAATACATTAACGGCCTGATCTTAATTCTCCCCCTCAGCCGTCCCCTTCATGTGTAGGGTTAGGGGTGTCTCAGTCCTGTTAGGACAGAGGGGTAAGGGTACGACAAATTTGCAAATCACCAGCTATATGGCTGCTACTGAGTCCAAAAAATCCACAAATGTATATTTTTTCTCCGTATATAAAGTTTTATAATGTATGACAACTATTGTATTGTCTAGTTTAATGTTGTTTACCACATGAAAAACTGTCTAGTACTACGTTGAAGCTTCAGTAACATAAATGCTAGCAGGCTGGAAACCAGCGGTGCTCTGTAGGCAGCCTGATAATCTACAGTCAGAGATGATCATGAACAACTTCAGCAACATGGCTGCTGGTCCTCCATTACGTGGAGGTCGTCATGGATACAACATAAGCAGGATGCCATCCTGATTGGACTGAACGTTAACATCAGCCTGGTAACGTTAATCCACAGTGTAATGGCTGATTTCAGCGTCCATCTGCTTCAGAAAGCCGGCAGATCACTGATGAAGGATGATTGTTGGAGGGGGGTCCCAGTTTGTAGGGCGACTTTCAGACCTACACCGTGTTGCTCCGTTTAAGTGGCAAGGGTTAAAGAGAATTGAGATTGTGCCTTGGTGTGCATGTCTGTGTTTGCTAGAGTTTAATTTCATGGTAAGAGAGACATATAGGAACAATGCAAGGCATTCGGAGTCTGATTGGTCCATAATTCCTGATCCTTAAATAAAGGGAAACCTTCAATGACCTGAGGTACAACATCAGTTTTCTGTGTTAAAGAACTGTATGAGAAGAGGAAGCATACTCAACGGTTTAACCTTCTTGAAAAGAAAGATAGTATTTATCTAACCAGCGGACAACTTCAGTCCATCAGTTATAACTCTTAGTGCTTGATCCCACCCTTTTCTTGAAGTTATTTTCCAGGACTTTTCCAGGACATTTTCAGGACTTTTTCAGCTGCTACAGTACGGGTCAAGTTATCACAAAGTAGACTAATAAATTCCACCCCGCTTTGAGAAGTGTTTTCAATTGTGGCTTATATTTTGTAAGGACAAAGCAGAGACAAAGATATGACAAAGCAAAGACGAAGAGACGACGAAGCAGAGAAGAAGAGACAATGAAGCAGAGATGAAGCAGAGACAAAGAGACGACGAAGCAGAGACAAAGAGATGACAAAGAGAGGCGAAGAGACGATGAAGCAGAGACGAAGAGATGACAAAGCAGAGACGAAGAGACGACAAAGCAAAGACGAAGAGACGACGAAGCAAAGACGAAGAGACGACGAAGCAGAGATGAAGAGACAATGAAGCAGAGATGAAGCAGAGACAAAGAGACGACGAAGCAGAGACAAAGAGATGACAAAGCAGAGGCGAAGAGACGATGAAGCAGAGACGAAGAGATGACAAAGCAGAGACGAAGAGACGACAAAGCAAAGACAAAGAGAGACGATGAAGCAGAGACGAAGAGACAATGAAGCAGAGATGAAGCAGAGACAAAGAGACGACAAAGCAGAGACGAAGAGATGACAAAGCAGAGAAGAAGAGACGACAAAGCAAAGACGAAGAGACGACGAAGCAGAGACGAAGAGACAATGAAGCAGAGATGAAGCAGAGACAAAGAGACGACAAAGCAGAGACGGAAGAGATGACAAAGCAGAGAAGAAGAGACGACAAAACAGAGACGAAGAAATGGTGAAGCAGAGACGAAGAGACGATGACGCAGAGATGAAGCAGAGACAAAGCAGAGACTAAGCGGTGACGTCGAAGCAACGATGAATATGATGAAGCGACGACAAAGTAATGACGAAGCTGAGACAACGATGCAGAGACAAAACAACAACGAATGTGACAAAGAAGCGGTGATGAAGTGCCGACAAAGTAACGATGAAGCGGCAAAGGTGAAGCGGCGACGAAGTGAAGATGAAGTGATGACAAAGTAGACAAGAAGCAGAGAGGAAGAGACGACGAAATAAACACAAAGCAGAAACGACGAAGCGACGACAAAGAGACAATGAAGCAACAACAAAATAGACACGAAGCAGAGATGAAGAGAGGACAAAGAGAGGACAAAGAGATGACAAAGATACGATGAAGCAGCGACGAAGTAGACACCAAGCAGAGATGAAGCGGCAAGGAAGTGGCGATGACAAAGCGGCGACAAAGTAGACATGAAGCAAAGACGAAGAGACAGCGAAGGGACGACGACGCGTCACGTCAATGAAGCAGCGACAAAGCAGCGACAAAGCAATGACGAAGTAGACCCGAAGTAGACATGAAGAAACGGCGAAGACACGACGAAGTGGTGACGAAGTGGTGACGAAGTGGTGACGAAGCGGCGACAAAGCAGCAACGAAGACACGATGAAACAAAGATGAAGCGACGACAAAGCAAGTATGAAATGAAGACGAAGTAGAGATGAAGAAACGACAAAGAAACGACAAAGAAGCGACGAAGAAGCGACGAAGAAGCAACGAAGTAGCGACGAAGTAGAGACGAAGAAATGACGAAGAAACGGCGAAGACGCGACGAAGTGGTGACGAAGCGGTGACGAAGCGGTGACGAAGTGGCGATGAAGCGGCGACAAAGCAGCAACGAAGACACGATGAAGAAAAGATGAAGCAACGACAAAGCAAGTATGAAGGGAAGACGAAGTGGAAGGACGTGTGGGAACCCTGATCAGGAGGGAGAATGGGTCTTTATCTTCTGGAAACCAACTGTACAATTTTAGATAATCCCCAAAGAGTTTTCCCCTGCTTTCTATAACAATTTCTTAATATCAGAAAGAGTTAAAATGACAGATGAATAAAAACTGAGGTGCTGTTGAGTCAAACAGAGGATCAGTGATGGAGGGAGTGATGGAAACAGCCACCCAGACGACAAATAAAAGCTAATTTCAGGATAGCTATTTAGCTCTACAGCTAATATGTTTAGCAGAAATGTTCTTTCAGAGTAATCCATCATCCTCTTCTACCAGCAGCCTGGGGTGTGTCCGGCCGACCTGATGAAAGCCGTGGAAGATTACAGCGGGATCTGAAGTAATTCCTGTAGCCATGTCAGAAGAAAGGAAGGGTGCAGTCAGAGATGGAGGCCGTCCGCCGGCTCTGAACGTGGATAAACCCTGTCCTCTGCTCAGAGTCAGCGTGCAAACATGAGTGCAGGAATTTCCATACTAAACGGGCCAGAAACGCCGGCGATAGCTTCACACGCCGGGGGCAGAAAACACACTCAGACAGAGAAATCACTGAAAACTGATTATACCAGTGTGACATTTAAGATGGAGAACTCTTCCATTTGCAGAGTACGTTTGTGTGATTACCCCAAATCAATAAATGTGTTCGGAGCGCTCCTTTTTTCTTAAATCACAGCAGACGTGCCCACAGGGTCCCCCGCTAATTAATGCAGGACTTTGTTCTGGATGCTGAGTTCAGAAGAAGGACTTTCTTTAGAGGCTCGACTGCTTGCATCAACCAAAAGTAAATTTCTGACCTTTTAGTTTCCTCCAGGAGCAGATGGTGGAATGTCTGCTTGACCAGTGATTCTTAACCATGGGACCCAAGCTCGGGCCTCCAGCGCCACCTAGAGGCCGCGAGGACCGTATATTTACACTGTTATGATGACTGGATGAGTTGCAAGGTAGCCTCCCCCCACCTGGTGGCGCTAATCTGTCAGAGTTCAGCAAACAAGCAGAAGAAGACAGTCAGCTAGCTGCTAGTCTGTAGCTAACGTTGTAAAGAAGAATTAAAACTAAATAATGAAGATTATTTAAATGGTCCCAAACCGCCCCTAAAGAGGCAAAAATCCACTCCAGTTTATTAGATACGGATTAGTGAGTGGAGATAACAAAGCAGAGCTGAGAAGATGGATGGAGCACCAGCTAATGCTAACGCTAATGCTAACGCTAAAGTTAATGCTAATGCTATCTGCAAACTTCTTCTAGAAACATCTAACACTCGTTGGAAAGAAAGAATTTTAAAGAAAAAGAGAGAAAATCAGCTGTTGATGCAGAAAATGTCTGTTATGTTTGGAAGTTCTTTAAAAAGTTCTAAGAAAAGTTTAAATAAATAAATTGTTGAATGAAATTTTGTGCTTTAATTTCCTGTCTAGACAAATAACATCCAGGTTTTTACAGATTATTTAAACTGAGCCTTTTTATTTCCAATGTGATCTATTACTGCAGCATTTTATCTCTTTTTTTTAAATCAGTTTCCATCAGATTTTTCTGTTGTTCCTCTTTTTGTAGTAAAATGTTGTAGATTTTGTGTTTATAGCCTAATTCTGATTTGTTCTTGTAGGAGTCTGATTTTTATTCCATGAATTATACGTGTGATATAAACAGTGTTGTATAAAGTACCCAAAAGCCATACTTGAGTATAAGTAAAAGTACCTTACTGGAAAATTACGCAAGTAAAAGTGAAAGTCGCCTGCTAGAATATTACTTGAGTAAAAGTAAAAAAGTAGTTAGTATTTACTGTACTTAGGTATCAAAAGTAAAAAGTACTGTTAATAAAACGCAATCAGAAATGTGAGTTTAACATTTTCTTTATTCCTGTTTAATTTAGTTTTAAGTTTTCATTTGCAAAGTGTAAATAAGTTTCAATACCTCCTTGCATAAACCCAACCATATAGAAAAATACACACAAACATCCTCACAGACCTGCATGCATGCCTACCAACATTCATACCCACGTGCATTCAATATTAAATCATTCCTAATAAACTCTTGGTGCTTGGAGGTGATGCAAGCAAACAAAAACCTGACTGGTTGAACTTTAACATGACTGCAGTGTGACAGCACATGAACTGTCCATCAGTCGTTACTGAACCCAGAAAAACTTTTGTTCAACCTCAAAAGAAGTTGGTTCTCAAAATGGTGAGAATGCAGTCTCACTCTTTTTGGACTGAAGACCAGACCAGCGATGCTAAACAGCCGTTCACCTGCTGCTGAGGCAGATAAAGGTGTGTTTAGCTTCAGAGACAGCTGCACACGGCTGCTACTAGTGGCTGCTAGTCCCACTACAGCAAAACAAAGATTGTACATTGGCTGGTAGGTTCCTTGTTATTTTGTAACGAGTAACTAAGATGCTCAGGTAAATGTAAGGGAGTTAAAGTATTGATTTTTCTCGGAAAATGTAGGGAAGTAAAAGTAAAAGTCATCAGAAATAGAAGTAGTAAAGTAAAGTACAAATATAAAAAATACTACTTAAGTAAAGTAACTAAGTATTTTTACTTAGTCACTATACAACACTGGATATAAATGTGTTTGTGACCATCTCAGAATATATTTTTATATCATGTTATTCATGTTTATCAGCCACATTTTACAGGTTCAGTCTGTTAAAGGCAGCTGGATTTGCTTTAGTTATTAAATAAATAAACCAGAAATGATCATTACACTGATACAGAGTTAAATATGAACCTGGACCAGTTTGGACTGGAAACTGGACCAATCATGAAAAAGGTGGAGAACTGCTATGCTAGACCCAAAGGACTGGCCAAGGTCTGCAGGGAAAACTGGGAAAAGACTTCATCAGACTATAGGTGCATTTGGACAGAGAGGCACATGAGGGAGGAGCTTGATAGGAACCATGTTTGACACAATCGTCTGAGACAGACACATTTATGCCCCAGATCATCTGATACAAAATGAGGTTTCTCATCTCTTTTATTCAAAGCTATTATAAAGCTGCTTACCAGCTTTCCATCATCACAATCATTTGTATAACGTAACGGAGCAGCCCCCCGTTGGAAAGCTGCCCCGCTAACGTCTTGTTTACCTTTTGTTGAAGGATGGCTGTCCACTAAAGTGTAGCCGCAGATTCTACTGCTACACTTTGCAGCAGAGGATCACACAAGGGGCGGGGCTTACCAGTTCTACCAATCACCAAACATCTACGTATTTCAGTTCTTATGGAACCCTGAAAAGATCCTGCCTCGGAGTAGGAGCTAAAAAGGTTCTAGGAACTGAGGGTCGAGGTTCCTGGCCAATTAAAAGGATAGTACACCCACAGAAAGATAGTCCCTCATCTTTTACTCAAGCACTCAAGCAAGACTCAAGCACTTTTTTAATATCTCAAATGCAGCCGGAAATCTGGGGGGGGGGGGGGGGGGGGGGGGGGGGGGGGGGGGGGGGGGGGGGGGGTCATCATCCACCAACTTTCATATAATGGGGTTCACTGGCAACTGAGCCAAAAAGGTCCATAAAAGTCCACAAAAACTTGTCAATATTCCTCCATACTGATCGTCCAATGTAATCCAAGTGTCCTGAGTGGGTAGCGTCCAGAATTTACTGGAAACGACGTCATTTAGTAGATTTTTAGAGACTAAACAGAAGAACATCGTACTTCCCCGATGTGCATTCATGCGCGTTCACAACACAACGGACCGCGGTAGACCAAACCAGATGAGATGGCTCCTTTCTTTCTTTTTTTTTTTCTTTCTTTCTTTCTTTCTTTCTTTCTTTCTTTCTTTCTTTCTTTCTTTCTTTTACATCAATATCCAACCCCTGTTGTGTTTGTCTGCAGCTCTGTTGCTCTTAGCACAATGTAAACAGCTGGAAAGGGATAAAGGGGGGAGGTTAGGGGCATAAGCGGGAAAAGGTAAATAAAAAAAAAAAAAAAAAGAAAAAATAAAAAAGTAATCTAAAAAAGAGAAAAAGAAGAAGAAAAAAATAATGAGGCCAAAGAAGGAAAAAAAAAAAGGAAGAATAAAGAATAAAGAAAAAGAAAAGAGGAGAATAGGAGAGAGAAACACTAGGGGGGGTGGGGGGGGAGGGATGTGTCTTTTCTAATCCCAATATCGGGCTAAAAGAAAATAGAATATATCGAAAAAAAACAAATAATATTGTAAAAAAATGAACAAAGTGACTTTCCGGTTAAGAAAAAAAAGAGTGGGAGGCTATAAGCATTATCGGCAGAGTAGTCGCTGAACGCCGCGGCTTCTGTAATGTCGTGAACCTGGACCTGCAGGGAAGTACAATGTTCTACTGTTCAGGCCAGGGCTGGCTAATTTGGAGCCCGGGGGCCAAAGCTGGCCCATGAGTGATTATTTTTGGCCCACAGGGTTTTATTTTGAACAATTACACTATAGGCTAAGTAGATTTAATTTCTTACACTGCAACATGAATTTATAGTTTTGGCCGCGACCATCCACCTGAGTCATTTTTGGCCCTTCAGTGCAAAAAATTTGGACACCTCTGGTTTAGGTTATAAAAATATACCAAATGATGTGGTTTCCAGTAAATTTTGGATGCTACCCCAGCAATCAGCCGTCTCCAGCTGTGGGTTAACGTTACCAGGCTGATGTTAACGTTCAGTTTGATCTGTGATGACAACAAGACCGTGCAAAGACAAGAAAATATCTTACAATGTCCGTTTAAAGTGGACTTCATTGCTGTGGAGGTCCATCTCCGTGGACCTGGACCAGGGTCGGTGTGGAAGTGGACCCAGCAGTCAGTGTGCATCTGGGATTCCAGATCAGAGCAGCTTTAGATGAGCTGTGCTTTGTAATGCTGTTCATCTAAACCGGGACTCTCCAGATCCAGGACTCTCCAGATCCGGGACTCTCCAGATCCAGGACTCTCCAGATCCGGGACTCTTCAGATCCAGGACTCTCCAGATCCGGGACTCTCCAGATCCGGGACTCTCCAAATCCAGGACTCTCCAGATCCGGGACTCTCCAGATCCGGGACTCTCCAGATCCGGGACTCTCCAGATTCAGTTCCTGAGGGCCACAGTTTCCCTGCTGGCTAACCAACAGGCTGCTGGAGAAGCTGGGAGTAATCCATGTTGGAGCAGGGAAACGTAAAACCTGCAGACCTCATAGAGAACCTGATCTAAGCTGGTCTGAGATCAGCTGGTCTATCGTGGACGTGGTCTCAGTCTGTCCTGTGACTTTGGAACACGATTTCATGGACATGATCGTTTGGATGGTTAATAAATGGTTAATCAATGTTGATAAATGGTTAATAAATGGCTAATGAACAGTTAATAAATGTTGATAAATGTTATTAAATGGTTAAAATTATTAATAAATGGTTAGTCAATGTTGATAAATGGTTAATAAATGGTTAATAAAAGTTAAATGGTTAAATGTTAATAAATGGTTAATAAATGGCTAATGAACAGTTAATAAATGTTGATAAATGTTATTAAATGGTTAAAATGATTAATAAACGGTTAATCAATGTTAATAAATGGTTAAATGTTGATAAATGGCTAATGAACAGTTAATAAATGTTGATAAGTGGTTAATAAATGGTTAATAAAAGTTAAATAGTTAAATGTTAATAAATGTTAATAAATGTTATTAAATGGTTAAAATGGTTAAGAAATGGCATTTATGTGGTGTAATGAAGCCTGTAAAGTGCCGACATTGTCCTTCCTCCTCCGTGACGAGCAGGTTTCCGCCCTTGTGCTTGGCAGGGACACCAGCCATGATGTTCTGCAGCTTGTTGTGGTGTCTGGTCTCTTCATGCTCATATCTGCAGCGGCTGTGACAGACGGCATTATTCTTGTGTAAAATGAATCATCTCTCAGCCGTCATTAGCCCCCCGAGACGTCTGAGTTCACGGTAAACTCCATAAAGCCCCTCTGCCTCACAAACATCATTTAGCAGCCCGATGTGAGAGATTCCCATCGTTTAAGAGAAAATCCAGCCTGAATCATGGCATATGAAAGCAATAAGCTGCTTCCAGGGGCTTTAAATGCCTCATTCACATCACTCGCTGCTTTTTAAAGGAACCAAGGAACCTCTCAGGTTTTATATCAAGTCTGACGAGTTTGCTCTCCTAAAGAAGAGAAAAGTACGCTAAGACGATTATATTTGACATACACCTGTCCTATCCATCATGACTAAACCTGTTAGAAACAACTCAAACTGTCTGAATTGGTTTTGTTTGGGGGGGGGGGGGGCTTATTTACCAAACTTTCAGATTAAAACTGCCTCATCCTCAGAGAGGAGCATGGGTGCTCTTGCATGGCGCTGTCGTGTCTTTGAATGTCCCGTCAGGGTTTATAATGTGACGCTCATGAATGTGGCTGATGTGCCTCTGCTGCAGAAATCATAGCGCCTTTTTCTTCTGGTGGGGGGGTTCATGACGGTGAGTCTGTGCGTGTAGTGTCATTACCTCTTTGTTTTGCTTTTTAAACATCTTCATGGGGCTTTGAGGCCATCATAACCTTCCGTGTCCAGCCTCTTTTCTTTACTCTACGACTTTATCCAGACTTACACAAGTTAAAAGAAAGGGGGGGGGGGGGGGCATGTCGGCTAAACAGGGATGAAACCAAACCTAAAATAATGAGAGATGTATAAAATGAAAGGAGTCAAAGGAAAACAAAGATGGAAGATATTAGAGACAACATTCCCCAGAACTTCAGCATCATTTATGCTGGGCGACTCTCAGATTCATCTTGTGACGGCACTTTGACAACAGCTACAGATCTAATACCTCTTATTTAAAGGGACTGGAGGCGAGATTAAGAAACGAAACTCGCGACTGGCGCTTCAGGTACCTGCAGCCACGAGCCAAGCCGTCACGGAGCACAAACCGAAGCTATAATGTTGTTTATACGCTTTTTCTTCGTAGTTCCACTTTTTAGTGTCTTTCAGTTGATCTGGATCGTTTGCTGACGGCAGAAGAATCCTTAACTATCGCTTACAGAGTTTGAATTTACCGCGACCGTCTTCTTCCTGCATCAAAACTGTGGATGTAGCGTCATGTGATGTCACGTCTGCAGGGCAGCGCGGGAAATTCAGACACCGAATTGGAGCTTTATGCAGCACACAGCCTGTTCAAGGCAACAGAGAGAAACGTGGTGGAAACTTTATTTTTGGTATTTAGCGCTTCATCACACATTAGTATGAAAAACACGGACATGCATGTTTGTTTGTTTTTTAAATTTCTGCCTCTGGTCCCTTTAAAAGATAACTTTCTTTTTTTCAACCTGGACCTTACTTCTAGGAGTTTATACGTGCATTTACTCACCGGTAAAATTTCTGTATTACTTTGTGTCCTTCGGAAGATATAATGTTGAGTCACCCTTCGGCGTGCATCCATATAGCGGGAGAGACGGGGCAGCCTGTCTATAAAGGCGCATTCATAAAGCTTATCTGACTGAAATCAGTCTGTTTTCTCTAAAAGTCTGCTTCATTTGGGGGAGTTGTGAATGTTCAAACGGACTCTGATCCGGAACAAACAAGTGTACTCGGTCCGCCTACAAACGCAGGTCTCGGTCCAATTTAAAAGGACCAAATACAGAAGTGGACTACAAACTGCATTGGCATTGTGGGTAAAACGTTGGGTATCGTGGGTAAATGCTACAACAGCAAACACACGTGTGGGACTGCAGTACTTCTAAAAATGGCTGGTGGTCAGACGAGGAATTACGAGAAAGTAAAAGCTTAAATGGATCTCTGTTCTCATGAAAGCGTATCCAGCTCCTCGTAAGTACACACAAAAATAATGTGCGTTGTACGTGCATGTGGAGGAAATGGAAGTTGTGAGAACCTTCTTGTTTATCGTACGTCTCGTCCTCGCCTACGGTGAATCTGAATGCAGCGCCACCTCTGGAGAGATTGGGAACATTATTCAGAAGGTTTGGCTTGTTTGGCTACGTTGCAACGTGAATGTGATCTCAGTCCGGAAGACCACCCCCGCCCCCAGCCGAACCGAGCCCCCAATCGGACCGAGTCTAGCGGAGTCTATGCTTTGTAAATGCGCCCCAAGACATTATCTACAGCACAACTCCTTCATTTCATCAATGCTTTGAGTAGAATGAACAAACAAACGAGTACTATTGTCCTGTGAGTTCAGTATTAACCCTCCATTAGTTCCTGGGGGGTTTTCACCTAACTCTACAGGCCGCACACCCTGACTCGTTCATTCGTTCAAGGGTTCGTTCATCCTACTTAAAGTATTGATGAAAAAAAGGAGTTGTGCAGCAGATGATGTCTTATAGAGAGGCTTCCCCATCTCTCCAGTTATATGGATGCACCCCGTTGAGGATCTTTGGGATGTGCTGGAGAAAGCCGTGGTCAGACTTTACCATCATCATCAAGATCTGGGTGGAAAAAGAATGCAACACTGGAGGGAAATAAATGAATGCTGCCGTAATCAAAGCTAAAGGTGCTTTCCAGGAAGGGGTGTTTCAGTCCTGTTAGGACAGAATGGTAGGAGTATGTACTTCAAACAGAGGAGCATGGCAAATTTGCGACTCACTGGCAAGACGTCTGGAGTCCAAAAATATCCACAAATGTAAATATTTTCTCCGTAGATAAAAGTTTATAATGTCTGACAACCGTTGTATTGTCTAGTTTAACGTTGTTTAAATGTTTAACATCGTTTTCTTTGTAAATACACACTTCTAGTCCTACGTTGAAGCTTCAGTAAATGAACGCTAGCAGGCTGAAAACCAGCGGTGCTCTATAGGCAGCCTGATAATCTACACTGATAGATGATCAATAATAACTTCATGGCTGCTGGTCTTCCATTACATGGAGGTCGTCATGGATACAACACAAGCAGGAATGACATCACAGATCAGACTGAATGTTAACATCAGCCTGGTAACGTTAACCCACAGCTGGAGATTTCTCCAGTTTTCCAGCTCAGCGTCCATCTGCTTCCAGACGAGCCGGATCACTGATGACGGATGAGATTGTTGGAGGGGGTCCCAGTTTGTAGTGGGGGCCTCAGAGATCAGGCCTTAGATTTAGATTTCCCCGTCACTGCCTGTTTCCCTGTAGTGCAGTGGTTCCCAAACTTTTTCTGCAGGCCCCCCTTTTCATTGGCAGTTATAATGTTAAGCCCCCATCCTACCACCGCTACCCAGCCAGGACGACCATGTGGGGCCCATAACGGTTCAATTCTGGCATTATATGAGGGCCCCACCTGTGTTTGCCAATGTGTTTTCACATATGGGACAAATGTTACATACGGTGCATTCACACCAGGATTGCCCAGGACTCGGTCCGATTGGGCGGATTTCTGAAAAATTTCGGACCCGTCTTTACTTCAGTTTGCGTTCAAACTGCAGTAACTGAAGCGGACCAAACCGCCTGGTTAAACTACCGTAGTTAAACAACTGCCCGCTAGAGGGTGACTTTCCCCAATACAACCACTGATGATGATGATGAAGAAGAGGAAGAAGAAGAAAACCGGACTCTGCCATTAAAGTGGAAATCTTTCTGCTTCTGATTATTAGGCTACTCCATCTCTGTCTACACATGTTCCAGTTGTTTATCGTTGTTGTTTTGGCTTCAGCTTCTTCAAATACACTGTTTGTTTAGTCTCCGACCAAAATAATAATAATAATCTACCCCACTTCCTTCTACTTCTTCTTCTGCTTTATTCCATCAGGTGCGCTGGGTAGTCCGATAGCCCGTTTGCAAGTGAACCGAGACCCCCGACTTTCAGGCGGACCAGAGTCACTTCTTTGGTGCAGCAGACTGCGGTTGATGTTCAGACTGCACCAAACCAAACTATCCAAGGAATCGGACCACGGTCCGTTTAAGGCGGACCAAACAGCCAGAGTGTGAACGCACCCTTAAACTATGAGATTTGCAGATTTGCCCAGTTCAAGCCCATGCTCATCCAAACACGTACAGGCTATGTGGGAGAACACAGGTGGGGCCACAATGGAAACCGTGGACAAACCCACTTGGGTCCCTCATATGCAGCCAGAATTTAACCCTTATGGGCCCCACATGGAAATGCTGGCTGGGATACCACATGCACCCAAACATTTACCATGAGACACATGAAAATATGCGCTGGGGCAATGCCTTTGGTTTAGTCATCATCATTTGTTCATTAGTACTTAAAAAAATAGTACCATTAGAACTGCAAAAATTATACGTTTTTTTTTAGCCTGGTGCCCCCCGCCCCAACATACCCCCTGAGTCCCCCAGTTTGGGAAGCTGCAGGGGGACTGAAAGTACTGAAAGTAATTTTGTCGTGACAAATGACAGTAAATGAAGCTTTTTGAGATTAACAGTATGAGAAGGAGTTTGTTCTCTGATGACAGTTCCTGACCGGAGGGAATGTCAGACTGGAGAGAGGATTGGCTTTGTGGTAAATCAGTCTGGGATGCTGTATGTATGACAGCATCATCAGCATAAAGTTGAGTACGGCTGTAGCTCAGGTGGAAGAGCAGTCATCTTTCAACTGGAGGGTTGTGGGATCGATTCCAGGCTTCCCCAGACTACATGCCGAAGGGTCCTTGGGCAAGACACTGAACCCCAAGTTGCCTCCCGATGTGCTCATCGGGGTATGAATGTGTGTGTGATTGTGTGTGCGACTGGGTGAATGTGATATGTAGTGTAAAGCACTTTGAGCGGTTAGTATGACTGGAAAAGCGCTGTATAAGTACAGTCCATTTACAACATTTAGCTACCACTGATGTAGATAAGTGCAGCAGTAATCTCATTGATGGTGTTTACGTAGCTTCAGACGCTAACATCTGGTAGCTGCTACAAGCCTCAACATGCTGATGCTTTAAAGGGGAATTTCTCCTTTTTTGAACCCGGGGTGTGTTTTCATGTCCTTTCATATATGTGAGTGATGGAGACAGGACTGATCCAGATAGCTCCAGTATTTATCCAGCATGCAGCCTAGCAGCAGCTAGCAGCCCAGCTAATGATAAGTATGGGGCAACTGGCCCCCTCGTCTAAAGCCCTGTTTCCACCCGCGGGTCTGGGTCGGGTCGGGTCAGGTCGGGTGGGTTTTGGTACAGATGTGTTGATTTCACTTTGTCTCCCCACATCAACTGTCCCCTTGCCCTGGAGGCGGAGTATTAACCGGATAGCGCTGCTATGTGATAGCGTGACATCATCGCTGTGCAACGCCTTTTAACCAAAGCACCACAGAGACAGAAACAAAGGTCACCCCTGCTGTGTTTATATGCCGGGTAATGCAGGAAAAGACAGATTTTTTTAACAAATCAACAGATTTCTGGGGTGGTGTTTAGCTCAGTTGGTTGAGCAGCCGCCCCATGAACAGAGGCTACAGCTCCTCAGCGCAGTCGGCCCAGGTTCAATTCCCAGTCCAGGTCCCTTTGCTGCATGTCATTCCCCGCTCTCTCTGCCCCTTTCCTGTCGCTGCAGACTGTCATATAAAGGCCACTAGAGCCCAAAAAATCATTAAAAAAAAAAAAATCAACAGATTGCTGTGTATTAGCTTCACCTCTTTGGTCCGGATCAGTTAGATCAGTACTCCTACCAAAGGGTACCAAAAAAGTATGCCGGGTCGGGTCAGATATAAGGGTTCCCATCACAGTTTTTATCTGTGGAGACGCAAAAAATCGTGGACCGATCCGGCCAAACCTTAGCCAGACCCGCTTAAGTTCGCCCTAAAAACCTGCTTTTTTCCACCTTGAAGGGCTTGGATAGTCTCAACGAGTGTCCGACATCATACCAGAGAGGAGACATAAACCAAAGTATCCACATTACCTGGAGATCGCTGTTTGGAGACTTTGACTAGGCCACTCCAAAGTCTTCATGTTGTTGTTCTTAAGCCATTCAGAGGTGGACTTGCTGGTGTGTTCTGGATCATTGTCCTGCTGCAGAACCCAAGTGAGCTTCAGCTTGAGGTCACCAACAGATGGCCGGACATTCTCCTTCAGGATTTTTTGGTAGAAGCAGAATTCATGGTTCCATTTACCACAGCAAGTCTTCCAGGTCCTGAAGCAGCAAAACAGCCCCAGACCATCACACTACCACCACCATATTTTACTGTTGGTGTCATGTTCCTTTTCTGAAATGCCGTGTTACTTTTACGCCAGATGTAATGGGACCTACACCTTCCAGAAAGTTCCACTTTTGTCTCGTCAGTCCACAGAGTATTTTCCCAAAAGTCTTGGGGATCATCAAGATGCTTTCTGGCTAAACTGAGACGAGCCTTTATGTTCTTTTTGCTCAGCAGTGGTTTTGGTCTTGGAACTCTGCCATGCAGCCATTTTTGCCCCCCAGTCTTTTTCTGATGGGGGAGTCATGAACACTGACCTTTATTGAGGCAAGCGAGGCCTGCAGTTCTTGGATGTTGTTCTGGGGTCTTTTGTGACCTCTTGGATGAGTCGTCGCTGTGCTCTTGGGGTCATTTTGGTCGGCCGGCCCCTCCTGGGAAGGTTCACCACTGTTCCATGTTTTCACCATTTGTGGATAATGGTTCTCACTGTGGTTCTCTGGAGTCCCAAAGCTTTAGAAATGGCTTTGGAACCTTTTCCAGACTGATAGATCTCAATGACTTTGTTTCTCATTTGTTCCTGAATTTCTTTGGATGGCAGCATGATGTCTAGCTTTTGAGGATCTTTTGGTCTACTTCACTTTGTCAGGCAGGTCCTATTTAAGTGATTTCTGATGGAGAACAGGTGTGGCAGTAATCAGGCCTGGATGTGGATGGAGAAACTGAACTCAGCTTTCCAAAGATGATAAACCACAGTTAATTTATGTTTTAACAGGGGGGGAAATCACTTTTTCACACAAGGACATGGAGGTTTGGACCCCCCCCCCCCCCCCTCACTAATAATAAAAATCTTCTTTTCAAAACTGCATTTTCTGTTTACTTGTGTTATCTTTGACTCATATTAAAATTTGTTTGATGATCTGAAACATTTAAGTGTGACAAACATGCAAAAAAGTAAGAAATTAGGACGGGGGCAAAAACTTTTTCACTCAGCTGTATATGAAAGGACGTATGAAAACACACGCCAGGTTAAAAAAAGCCAGAATCCTCTTTAACTGACTGGTGAACTGAGCTGTGTAGTTTTCTCAGCCTTGTGATGAATGTTATTTTGCCTTGAACAAAATTCGACAGACGGGCAAATATTAAACATCAGACCTGGATTCTGAGTTAATTTGTTTTACTGTCAGACTCATGCAGACAATAAAGAGTCTGTGAGCATTTTTCTGTTCTTCCTGCTTCTCTGAATGCAGATGTGAGGAGCTGCTGATCACAGCCGCTTCATCAAAGCCGGCTGACACTCACTTCATCGGCACTCCACAGCAAATGACAGTTAAAAGTGCCGATGAAACCGGAGCTTCACAGCAGGTGCTGCGGCCCACGAACGTACAGGCGCGCCAACAAACACTGACACGCGGTGAGCATTACCAGCAGAGTAATGGGAAAATGACTCCAGTGTCAACTCCAGTGGATTCACAGACATTTGGCTGCACTTTCCCACATCAGACGGAGGCAGCAGACATCTGCTGAGTGGCAGCTGGAGAGGAGAGAGGGAGGAGAGAGAGGAGAGAGGGAGGAGAGAGAGGAGAGAGGGAGGAGAGAAAGGAGAGAGGGAGGAGAGAGAGGAGAGGAGAGAGGGAGGAGAGAGAGGAGAGAGGGAGGAGAGAGAGGAGAGAGGGAGGAGAGAGAGGAGAGACGGAGGAGAGAGAGGAGAGAGGGAGGAGAGAAAGGAGAGAGGGAGGGGAGAGAGGAGAGGAGAGAGAGAGGAGAGAAAGGAGAGAGGGAGGAGAGAGAGGAGAGGAGAGAGGGAGGAGAGAAAGGAGAGAGGGAGGAGAGAGAAGAGAGGGAGGAGAGAAAGGGAGAAAGGAGAGAGAGGGAGGAGAGAGAAGAGAGGAGAGAGGGAGGAGAGAGAAGAGAGGAGAGAGGGAGGAGAGAAAGGAGAGAGGGAGGAGAGAGAGGAGAGAGAGCAGAGAGGAGAGAGGGAGGAGAGGAGAGAGGGAGGAGAGAGAGGAGAGAGGGAGGAGAGAGAGGAGAGAGGGAAGAGAGAGAGGAGAGAGGGAGGAGAAAGGAAGAGGAGAGAGGGAGTAGCTGGTGAAAAATGAAAAGGATTACAGACCTCTGCTGTAAACACAAATGCTCACTCCTGCTGTTTGTACGAGACACTCAGCCTCAGTTTGGTTGGAGATTGTTATGGTATTTCTCTGAAAGCCTGTGCATATGCATATGTATATATATATATATACATATGCATGTATATATATATATATATACACTGCCTGGCCCAAAAAAAAGTGGCCACCTGGATTTAACTAAGCAAATAGGTACGAGCCTCCTATTGGATAATTACTGCATGGGCGATTATCTTTCAGCTGGCAACAAGTTATTTAACCCCAACTGGTGCAATGAGTTGCTTCTCATTTCCTAGACAACCATGTGGAAAAACACATCCGTGGTCTTGGAAAAGATGTTAGTCTGTCTGAAAAGGGTCAGATCATTGGCATGAAGAGGTGAAAACATCTAAGGAGATGCAGAAACTACTAAAACTGGGTTCAGAACAGTCCAACGTATGACTGAAAAACTGGAAGGATAGTGGACCATCGTCTTCCAGGAAGAAATGTGGCTGGAAAGGCAGATGAAGTGCTGCAGCATCATGACTAGTGCTACTGTATGAGCCTGTGGGGGCAGTGTGATGATCTGGGGTTGCTGCAGTTGCTCAGGTCCAGGTTCAGCAACAGTATGAGCTCAGATAAAGAGGTCAGCTGATACCTGAATATACTGAATGAGCAGGTTATTCCATCAATGGATGTTTCTTTACTGATGGCACGGCCATATTCCAAGATGACCGTGCCAGAATTTATCGGGCTCAGATTGTGAAAGATGGTTCAGGGATCATCAGACATCATTTTCACACATGGATTGGCCCCCACAGAGTCCAGACCTGAACCCCATTGAGAATCTTTGGGATGTGCTGTGGTCAGACCATAGACTGTATATAATTACTGGACGTAGCTTCCGGTCTCTTCTGAATAGAGAACATGATGCAAGCCAGTTGGGCGTGTCTTACCGACGCCATCTTGCCGTGTCACGTACGTCGTCACTCCAGGAAAATCCTAAAATGGGCACAGCGCGGCCGCGGGGCAAATGATTGACAGCTGACGTACTGTAGGCTAAACGATAACTGAGCAAACACGAAACTAAGAGGAGCTAACAAAGAGATAAGCCCCCTAAGCGGCATGGTTAAGGTAAGACATGCTTAGACTTGCAATTCGCTGACTAAACACCGCCGTTGTGCGACTCTGTAACAAACTGAGACCTTATTAAGAGCAAAGAAGGAGCTAACTGGAGCCTCCGGTCGGCAGGCGGAGCTTCCGGTCTGTCATAAGGACACGCCCTTAATTATGTGTAATTTGAAGAATAAATAACATCTAAACGAATGAGTTATAAAAAAATTCACCCCCCTCACAGTTGACATGAAGGTAAACTTGACCTAATAAACCTAAAATGATTTTTTGTTAACCAGGCTGTAAACCTGTTTATTTCTGCTGTGACAGTTGGCGTTTTTAACATGGGAGTCTATGGGGATTTGCTCGCTCTGGAGCCCAGCCCTTAGCGGATGAAGGGAGGATTACACTATTTGCAACAAGCAAGAGAGCTTCACTGTTCTGAGGCGGAGTTTGCCCCTTGGGTCAGACTCTACAATCATCATCAAGATCTTGGGTGAAAAAATTGATGCAACAGGATGCAAATAAATCTGGTGACATTTCTCTAGCTTCTGAAGACACCGGAAGCTGTCCAGCAATCATAACAGTCTAAAGGCTCCAACCAAATGTTAAATGTTTGACCTTTTTTTGTTGGAGACTTTTTTTTTTGGCCGGGCTGTGTATTAAACCCCCAGAAACGATGGAAAAGAGCAAATGTTGTCATGGCACCTTCAACTGTACACATTTACTTGTTTGAAGTCTGAGTTGTAGAACATGAAAGCAGCAGGTCTTTTGTTGCCCCATGAGTTTGAATTCAGACTGAAAATGTCAGACAGCAGGCAGAAGTAATGGGGCATGTGAAGAAGAGGATAAAACTGGTTTAAATAAAGTTTCCTTTCCTTGCAGCATGTGGATTTACGGCGCTGTATGAAGCTGGAGTCAGATCACTGCTACACTCATCCCTCTGCCCTTATCCACGGTAACTCCTGATCCTTCATAACTGTCCCAACACTCCTTTTTTCTCTAAATACACTGCTGGGCGAGTCAAGTCAGTTTTACTTACCAGGCTTAGCTCACAAGTCACACATTTGCCTGAAGGGGCATGTGGGGACCCTCTGTCCTGCAGAAAGGACGCTGCAAAGGCAGCAGCTTCGGTCCAGTCTGCATGTCCACAGAGGCCTTCACCCCCGTCAGGTCAGCAGTGCTCATCCAGAAACGTGTCATTAATCTGCATTTTTAAAGAGGGAATCTTGCCAACTTGCACTTTGAGTGCCGTTCATGAGCATATGACAGAGCTGTGTGTTTAGCAGGACGGATTCGTCTCCTGAGGCCCTTTCTAACGTTTCAGCCTTCCCTCCTGAGAAAACTACCAGATTTAATCAGCAGCAGCTCCCTCACCGTGAAGCCAGAGCGAATGGCCTCCGGCTCGGTGCAGCTCTCTGTTCTGTGAAAGGTCTTCTTTCCGATCAGCAGGTCAAGGTGACATTTACGGAACTGCAACTTCAGGGGCGCAAATCCAACTCAACACCATGACTTAGTGAATCTGAATGCAGGGCTCCAACACGCCCTGGAAAACCTGGAAAATGATTGAACATTTTTCCAGTCATGGAAAACACATGGAAAATGAGAAAAAGAGTAAAACGTCCTGGAAAAGCTTGAGTTGTCCTGGAAAATGATTTGTCCTCCTTCATGGCCGTTTCGTTGCCACTTTGTCGCAGTTTCGTCACTGCTCTATCGCTGCTACGTCGCGTTTCATTGCAGCTTCATCTTTGCCTTGTCGCAGTTTCGTCACTGCTATATCGCTGCTACGTCGCGTTTCATCGCAGCTTCATCGCAGCTTCATCGCAGCTTCATCTTTGCCTTGTCGCAGTTTCGTCACTGCTATATCGCTGCTACGTCGCGTTTCATCGCAGCTTCATCGCAGCTTCATCGCAGCTTCATCTTTGCCTTGTCGCAGTTTCGTCACTGCTATATCGCTGCTACGTCGCGTTTCATCGCAGCTTCATCTTTGCCTTGTCGCAGTTTCGTCACTGCTATATCGCTGCTACGTCGCGTTTCATCGCAGCTTCGTCGCCGCTTCATCTTTGCCTTGTCGCAGTTTCGTCACTGCTGTATCGCCGCTACGTCGCGTTTTCTCGCAGCTTTGTGGACGTGCACGTGTCTGTGGCCGGTCCATCACAGAAACTCAGAGAGCAGCGACATGCTGTCATGTAAACCTGATAACTAACATCAGTTTAGTTTTTAATCAAAGGCTCAACATAAACCTGTTGTAGAGGAATTGAGACCTGAAACCAGTGTGTGAGCTGGTGCTGGGTCTGGTAGGACGGCGGGCCTGCCTGATAGCCGAGGGGAAACGCTGGCTCGGGTTTGTCGTAGGAACTCGGCTTTGATGTTAAAGTTTAGTGAACTTGTTCATAAAACGCAGGAAGGTTAATATTTGTACATTTTTTCTCCATGACTGTACCGAGGAAAAAACTAACCGTAACCTGTGTACCGAGGTCCTCCGCCTCGTCCTCCACGTCTCTGCCTCGTCCTCCGTGTCCTCCTTGTCCTCGTCCTCCACGTCTCTGCCTTGTCCTCCTTGTCCTCGTCCTCCATGTCTCTGCCTCGTCCTCTGCGTCCTCCTTGTCCTCGTCCTCCATGTCTCTGTTGGCTTTAATAGTTTCTGTTTGGTGTTAAATGAGAAAGTTCCATGTGCAGCGAGTCTGAGCGACGTGGCCGAGGTCGGCTCGCCATCTGGTTCGTCACACAGGTTAAAGCGGCCGTCTCTGGAGAGACGCCGAGTATTTAACCGACAATGTGACCCTGACCCCCCCCTCCCTGCCGGCCATACGGCTGCAGAGCAGCTGAAGCTGTCACCTGTCAGGGGACGGAGCGCCCGTGGTGCTAGCATCTGGCTTCTGCTCCGAGTTCCAGGCAGCCTGGAGGAGGAAGACGAGTCCTGGTGAGTCCAGATGAGTCCAGCAGAGAGCAGCTGAGGAAAACAGCCTCCCCCATTTATGAGGGGATTTCAGTCCTGGTGTCAGGAAGGGTGACGTGTGAAGGCTCATCATCTCCAGGTCCTCAGGTTGATGCAGGTTACAGAAAAAAAACCAAAAACCAGGAAGGTAAATGAAGCAGAACGAATGTGCTCCACAGCATGTCTGTGACCCTGATGGAGGTTTGGCATCAACACACACAAATCCAGTTCTCAGTGGGAAAAACTGGGAGAAAATATCAGAATTTAATCGTTAAAAGTCTCTAAATCTAGATTTTACGTAAACGAAGGAGGACGAGTTGAATTAGAAAAGGTCTGCCTGGTGAAGATGAACCCAGAGAGCAGAAACCGCCGACGCTGCAGCTCCTTCCGACTGTTTCAGCAACAAAAGCTTGTCAGGTCGCCGGGAGCCCGGCCTGCAGATTAATAGGAGATTTTAAGATTTAAAAAAGAAAAATAAGGATCTGTAAACTTTACATCACTTCAAAAGAAAGATTTATTTCACTGAAGTTCAACTTGGTACATTTTTATTACTTTTTTCTAGTTTCTTGCTATTTGAATAATTAACGTGAATTTAGCATTTTCTTTAATTCAAAGGTATGAATAATTTTGAGGCCAACTGTGTGTATACACTTAAATGTATATACAGTATACATACATGTATACCCTGCCTGGCTCAAAAAAAAAGTCGCCACCTGGATTTAACTAAGCAAACAGGTAGGAGCCTCCTATTGGATAATTACTGCATGGGCGATTATCTTTCAGCTGCAACAAGTTATTTAACCCCAACTGGTACAATGAGTTGCTTCTCATTTCCTAAACAACCATGTGGAAAGACACATCCGTGGTCTTGGAAAAGATGATAGTCTGTCTGAGAAGGGTCAAATCATTGGCATCAAGAGGTGAAAACATCTAAGGAGATGCAGAAACTACTAAAACTGGGTTCAGAACAGTCCAACGCATTATGAAAAACTGGAAGGATAGTGGACCATCGTCTTCCAGGAAGAAATGTGGCCGGAAAGGCAGATGAAGTGATGCAGCATCATGCCTAGTGCTACTGTATGAGCCTGTGGGGGCAGTGTGATGATCTGGGGTTGCTGCAGTTGCTCAGGTCCAGGTTCAGCAACAGTATGAGCTCAGATATTGAGGTCAGCTGATACCTGAATATACTGAATGAGCAGGTTATTCCATCAATGGATGTTTCTTTACTGATGGCACGGCCATATTCCAAGATGACCGTGCCAGAATTTATCGGGCTCAGATTGTGAAAGATGGTTCAGGGATCATCAGACATCATTTTCACACATGGATTGGCCCCCAAAGAGTCCAGACCTGAACCCCATTGAGAATCTTTGGGATGTGCTGTGATCAGACTCTACAATCATCATCAAGATCTTGGTGAAAAATTGATGCAACAGGATGCAAATAAATCTGGTGACATTGCAGAAGCTTCTGGAAACACAACGAATGCTGCCGCAATCAAAGCTAAAGGCGGTCCAACCAAATGTTAAATGTTTGACCTTTTTTTGTTAGCGACTTTTTTCTTGGCCGGGCAGTGTATGATCTGATGTGCACAGATGAATCCATGTGAATGTCAGCATGAGTACGAGTCCCTGTTCATGGACGTTTGAATGAGACAGCAGCTCATCATTCTACCTTGTTTATCATTCAACGTACAGTAGTTTATCTTTCTACATAGGTTATTAATATACGTAGGTTATATTTCTACGTAGGTTATTAATCTACGTAGGTTATATTTCTACGTAGGTTATTAATCTACGTAGGTTATCTTTCTACATAGGTTATTAATCTACGTAGGTTATATTTCTACGTAGGTTATTAATCTATGTAGGTTATCTTTCTACATAGGTTATTAATCTACGTAGGTTACATTTCTACGTAGGTTATTAATCTACGTAGGTTATTAATCTACGTAGGTTATCTTTCTATGTAGGTCATCATTCTACGTAGGTTATTAATCTATGTAGGTTATTAATATACGTAGGTTATCTTTCTACGTAGGTCATCATTCTACGTAGGTCATCATTCTACGTAGGTTATTAATCTACGTAGGTTATATTTCTACGTAGGTTATTAATCTACGTAGGTTATTAATCTACGTAGGTTATCTTTCTACGTAGGTTATCAATCTACGTAGGTCATCATTCTACGTAGGTTATTAATCTACGTAGGTTATATTTCTACGCGACCCTGCAAAGCCCCGTAATCCTCAAACGCAGGTGTTGCTGCATACACTCCTGTTCCCATGACCACATCACCCCCGCCCTTCAGAACCTGCATTGGCCCCCCATCTCCCACCGCATTCAGTTCAAACTGCTCCTTCTCACCTTCAAATCCCCCCCCCCCCCCCCCCCCCCCCCCCCCCCCCCCCCCCCCCCCCCCCCCTTCCTACCTCACTGATCTGCTCCACCCGTACCCTCCGCTCAGCCGATGCCAACCTCCTCTCTACTCCTCTGAGGACCAAGCGCTGGACCTGGGGGGGGCAGAGCCTTCTCAGTTGCTGCCCCCGCCCTCTGGAACTCACTCCCCCAAACCCTCTGTGACTGCACTGAGCTCAACTCCTTTAAATCCCTTCTGAAGACCCACCTTTTTAGATCTGCTTTTAATTTATGAATTGCATTGATGCCCCCCCCCCCCGTTTTTGTTGACCTTTCAGTTGTTGCCCTCTCTTCTCTCCCTGTTTTACATCTTTCCCTTTTATTTGTAGTTTTATTGTATTTTAATCAAATGTTTGTTGTAAATTTTACTTGCTGTTCTTTTATAACTTGTGTAAAGCATCTTTGAGATTCTGTAAAAGTGCTCTATAAATAAAATGTATTATTATTATTATCATTCTGACAGAACTGGAGAAAATCTCCTTTGATGTTCGTGCTTCAGTGATTCTTCACCACAGCTTTTTAGATCATATTCCTGCAGCAGCTGCCAGAAAAGGGCTTTCACCTCTCAGGCCTCTCCGTGCTCGTGACTTGGCGGTGAAAAGGTGGCCGTGGAGCCCATTAGCCCAGCCTCTAGGCTCTCTAAGCTATCAGTTCAGAGCGATTCTGCACAGACCATTTCCACTAAAAAGTCCAGATCAGGACCCATATTTAGTTTCCAGTGAAAGCATGAAGGATCTCACGCCTGTTTTCATGTCTGCTGTGGTTTAAATAATTTATTGGAATGAACGGAGCTCTGTCTGGTTGGGTGACTGCATCTCACGCCCCGCTGGGATTCGTGTCTTAGCGCTGCTGAACTCATCGGAGTAAATGCAAATCAGACTTGTACAAACATTTCTTGGGGGCAGAGTTATTCCAGAGGCAGAAATAATCTGATTAAGTAAAGCATAGTTCTGAAGCCTGTAGAAGGCAACAGGACGCAGAAAACAGCTCGAATATTATATTTGACGTCAGTTTGTTTTAGCGGATATTGAGCTGCTTTGAGCCCGTTTTTGGCTCGTAGAGGACCGACTGGCCGAGCCGCTCCAGTCAGCGCTGATTAAAAGCAGAAAAGGAGAAGAATCTGGGTCAGTGTGAAGCTCAACTGGTCGGACATCTGTCCCATGAACTGGAGATAGACCCGGGCCAGGTTTGAGTCCTGGTCTGGACTCTGTCCCTGCCCATCACTTCACCCTCTGCATGAATCCTTTTCTGTTAATCTACTGTTTAAAAAGGGTGAACTAGAGCCCAAAGTTCTTTACAGGTACAAAGACAGAAATGAAAACTTGTATATTCAGTCCAAATATGTCAGAAACAGAAACCATTGCTGTGTCCCAACTCTCCGACTCAATACTGCCAAACTGAGTACACTAAACATACGATGTACTCAGTAGCTCAGTATGTGATTTTCGAGTTCACAGTGCTGTCCCAAATCACATACTCCCGTGTGGAGTGCTCACCGGAAATGAGAGCATGATGTCGACTTCTTCTTCTGCGGATCTTTTTGACGGGCGTACAGCCACAGGGCACTGCCACCATCTTCTGCCGGCGCTTTTCACCTTTGAGTGTTGTTTCTCATCACGAAAACCTGAACATCCTTCATGAAGCCTGTGTTCACACCGGACACGAATAAAATTATTCGAGTGAATGAATTACATGTAAAGTCAATGCACAGACACGCGTTTGCTGGGGCGGCGCGCTTGACGTGAATTTGAGGCGCGACAAGCGCCAAACGTGCATCTTACTTGCGTGAATGTAGCGTTTTACTCGCGTGAATAGAGCGTACTTCGCTCGTTTGCGTGAGTTGATAAAATTGAAGTCGAGCGTTTTACACGCGTGAACAATACGAGCCCAGTCACTGAAAATGAGACGTAATGTGAACGGACTGGCGCTCTGCAGCTCGTTGCTCTCTTCTATAGTAAAAAGAGAAAAGTGCATTTCACAGATAAAATCACAAAGTGCTGCACACAAAAGCGGTGGAATGATACCATAAATGTAGGACTGAAAACCCGGTCAGACAAAACCTCATTAAGCTGCAGCTGCAGATCTCTGCAGACGGTGTTTGACGGGATGAAACATCACAACGCCGACACTCTGCAGCGAGAACAGAGAACCTGAAGTTCCCGGAGGAAGATGCAGCTCTGTCCTCACTACAGAAATAAGCTGAGGTTGTTTGTTATCACACGTCAATATGAGTCTCAGACTGGTGTAGTATTCAGTCTGGTCTCAGACCAGTGTAGTATTCAGTTTGGTGTCAGACTGGTGTAGTATTCAGTTTGGTCTCAGACCGGTGTAGTATTCAGTTTGGTCTCAGACCAGTGTAGTATTCAGTTTGGTCTCAGACTGGTGTAGTATTCAGTTTGGTCTCAGACCGGTGTAGTATTCGGTTTGGTCTCAGACCGGTGTAGTATTCGGTTTGGTCTCAGACCGGTGTAGTATTCAGTTTGGTCTCAGACTGGAGTAGTATTCAGTTTGGTCTCAGATCAGTGTAGTATTCAGTTTGGTCTCAGACCGGTGTAGTATTCGGTTTGGTCTCAGACCGGTGTAGTATTCGGTTTGGTCTCAGACCGGTGTAGTATTCGGTTTGGTCTGAGACTGGTGTAGTATTCGGTTTGGTATCAGACTGGAGTAGTATTCAGTTTGGTCTCAGACCGGTGTAGTATTCGGTTTGGTCTCAGACCGGTGTAGTATTCAGTTTGGTCTCAGACCGGTGTAGTATTCAGTTTGGTCTCAGACCAGTGTAGTATTCAGTTTGGTCTCAGACTAGTGTAGTATTCAGTTTGGTCTCAGACCGGTGTAGTATTCGGTTTGGTCTCGGACCGGTGTAGTATTCAGTTTGGTCTCAGACTGGTGTAGTATTCAGTTTGGTCTCAGACTGGTGTAGTATTCAGTTTGGTCTCAGACCGGTGTAGTATTCAGTTTGGTCTCAGACTGGTGTAGTATTCAGTTTGGTCTCAGACCGGTGTAGTATTCAGTTTGGTCTCAGACCGGTGTAGTATTCAGTTTGGTCTCAGACTGGTGTAGTGTTCAGTTTGGTCTCAGACTGGTGTAGTGTTCAGTTTGGTCTCACACTGGTGTAGTGTTCAGTTTGGTCTCAGACTGGTGTAGTATCCAGTTTGGTCTCAGACTGGTGTAGTATTCAGTTTAGTCTCAGACTGGTGTAGTATTCAGTTTGGTCTCAGATCGGTGTAGTATTCAGTTTGGTCTCAGACTGGTGTAGTATTCAGTTTGGTCTCAGACTGGTGTAGTGTTCAGTTTGGTCTCAGACTGGTGTAGTGTTCAGTTTGGTCTCAGACCGGTGTAGTATTCAGTTTGGTCTCAGACTGGTGTAGTATTCAGTTTGGTCTCAGATCGGTGTAGTACTCAGTTTGGTCTCAGACTGGTGTAGTGTTCAGTTTGGTTTCAGACTGGTGTAGTATTCAGTTTGGTCTCAGACTGGTGTAGTATCCAGTTTGGTCTCAGACTGGTGTATTATTCAGTTTGGTCTCAGACTGGTGTAGTATTCAGTTTGGTCTCAGACTGGTGTAGTATCCAGTTTGGTCTCAGACCGGTGTAGTATTCAGTTTGGTTTCAGACTGGTGTAGTATTCAGTTTTGTTTCAGACTGGTGTAGTATTCAGTTTGGTCTCAGACCGGTGTAGTATTCAGTTTGGTTTCACACTGGTGTAGTATTCAGTTTTGTTTCACACTGGTGTAGTATTCAGTTTGGTCTCAGACTGGTGTAGTATTCAGTTTGGTTTCACACTGGTGTAGTATTCAGTTTTGTTTCAGACTGGTGTAGTATTCAGTTTGGTCTCAGACCGGTGTAGTATGGTGGAAGCGGACGTTATCCAGACGTAACTCCTGGATCACGTGATGAAATTCAGATGGATAAAAGAAAATGACGTAGAATGATAACGTACGAAGTAAGATAACCCGTGTAGAACGGTAAACAACGTAGATGCACTTTAGAGAAACGAGCCAGAATCTGTACGTTAGAGCTGCTTCTTCCAAGTGTATCACATACTTTTCTGTTTACATAGTTAAAAAAACAAAAAACAAAACTTGTGTAGCCTATCAAATGTCATGATGATGCTGCGACTGTCAGTGATGATGACGATGTTTTGGTATCTTTCAGGTTCTTGAACATTATGTTTTGGTAAATTAATAATATTACTACTGCATTTTATATATTTGAATATTTTCCACTGAGTAAATGTAAATAGTCATAACCTGAACTTCAGATATTTGAAAACTGAAATAAGTTTTTAATTTTATTTTTGTTTAATGTACTCATCAATATAATTTGTTTTTTTAAAAAGTATTCCTTTCCAGTACTTCTGTTCTCAAGTGTCACTTATATATTTGCATTCAAGATATTAATGCAATCTGAACATTCATCAGGGTTCCCGCTCTTTTCTTAAAGTTATTTTCCAGGACTTTTCCAGGACGTTTCCAGGACTTTTCCAGCTGAGACGAAGGAGCACCGAAACTGAAACGAATGAGTGAAGAAGTAGCAAAGAGGCTGCGACGAAGCCGAGGGAAAAATAATTTTCCAGGACAACTCAAGTTTTTCCAGGACATTTTACTCTTTTTCCCATTTTCCATGTTTTTTCCATGACTGGAAAATGTTCAATCATTTTCCAGGTTTTCCAGGGTGCGTGGGAACCCTGATCATGGGATTTTTCCTGTAAGGGACAAAAAGTATCTGTATGGATGAAAAAGTACCTTAAGCTCCTGGTTTGGTATCATCAGGGATATGCTGGTATCGCCCATCCTTCAACGCGATAAATTCGTGTTTCCTGCATCATTCTGCTGAATTTATGCTCGGAGGAAACGCTCGCAGTGCATCAGCGTGTCGCCTGGGAAACGTGGTGGAATCTTATTTCCAGTTTCGCCTGCAGAAAGATATTCAACACATTTGGAAACGTGTTAAAACAGACATCCTCGCCTTCATTTTCTCATCACATCATGACTTCTGGAGGTTTAATGTCCTATTTTTCCTAGTTTTGAGGAAGGGGGGTCGCTGGCTGCAGACTCCTCATGTTCTCTGGGGAATCCTGATAAAAAGCTGAACTAATTCAAACAAACACTAAAATTAGTCTAATCTGTTTCTCTTCAGCGTTATCAGTTCATCTGCATCTCAACGGTTCACCAAGTGGAATGAATTCATTTTCAGCCGATGGTTGAAATAAATGTGCCGGAGTGGGAAGACAGATGCAGTCCGTGCATGATAACCTGAAATGAACTGGAAACGTGCGTTAGCGGCCTGCGGTGTTAGCCTGTTAGCCGCTGGCATGTCAGGACTAACAGAGCTTTTCCCCGTTTTCTCGTCACTTTGGCTGCAGTTGGGTCAGGGGAGAGTTTTATAGGTTAAAACTCATCTGTTCAGCCACGTTTCTCCGTTTTCATGCTTTTCTCTTTATTACTTAATTTAAAAATGCCAAATTGTTTCACTGCAGGGACAGTTGGTTGTTTTTTAAGACACATTTTTACCTAAATTTTCTTGACTTGTAGCATCATCCCAATAAATAAAGAATATTAAAAGATCGACACGCAGAAGCAGCACTCAGTGGAAAACTGTATTATAATAGGGCTTGGGACCCGACGTCACAACGCAATGCATTGTGGGAGGTAAATAACACACCGCTGCCATGTTTTGAGGCCAGCCGGAGAGACCGACTGAGAACAAGAAAACGGCAGGATGCTTAAAGTTTAAAAAGAAAGAAAAGACGGGTACCAGGATAAACTTCTTCCGAGGCAATGAGACGCTATCTGGAGAAGATTGCGTTAATCGGAGATAAGGATCCATATGAAATGCTGGCTACAGGGGGGACATGGTGACTGGATTTTTTGTTTCTCTAAAAAAAATTTCAAAAATTGGTTGTGGAGAATGGAGAGCGCCATAGGGGGATTGGAATCAGGGCCTGGAGAGATGAAGGGTGGGAGGATGGGGAAGAGAGAAGGAAGATGGCTAGCAAAATAGGAGGCTTATGGTAGGGCTTCCTTGTGCCTGTTGCTCCACATATAGAGTTGTAAAAATAAAAAGGTTCGGGATTAATGAAAGTGGGAGAAAGTATGAAGGTTCGTAATTGACAATATTTGCACGAGGGATGAAATGCAGAGCACACGAGGAAGGATGGGGATGTAGTAAATGATGCTGTGCGCTTGTAGTGCTTCCATGCCACCGCCCCGGGTTCTTCTGACACAAGACTCCCTGTTTTGTTTTATGTTGGAAACGGAAAAAGAAATAAAAAAAAACGGCCGGTTTTAGTTTTTTTCAGATCGATATGAGGAAAATTGCAACCACATAAGAAAGGTTCGGGAGGAATGCATGCTGACACCTCATTCCGACATGGACCAACTGTAAAATAGAAAACTACGCTAACTGGTTTTTATTGTCGAAATGACATCCCACGATTCCATATTCTCCTCCGGATAGTTTTTAATTAAGATCAACTTTCTCCACACCTCGAAAGACTCATATTTTAAATCCTGAGGGAAATATACTGCCCACGTATAAATGTACTCAGCTGGCTGAAACATGTTAGTTATGGAATTGGATCACTGACTGTCAGCAGAAAATCACCGCAGCACCGCAGCTGGCGGAGCCCCCCACAGAGCCGCGTCTTGCGCGCGCTGGCATCATAACGCAACATTAATAACTGCAGTTACAGATATCAATGACGGCGCTGCAGGTGACACCTGAAGACACTGAGTCATTCCAGCGAAAACGTGTGAATAATGTCCAGTCTCCATGCTGTACAGCAGGGGCGGGCGCACGCTGTGCGCATTTATGGATGCCGGCATCTTTTTTTTTTTTTTTTTTAATCTCCAGAGCAGGGCTCGTACATTCAGTGAAATGGTTCGGAATGAGCCCATCATCCAGATAAACACTGAGCTCCATCAGAATATTTAAAAATCTGATTTAGAAGCTAAAACTTTATTTTGAAATTAATCAGACACACAGTTAAAGAAATCACCAGCGCGCCGCTCTGGCACAATTTAAAAGAATAGGGGAAGATTGCGCACTGTACTGTTAATTATATCTAATTCTTTTGCTTTATATATGTATATATATATATATATGTGTGTGTGTGTGTGTGTGTGTGCTTTTTAATATATATTTTAGATAAGTAATCTATTTGCCATCATGTGTCTTCTCGTCTGTTTATATGCAAGCACTGCAGTTTTTATTTGGAGGTTTGGAGGGGAAACTGGATTTCATTTCTTGGCATTTTACCAAATTCAAATTGTGTGTTGTGGCAGCAAATATTTATTCATTTGCAGAAGCTAACCTCCTAATGAGGCTCTCTTCATCGTTTGCAGTTCAGTGGACAGCACCGAGTGAGAGACTTTATTATGTCTTTCATGGAGCTTGGGAATGGTGGGACGTTTGTGTGCCAGAATAGCGGGATTTCAGGATGGTTTGCTGGCATTCCGTATGTCGGAATGCCAGCATGTAACCAGCAAATTCTACCCATGTTACGTAAGTGCCGACTTCAAACAAGGCCTAAAACATGGAGAATCCTCACGTCGACCCCCGCGGGACTTACCTGTGACGTCACGTTCCCAAGCCCTATTACTGCCTGTACTCAGTCGTGGACATCAACCAGAGAATGTTTTATTTCCATGTCCCCCCCATGTCCAGCATCGTAGCAGCAGAGCAACAGATTTACTTTTCCTGGAGGAAAGTATGAATATAAGGCTCCTCTTCATATTCTGAAATTATTCATTTTATATGATTGAATATTTGTTTATAAGAGCGTTTTACATCGTATCGCTGGACCTGATAAAGAAGGAAATGACAGAGAGAAGAAATGATAAATGATAGGAGTGGAACAGGAAAAAAATGGAGTGAAGAGAAGAAAGAGATAAAAACATGGATCCACTTACAGCCAGCTGGTGCTTCTATACAAAAACCCCTAAACAACATTCCAAACAAAACTAACAATCCCCCCCCCAGGAGGACCTGCAGGGGTTTAAGCATCATCAGATCATACAAACACACGCAGAACTACGCAGAGAAGAGGTACAACCTAGTCAGAGCAACAGGAAGCAGCATCATCAGAATAAAGGGTCTCTATGGTGATGCGGTCATGCAGATGCTCGGCCCCCCAGCAGCCCCCAGATACCCTGTCACACTCTGACAGACTCATACTTTTTGTTAAAGCATCTTTCCACCTGCAGAAGTTTTCCTTCCGTTTAAGCAGCAAAAGTTCCATCATTCTACGTAGTTCTATCATTCTAAGTAGTTCTATCATTCTACGTAGTTCTATCATTCTACGTAGTTCCATCATTCTACGTAGTTCTATCATTCATAGTTCTATCATTCTACGTAGTTCCATCATTCTACATAGTTCTATCATTCTATGTAGTTCTATCATTCTACGTAGTTCTATCATTCTACGTAGTTCTATCATTCTAAGTAGTTCTATCATTCTATGGTTCTATCATTCTACATAGTTCCATCATTCTAAGTAGTTCTATCATTCCACGTAGTTCTATCATTCTAAGTAGTTCTATCATTCTACGTAGTTCCATCATTCTACATAGTTCCATCATTCTACGTAGTTCCATCATTCTACATAGTTTCTATCATTCTACGTAGCTCCATCATTCTATGTAGTTCTATCATTCTACCTAGTTCCATCTTTCTACGTAGTTCACTCCATTCTACGTAGTTCTATCATTCTCCGTAGTTCCATCATTCTACCTAGTTCTATCATTCTACGTAGTTCCATCATTCTACATAGTTCTATCATTCTACGTAGTTCTATCATTCCATTAGTTCCATCATTCTACATAGTTCTATCATTTTACGTAGTTCCATCATTCTACGTAGTTTCATCATTCTACATAGTTCCATCATTCCACATAGTTCTATCATTCTACGTAGTTCCATCATTCTAAGTAGTTCCATCTTTCTAAGTAGTTCCATCCTTTCTACGTAGTTCCATCATTCTGCGTCGTTCCATCATTCTACATAAGTTCTATCATTCTACGTAGTTCCATCATTCTACGTAGTTCCATCTTTCTAAGTAGTTCCATCATTCTACATAGTTCTATCATTCTACGTAGTTCCATCATTCTCGGTGGGTTAAACAATGAATTCTCACTTAGTTCCATCTTTCTAGGTAGTTCCATCTTTCACGTAGTTCCATCATTCTACGTAGTTCCATCATTCTCGTAGTTCTATCATTCTATGTAGTTCTATCATTCTACGTAATTTAATCTTGCTCCAATAAGAGCACACTATCAAGTAAACAGCCCCCCCTCTCCTAACGGTCTGCACCGTCCGCTCCTCCCCTCCTGTCTGATTCAGCTGGTGTGTGGAGCTAGTAGTAACTTCTGTGCAGTAGGTCTGATTTTCAAACAAATGGATTTAAAAGCAAACTTCTGCAGCAACACACTGAGGG